>CM055118.1:337794673-338157729 GCA_029206835.1 Rana muscosa
TCAAATCTGTAAGGCCGCAACATGGTCTTCAGTACACACGTTTACTAGGTTCTACCAGGTGGACGTTAGAAGTCAGGAGGATGTCGCCTTTGGGCGCAGTGTGTTGCAGGCCGCAAAAGATCCTCATGTCTGATAGCGCTCAGCTTATGTATGGTGTATCCCCCCCCCCTCATTGGGCATTGCTTTGGGACGTCCCACATAGTAATGACTATGCCGCTCTGTGTCCCGTGATGTACGAGAAAGAAAGCTTACCTGTAAAATCCTTTTCTTGGAGTACATCACGGGACACAGAGCTCCCACCCCTCTTTTGGGGACACTTATTGCTTTGCTACAAAACTGAGGTGCTCCCGGATGGGAGGGGCTTATATAGGGGAGGGTACTTCCGGTTTGGAAGTTGCCAGTGCCAGCACCTGAAGGTAAACTCTATAACCCACATAGTAATGACTATGCCGCTCTGTGTCCCGTGATGTACTCCAAGAAAAGGATTTTACAGGTAAGCTGTTATAAAATCCTATTATTTTTTGTGGGTGGGCGGCAGACATTCCACCCACCGCCACCCCCCCTCGGTCGGTCAGGTTACAGGCAATTTTCTGCGCCCTGAGCCCACCCTTTTTTTAAGCTAATTAGAACCCCAGGCTCTAATCATGTGCTTCTAAAAAAAAAAAATTGGAATCCATGCGTCCGGCGCCCTAAATGAAGATTAGGGGTCGGGCGCATGGATTAGGGGGGCGGCGCCCATGCGCCCCCGTATGGAGGGGCCGCCGCTGAATGGGACTGAGAGAGTGCAGCGGCAATCTGACACCAACTAGCACTGGCTGGGAACTGACTAACTGCCACTGACATCACCAGTGACACTAATACAGTGATCAGTGATAATACTATACACTGTCACTGTACTAATTACACTGGCTGGGAAGGGGTTAACATCTAGGGGCAATCAAGGGGTTAAATGTGTGTCTAACAATGTGTAATGTTTGCTGCTTATACTAGCAGATCTTACCAGGGTTTTTTTTTCAGCGGGAACGTAGTTCCGGCACCTTTAGTACTGAATGTATGTAATGTCAAGGGGAGCTGGGGTGTAGTGGTGGGTCTATTGATGGGTCTATTGATGCGTCTATTGATGCTGGCTGCTGGGGGATCTATTTTTGCGTGGAGGTCTATTGTTGCTGGGTAGGTTTAGGTTTAGGTTTTTGCTGATTGGGTGGTCTTATGTTGCGGGGGGGGGGGGTCAATTGTTGAGGGAGTAGTCTATTGTTTCTGGCTCCCGGAGGGTCTAAGGATGCTGGTGGCTGGGAGATCTGTTGTTGCTACTGGGAGATCTGTTGTTGCTTCTGGGAGATCTGTTGGTACTGCTGGGGGTCTGTTGTTGTTGGGATGGTATTTTTTTGCAGGGGTCCATTGTTGCTGGATGGAAGTCTATTATTGTGTGAGGGATCTATTGTTGCTGTGGTGGTGTCTGTCTTTGCTGGGGGGTCTACTGTTGCTGGGTTGGGGTCTATTGTTGGTTACTGCAGGAAATCTATTTTACTGTCTTTCTTGTTATCGTTAACAAATTCCATGCAAATCATCTAGTAGCACAAAATGATACTTGGTTATGTATTATCGAAAAGAGGTGGTACTGGGAGGTGGGTAGGGGGTGGAACCAAGGGACGGTGCTCAGAGGTGGGTAGGGAGCATAAACAAAGTGTGACTCTGAAGGGGGAAGTTCCTGCACTTATTCTCTGAGAAAAAAAGCCCTGGATCCTACTAACAGAGATTGTTCCTTCTGTACAGAGCTCTGTGTTGGTTGTCAACACAGGGCTCTTGGCGGTGATTGGACACAGCCGATCCCGACAATGAATCACTGGCCAGGACTTTCTGACAAGTTCCTGATGTTTATAATCACAGTACAATTTGCTGTTTATTATCAATTTTATACGTTGTATTACTGATGTTTCTTCTTAATTTGTCTAAAATGTATATAAAATCTTTGTTTTACAAAGAAACATTTAATTCAATGTGCACAAATGACAATAGATTCATGGAGCACTATGGGCAAAGCACAGCAGAAACTGTTTACTTTCAAAGTCTCTCTTTCTAACTGAATCTACTGATGGCCATGTTTAAATGAATAGGCAGGGAGTCACTGTGCAAACTGGAACCAAAAGCAACCCTGAAATGTTGAAATCACAGATAGGATCGGATATTGTGCACAGTGCTCAGCATAAATGAGTACACCCCTTTTGAAAAGTAACATTTTAATCAATATTTCAATGAACACAAGAACAATTTCCAAAATGTTGACAAAACTGAGTTTTATAGAACACTCGTTTAGCTCATTACATGAAAGTAAGTGTAGCAAAGTCCCGGGTCCCCTTTGGTCTAATGAGAACCTCCAGACTTAGGAACAGCTGACATCCTTCTGTGTAGAGTGGGTTACAAGGCATGGTGGGTGTAATGTAAGGTAGATTCATGGGCGCCAGACACTTCTCGAATGCAAAGAAATTTATTTTCTCTATAACAGAACTGTGGGAGAGCGGGTTAGGGCCAGGACACCCTTAAATAGTTTCAATGTTAATTAGCAGACTCCGAGACTTCTATAGGCAGACGGCCATGCAGGGAAAGGCATCCAGCAAGACCCCACATCTGCACGGGTAGGATTGCTGTCTCCTATGACAACAGTCTTTTAACAGTTTCTAACACAAGTTGTAACGAACTTCCTCACTTCCTCTACACTCTCCTTTTTCTAGATCTTCACTCAACTGAGCTCCTAGTCTCTCTCACTAGACTTGTTGATCCACTGCCACTGGATCTCCTGAGCTCTTCCAACCTTCTCACTCAGTATCTTCCTCAAGCGTCACCCCCGTGTCCCTGCTGGGTCCCTAGATTGGCATTCACAGATACTTCTCAAGCATCACCCCACTGGCCTGCTTGGTCCCTGGCTTGGCACACAAGAATGCTCTGCCAGCGTCACCTCCGCTGGCTGGGTCCCTGGCTTGACACCTGCTGAAGTTTTCCAATTCTTCACCGTCCGTGGTTGGTGAGAATACTGCTCTGGTACTTACTTCAGCTACTCACCGTGGTCCCTGGTAAAAAAGGTGGATGGTCCCTTAGTGGCGACAGCTTCCCCACTAGCTCCGACCACGACAGGCTCTCCGGCCGGCAGAACCATCACTTCTGGTTGGACTGCAAGCCGCAGTCCCAACCTTATGCTGCTCTCTCGCTTCTGGATAGGCCCTCAGACAGCCTAGCAGCCAGATGTCCCCGGGATAGGCCCAATCTCTGGCCTTGCAGCCCGGGGCTATACGACACACATCCACCCAGACAGCCGTCCAGGTGGCACACAACCCCAATCACCTGACCTCACCCAAATAAATAGCAGGTCAAAGGATTCTAGAAAACCCCCGCCTATTGGCTGAGATATACACCTACTCCGTCCTTGCAATGCCCTTGTCTTATCTAATGTCACCAGGTACCCGGCCACCTAGCGACAGAAGAAAGAATTGCAGCAATTACAGAATTAGGGCAAAGTCAGTTGACCCCCTAGCAATTGGCCAAGGCAACTATCACTTGGAAAATAAATAAATAAATTAATAATATAATTTCGATTACAAAATCTTCAGTTTTACTCAAATTAGTTAATGTAAAAATGAATACACTCCACAACGAAAACTACTACATCTAGTATTTTGTATAACCTCCATGATTTGTAAGGACAGCACCAAGTCTTCTAGGCATGGAATGAACAAGTTGGCGACATATTGCAACATCTATCATTTTCCATTCTTCAAGAACAACCTTATTTAGAGCCTGGATGCTGGATGGAGAGCGATGCTCAACTTGTCTCTTCAGAATTCCCCATAGGTGTTCAATTGGATTCAGATCAGGAGACATACTTGGCCACTGACTCCCTTTCACCCTGTTCTTCTTTAGAATACAACAGTGGCCTTATATGGGTGTTTTGGATCATTGTCATGTTGGAAAATTGCCCAAGGGCACGGAGTGATGGTAGCATCTTCTCTTTCATCATTGAGCAGTACATCTGTGAATTCATGATACTATCAATGAAATGCAGCTCCCCGACACCAGCAGCACTCACGCAGCCCCACAGGAGGACACGGCCACCCCCATGTCTCACTGTAGGCAACATGCATTTTTCTTTGTACTCCTCACCTTTGTGACACCATAAGTTTTAAAGCCATCAGTTCCAAAAAAACATTTATCTTGGTCTCATCACTCCAGAGCACAGAGTCCCAGTAGTCTTCTACTTTTTCAGCATGGGCCCTGGCAAATTCTCATCAGGTTTTTTTTGTGCATGGGCTTTAGGAGAGGCTTCCTTCGTGGACGACACCCATGCATGCCATTCCACTGCAGTGTACGCTGTATTGTGTCACGGGAAACAATCACCCCAGTTTGGCTTTCTACTTCTTTAGCTAACTGCAGTGAACTCGCATGGCGATTTTCTTCAACCCTTCTCATCAGAAGACGCTCCTGTCGAGGTGTTAACTTCCTTGGACGGCCCTTGACGTCTCTGTGAGATGGTTGCAGTTCCATCTTTGTTACATTTTTATATCACTTTTGCTCCAGTATTCTGACTGATAAGTAAAGCTTTGCTGATCTTCTTGTAGCCTTCACCTTTCTTGTGTAAATAAATGATTTTCTTTCTCAGACCTTGTGGCATTTCTATTCCATGTGGTGCCATTGCTGACAGCATGAAATGGGAAGGGGTTTTCTTTGTTAAGTAACGCCCTTTTATAATCAACTGTCTGCTGGACACCTGTTTAATGAATAATAACCTGTAGTCGAGTTCTTGTTAAAGTGGAGTTCCACCCAAAAATTTAACTTCCGCTTTTTGGAATCCTCCCCCCCTCCGGTGTCACATTTGGCACCTTTCAGGGGGGAGCAGATACCTGTCTAATACAGGTATTTGTTCCCACTTCCGGGCATAGATCGCCTCGGTGATCGAGGTGACCTACGCCATGTCCGGTACCTACTCCGATCCCCCCCCGCTGTCTTCTGGGGGACACACAGGTCCTAGAAGACAGCAGGGACCAGTGGGAACGCGCAGCTTCACTTCCTGATTCCCTTACCGAAGATGGCGGCGACAGCAGCCGAGAGCCGACGGACAGATCGACTTCGGCTCCCGAGATCGCGGGCGCCCTGGACAGGTAAATGTCCATATATTAAAAGTCAGCAGCTGCAGTATTTGTAGCTGCTGACTTTTAATATTTTTTTTTTCGGCGGACTTCCGCTTTAATTAGGATTTTGTTGTCTAAAATGTAGCTTTGCTCCTTAAGCTTGTACACACAATCTGATTTTACGACAACAAATGTGTAATGGCAGGGTTTTGACGGATAATCCGACTGTTTGTACGCTCCATCGGACAATTGTTGTCGGAATTTCCGACAACAAATGTGGGATAGCATGCTCTCAAATTTTCTGACAACAAATGTGTGCCATCGGATTATCCGATCGTGTGTACACAAGTCCTTTGGAATAAAATCCAAAGTACAAACACGCATGCTCCGAACCAATGCTAACCCTAGCACAACATTAGCAGAAGTTGCCCAAAGGGTGGTGCTAAAGAGCTGAAAAAACACGTAGTTTTGTGTATGTTGTTTGAAAAGCCGTCTGTATGCATACCAAGTTCACGGCCAACGCCCTTCGCACAAAATTCCATGGATTTGTCCGATGGAAATCCGATCGTGTGTACAAGGCTTAAGACTTTCATTGGTGTGTATTCATTTTTGCAACATGGTCTTTAATGAATTTATTAAGAAAAATACTTTTTTGTGTGTGCAAATGAACAAATCTTGGTTGTGTAGCACACAGATCCCTGTCCTGCTTACCTCCACTTGCAGGATAGGACACACCATGCCACATGCCCAGTATTCTCCATGTTGTAGAGCAGCCTTTCTCAACCTTTTCAACACAGAGGAACCCTTGAAATAGTTCTCCGGTCTCAGGGAACCCCTGCTAAAAATCAGAAATCTACAACTCATGATACATTAGTGTGATGGTCAGTGGGAAGAACGGTCCTTACACTTGTGGTCATTGGGAAGAATTGCCTCCTTACAGATAGCTAAAAAGATCAATGGTGTCAGTGGGAACTTATCTGAGGCCAAAATTGCCCAATGCTGAAGGAACCCCTAGCAACCTCTGGAGGAACCCTAGGATTCCACGGAACCCTGGTTGAGAATCACTGTTGTAGAGGGTGAGCGGTGTTAACAACAGTTTTGGGTCCTGCAGCGAGTTAACTTGTTCCTTTGGTTCTCGTCCCTAGAGTGTAGGGAAAAGTCTCTTAAGAAGGCCAATGTCCAGACAGTATTAAACCCCAACAAAAGAGTTTATTTTTCTTGCTTAGAAACTTAGTAGAGAAAGTTGAGGATAGAGAGAGAGTTAAACAGGGAGGGAGGTTCAGGCACGCGGCACTTATTTACTCTCGCCGCCACTCAAGCCTGAGTGGGTTTTGCTCACCCAGATAGTTCCCTCTCACGGTCCTAGCAGCCGGAGTGGAGTGCAAAACCCTCACTTTAGATTTGTTTCTCCTAGGAACATGTTAGGAAGATCCTCTGCCACAGAACCCTTTTAGCTCCTAAGTGCCGAACATTTCAGCACTTGTAACTTTAAAGACCATACGTGCCAATGGGGCACATTACAAGGGCTTCTTGGCGGGTCACGGAATCCTTCCCTCTGACAGGTAACCAGGCCTCTCCCGAGACGGCGACATCCTTCACCGATCCCCTTAGAAAGGTCCTCCCCTGGTTGCCTCTCCTTAAGAGCAGGTCACCCTCCCACGGGCACCCTGGGATTCCGCTGGTTGGTTGTAGGCCTCAGTTAAAGGTACTGGGCCTACGTGGAACGATGGGGCCTCGGGCTAAAGGTGCCCGAGACCCAGCACATTCACACGCACCCCTAGCCATGAAGGCCAACGAAGGTGGGGCACATGCCGAGGACGAAGACCCCACGCCAATGGCGTTTGCCCCTTAAGTACCCTCTCCCAGCATGCACAGCAGGTAGACCACGCCCACTGCACGGCTGCCGAGAGGACACCCAATCACACCGCAATGCCACCTGTGGTTCGACCCGAGACCTGGGCAACAGTGTCACCTACAGGCCAAAGGGAACTGTGCGACCAGACAACATCACAGCAGAGCAGAGTCCAATTTAAAGAAAACAAACAGCCTGAGTCAAACTAATGCTCAAGCTACCCCCTAAATTTCAAACATAGAGGCCCCCAAATATGGGGACCCTGCTACAGTTGCAATCAATGGCCCGCATTTTTGGGAGTATTTTGTAGTTCAGTGTCCCATAGAAAATTTTGTTTTTGAAAGGAAAGTAAAGGTTTTCTAACAAATCTGTTGCGGTGTACTTATTTATGCTGAGCACTGTATATCAGCAGTAGGGATGAGCTTCGAGTTCGAGTCGAACCCATGTTCGACTCGAACATTGGCTGTTCGATCGTTCGCAGAATTTCGAACATTATGGGCCGTTCACGCCAAATTCGAGTGGCGCGTCACGGCCCATAATTCACTGCGGCATCGCAGTGCATTGCTGGCTGATGATTGGCCAAGCATGCACTATGACCCGCATGCTTTGGCCAATCACAGCGCGGAAAAAACGGAGAGCCATAATTGGCCAAAGCCAGGGTGTCTTGTGATGGTTAAAGACAGAGAGAGAGAGAGAGAGAGAGAGAGAGAGAGAGAGAGAGAGTGTCATTTATTTTGAGTTAGATAGAGCAGGCAGGCGAGTCAGTTAACTTCAGTTACAGTGTGTAGAGCAGGGGTGTCCAAACTTTTTTCAAAGAGGGCCAGATTTGATGAAGTGAAAATGCGCAAGGGCCGACCATTTTGCCTGACATTCTTTGAAACATTAAAATTTGCTCTAAGTGTGTTTGTTCGAGCACTAATACACTGCCCAACATATATTCTCTTGCCTTTGTGGCTGTGTGTGAGTAAAGAGATTAGCTCAGGTGTATTATTTGGATATACCGTATTTATTTTAACTAGGGAAGTTTTAGGAAAAAAAACTTAAAATTTTAAATGAAGAACTGTGAAGCAAAATAAGGGTCAGTGCCCATCTGCAGACCCCCAACTGCCATGAATGCAGCACCCCCAATTACCAGGAATGCAGCACCCACCATTGCTAGGAATGCAGCACCCACCATTGCTAGGAATGCAGCACCCATCATTGCCAGGAATGCACTCACCATTGCCAGGAATGTAGCACTCATCATTGCCAGGAATGCACCCACCATTGCCAGGAATGCAGCACCCACCATTGCCAGGAATGCAGCCCCACCATTGCCAGGAATGCAGCCCCACCATTGCCAGGAATGTAGCACTCATCATTGCCAGGAATGCACTCACCATTGCCATGAATGCAGCACCCCCAATTGCCAGGAATGCAGCACCCACCATTGTCAGGAATGCAGCACCCACTATTGCCAGGAATGCAGCCCCACCATTGTCAGGAATGCACTCGCCATTACCAGGAATGCAGCATCCACCATTGCCAGGGATGCAGCACCCACCATTGCCAGGAATGCACTCACCATTGCCAGGAATGCAGCCCCACCATTGGCAGAAATGCACTCACCATTGCCAGGAATGCAGCACTGTCCATTGCCAGGAATGCACTCACCATTGCCATCAGTGCAGCCTTGGAGTGGACAGGGAGGGGGCAGGACGAGCGCCAAAGATATCCTACAGGATAATCTCTTGTTTACACAGCGGCCTCCTTAAGAAAAATTCCCGCCTCCTTTGATGGACAGAACAGTCGTCCAATGGCAGCGCCGGAGTCGGGACTTCCTATTACAGAGGCTGCCGTGTAAACAGGAAATACTCCTTCTGTGTGCACGGCACTCGTCCCGCCTCCTCCCTCCGAGGCAGCTAGCCTATATATCTTTTCTGGCGCTGGGAGATCGTCGGGGGCCACAAAAGATATACAGGTCCTTCTCAAAAAATTAGCATATTGTGATAAAGTTCATTATTTTCTGTAATGTACTGATAAACATTAGACTTTCATATATTTTAGATTCATTACACACAACTGAAGTAGTTCAAGCCTTTTCTTGTTTTAATATTGATGATTTTGGCATACAGCTCATGACAACCCAAAATTCCTATCTCAAAAAATTAGCATATTTCATCCGACCAATAAAAGAAAAGTGTTTTTAATACAAAAAAAGTCAACCTTCAAATAATTATGTTCAGTTATGCACTCAATACTTGGTCGGGAATCCTTTTGCAGAAATGACTGCTTCAATGCGGCGTGGCATGGAGGCAACCAGCCTGTGGCACTGCTGAGGTGTTATGGAGGCCCAGGATGCTTCGATAGCGGCCTTAAGCTCATCCAGAGTGTTGGGTCTTGCGTCTCTCAACTTTCTCTTCCCAATATCCCACAGATTCTCTATGGGGTTCAGGTCAGGAGAGTTGGCAGGCCAATTGAGCACAGTAATACCATGGTCAGTAAACCATTTACCAGTGGTTTTGGCACTGTGAGCAGGTGCCAGGTCGTGCTGAAAAATGAAATCTTCATCTCCATAAAGCTTTTCAGCAGATGGAAGCATGAAGTGCTCCAAAATCTCCTGATAGCTAGCTGCATTGACCCTGCCCTTGATAAAACACAGTGGACCAACACCAGCAGCTGACATGGCACCCCAGACCATCACTGACTGTGGGTACTTGACACTGGACTTCAGGCATTTTGGCATTTCCCTCTCCCCAGTCTTCCTCCAGACTCTGGCACCTTGATTTCCGAATGACATGCAAAATTTGCTTTCATCCGAAAAAAGTACTTTGGACCACTGAGCAAAAGTCCAGTGCTGCTTCTCTGTAGCCCAGGTCAGGCACTTCTGCCGCTGTTTCTGGTTCAAAAGTGGCTTGACCTGGGGAATGCGGCACCTGTAGCCCATTTCCTGCACACGCCTGTTCACGGTGGCTCTGGATGTTTCTACTCCAGACTCAGTCCACTGCTTCCGCAGGTCCTCCAAGGTCTGGAATCGGTCCTTCTCCACAATCTTCTTCAGGGTCCGGTCACCTCTTCTCGTTGTGCAGCGTTTTCTGCCACACTTTTTCCTTCCCACAGACTTCCCACTGAGGTGCCTTGATACAGCACTCTGGGAGCAGCCTATTCGTTCAGAAATTTCTTTCTGTGTCTTACCCTCTTGCTTGAGGGTGTCAATGATGGCCTTCTGGACAGCAGCCAGGTCGGCAGTCTTACCCATGATTGCGGTTTTGAGTAATGAACCAGGCTGGGAGTTTTTAAAAGCCTCAGGAATCTTTTGCAGGTGTTTAGAGTTGATTAGTTGATTCAGATGATTAGGTTAATAGCTCGTTTAGAGAACCTTTTCATGATATGCTAATTTTTTGAGATAGGAATTTTGGGTTGTCATGAGCTGTATGCCAAAATCATCAATATTAAAAGAAGAAAAGGCTTGAACTACTTCAGTTGTGTGTAATGAATCTAAAATATATGAAAGTCTAATGTTTATCAGTACATTACAGAAAATAATGAACTTTATCACAATATGCAAATTTTTTGAGAAGGACCTGTATATGTTTAGATAACCAGGCGGGCCGTTCAAAACCGGGCCACGGGCCGGACTTTGGACATGCCTGGTGTAGAGGATATATATGCATCCTAGGTGTTGTATATATATTTATACACTGTATTCAGTTTAGCTAGATCCGTTCCTGTTATTCTCTATACTGTGACAGGCAGGCAGGTGATTGTGCTAGCTGCAGTCAGTGTTTCACTTAGTGTACTGTGTGCTTTGCATAGCGTTCACCTAAAGCTTACCTGAATACAATTGCTGGTGTTCTCATACAAATACAGGCAGTGAGGCAGGGTCCTCCTGTATTTTGTTTTAGCTTACCTGAATACAAATACCCAAAGGGGCTGGTAATGGGCTGGGGGGGGGGGGGTACCCATGGTACCCATGGCATTTTTTCAATGATTTTCATCCATATTGCCGGGACCACACATTACATTAAAGCCGCAAGCAGTTTTAAATTACTTTTTTTCCTTTTGAAATGTAATTTTGTGCAGGGAAAGTTCTAAACACGGGAAACACGCGCCACTTCACAGGCATACTTTAGACTCCCCCCAGGTACGGTATTTAAAGGAATATTTCACTTTATTTTTTCACTCTAAGCATCATTAAAATCACTGCTCCCGAAAAACTTTTTTTTGCATTGCTACATGTCCCCTGGGGCAGGGCCCGGGTTCCCAAACCCTTTTTAGGACAATAACTTGCGTATTAGCCTTTATAATTAGCACTTTAGATTTTTTTTTTTTTTTTAGCACTTTTGATTTTGAACGTTCGCGTCCATTGTATTTAATAGGGTTCTAAAGTTCGCGCAAACTTTCGGTCCGTTCACAGGTTCTGGTGCGAACCGAACCGGGGGGTGTTCGGCTCATTCCTAATCAGCAGGCAATAAACTGTCGCACCCACAGGCTCTGTGGCACAATTCAAAGGTTGTGGGTTCGAGTCCCACCAGAGTCAAGTTTTGCTCCAGGACTGTCAATCTACAACTAGCTGGGTACAGAGGAGGGGATTTATGTACGGGTCCTAGTAGTATACCTACTTGTAATATAATCTTCCTGCATGTAAAGAGGTTGTGAAGCTAGTTTACAGATCATATAAGAAAAGAGGAAAGATAAAAAGAAAATCCTTCCTGGAGAAATTCTTCAAAAATGAAACTGGTGAAAATTGTGTATTTATTAAACAAACTGCAATATATTAATACAAATGGAATTAGAAAACGAACACTATAACAAAACCCTTCAACTATTACTAAAATGAGACTAGTCTTGAAACCTAAGAACATGGGTGGCCACCCGACCAGCCATACACAAACGGTGAGATCAATCCAAATCAGTATATGAATACTGGATGGATGATTTGATAGCAGATTGATTGTGGTGTGTATGGCTGGTCGGGTGGCCACCCATGTTCTTAGGTTTTAAGACTAGTCTCATTTTAATAATAGTTGAAGGGTTTTGTTATAGTGTTCGTTTTCTAATTCCATTTGTATTAATATATTGCGGTTTGTTTAATAACTACACAATTTTCACCAGTTCCTTTTTGAAGAATTTCTCCTGGAAGGATTTTCTTTTTATCTTTCCTCTTTTCTTATATGCTCAAATCAATTCAGAGGAACTAAAGGGGAAAAGCTACCCCAATTAAGTTTATATAACTATATATATCGGGACTAACTCGAGAATGGGGATATAATTAATATTAGTGATTAATTTCCCTTTTAAACTTACTTTCCCCAGTGAATATAGGGGGTGAGCTCTCTCTCTTTGTGTACCTATTTTTTGTTTTCTTTATAGTTTGCAGATCATGTTGTATAGAAATAAATATTTATGCTGTTACTTTGATTTTATCATAGATGTGGAGTTGGCTTAATTAAATAGAATTTCATTTCCCTGGCTCTTCTCAATATTCTCTGCTTTTGTGCTTCTCCTTGCAGCCTACATCTTAGGTTACTGGTATATTAGTAAATCGATCTATAGGTCATATGAGATCATTGTTGTTCAAGTTTGACAGTTTCATATTTATTATTTATATAAAATATTTGTTTTTCAAATAAACATTTAATATAAGGCGCCCCCATGACACTGGATACACTGAGCACTATGAATTATCTAAAGACAAAGCACAGCAGAACCTGTTTACATTCAGACTCTCTCTTTATATAAATTCTCTAATGCTATACTTACAGTATAGGACACTAACAGTTATTTTGTTGTCAAGAAGCACCATTTTAGCTTATAGATCATATGAGATCATTGTCACCCAATTTGGCAGTTTTTGGAAGGATTGGATAACAATCTCATTAATATGAGTAGCTGCAGACAATGTCAACTAAAGCTGGCCATGCACATGTGGAATTTGGTTAGAAAAAAAAGAACGGTTTTCAGAACATTTATTTGATTTTCCAGTAGGTAATGAAGATAATTTTTGGCTGCCGAGAAGCAGGATGGAAACATTTTATTGAATTAACTTAGCTCTATCAGTGTATGCAGTTTTCATATGGAAAATTCCATTTATTTCAAAATCGAATATCAGTGTTTTATTTAAAACAATTCAATTTCAGAACATTTATTCAAATTTTCAGTAGTTAATGAGGTTTTTCTCGACTAAATGTAAATGGTGTATGTGGTTTTTGTTCAGGAAATTCCATTCATTCCAAAATCAAAAGTTAAAGTGGTTGTATACCCACAAATATGAAATGCACCTACAGGTAAGCCTACATTAAGGCTTACCTGTAGGTGCTTGCAATATCTCCGAGACCTACACGGTCTCTGAGATATTTGCAAAAAAGAGTGCACCGCTATCTACGTAGATAACGGCGCAGGCGCACTGAGCGCGGAGGCTCTTTGAATGGCAATCTGCCAGACACTGCCGGAATTCGCACATGCGCGGGGATCGTGCCGTTCCCCGCGCATGCATGGGAGTGACGTCATCGCCGCTCCGGCCAATCACAGCGCCGGAGCGGCGATACCCGGAAGTCACTCCGGGTATCATGGATGCAACGGAGGACGTGTCCGAGGACCGCTGCGGGGGCTTCGATCTAAGGTAAGTGATTGATAATGAGCTAGTATGCTAGTCATACTAGCTCATTATGACTTTGCCTTGCAGGTTCTGAAAAAAAAAAAAAAGTTTTGCGGTATACAACCGCTTTAATAGCAAATGAAATTTTAAAGCACTTTTATTAATGAGGAACTGCAGTCTGCTCACATAATTTGTAATAAAAACATCTTTGCCATTCTGAAGCTTCCCTCCAACCACTTTACATAATATTTTATATATACTGAGATTCTGTACTTGCCAAATATGCTGCAAAAATCTCCCTCCACTGAGTCTGGCTGCAGCCATTTTAACTGTGGGCAGCTGAAGCTGCTGCCTTTCCACTTCCTGGATTTACACAAACACACAGAGGCACACCTACAGCTCTGCAGCCTGGCAACTCTCATTGGCCCTCTTATGACTCACCCCCTCCCATCCTGGAAAACTGATGTCATAAGCCTAGGCTAATGACCAGACAAGTAACATGAAGTGGGCTGTATAAGGTATTTACTGGCAGGAAAAAAATGTTTTACTATCCAAAGTTAAAACAACAACAAGGGCAGAAGATTTAATAGATGGAAAGTTGAAAAGATGACTGAAGGTCCGCTTTAAGTCACCAGCTTAACCACTTGCCTACCGGGCACTTTCACCCCCTTCCTGCCCAGGCCAATTTTCAGCTTTCAGCGCTGTCGCACTTTGAATGACAATTGCGCAGACATGCAACACCCAAACAAAATATTTATCTTTTTTTTTTTTTACACAAATAGAGCTTTTTTTTTGGTGGTGTCTAATCACCACCGGGTTTTCTATTTTGTTGCTAAATAAACGAATAAAGACCGACAATTTTGAAAAAAAAAAAAAACGTTTTCATAGTTTGTAATAAAAATTTTCAAACAGGTAAGCAAATAGGTGAGAACACCTTATCTATACTCAACTATTTCATAAACACACATGATCAGGTAATTGTTTCCATCAAAATGAATGCTCGGGCAAACTGAAGGTATGAATTTCCACATGAAATATCTACTGACAATTGGATTGTGCCTGCTTGTCTGACCATCACCCAATGGCTTTCTTTACAAACAGTCTCTCGAGTACAATTTTAAGGATTTTTCTTGAAAGATTTGTTCTGTGAAATCAAAAAAATTCTCATTGTTTGGATTTTTGATTGAATAAAAGTATAACTAAAGGCAATTTTTTTTTTTTAGGTTTGGATAGAGATGAGAGGGACTAGAGCAGCTGTCAGGTTTTTATTGCTGTCTGTGCCCGTGTTGGGGAGATTCACCCTCTCTATTTGTCTTGTTTACCATTATAAATGAACTTACCTATCTGTTCACAGTTATCTGTAGAATGTACTCTGAGCTGCATGTGTTCAGCTCAGTTTAGATTCCAGCACAGTGCCTTGATGACTGTACTCTTGCACATGCGTGGGAGTGACGTCATCCCGTACTGGTCAATCAAGGTGGCCAAAGTTGGGCACCCATAATATTTGTGATAGTGTGATCCCAGACAGGATGGGACATTACGTACATTAGCATGTGGTCTCCAAACCACCCCTATGGGCTCTGTGGCGCAATGGATAGCGCATTGGACTTCTAGTTGGTGCAGTGATTCAAAGGTTGTGGGTTCGAGTCCCACCAGAGTCGCTTTTTGCTGTACAAGTAGCATAGTACAAAGGAGGAGATTTATGTACAAGTCCTAGCAGTACACTGGGTCATGTGTAAAACACCAACAACTCCTTGCAATAGAAAGTTCCTGTATGCAAAAGAGGTTGTAATACTCGTTTCTTGATCACATTTCGTTGTACAGAAATAAATATTTATGCTGGTAATTAAATTGATATGGGGTTGATTTATTTGAAAATAAATTAATTTCCCTGGCTCCTATCAATTTTCTCCGCTGCTGTGAATCTCTTTGCAAATTTAGCAAATCTTAGCTTATCAGTATACTAGTAAATCAAAATGATCATATGAGATAAATTTGTCAGTTTCATATTAATTTACATAAAATCTTTGGTTTTCAAATAAACATTTAATATATGGTGCCCACATGGATTATCTAAAGACAAAGCAAAGCAGAAACTATTTACTTTCAGACTCTCTCTTTCTATAGATTAGCTAATACTATACTTTTTACGACATTAACAATTATTTTGCTGTCAAGACTCACCTTTTTCACATGTGATCCTTCACAACTGAAACCTGCTGTTTATTTGATTTATTAAATCAAGCCATTGTCGATCAATTTTTTGTTTCATATTTATTATGTCATATTTATATAATATCTTTGCTTGTCAAATAAACATTTCATACAACATTGTAGGCAGGTTGCTATAGCATATTAGTTAGGTAGTGGCTGGCCCAGGCTGGGGAAGGGATAATGCTGTAAATTTCTGTTCCTGGGCTTTTTGGAACCAGCCTATCCACCCTGCAATATAAATAAGGGGTAAAGATGGGTTCCAGAGTGTATTTCAGCCCGCTCACAAAGAAATGTTATGACTACTGCAGAGGAGGACTTCTGCACCTTGCAGTCCATTGGAGGCTCCGGGAGCCCAGAGATCTACCAGTTTGTGGAAAACACCAAGCATGGACTTTACTACCTTGTGAAGATATTCCTGGGTATTCTAGTAGAGATAGTTAGGGGATATACAAACTCATGTCTGTATACATGGCCTGTGATTCATATCATTATTAAGTTGTATGATAGGACTGTACAGTTAAAGAAGCAGATGTTATGTCTGCTGATACAATGACCCTGTCAGGAGGCACCAGGAGCTGCTGATTTTGTCCCTTGTTCTAGTTCCATTTGTCCCATTACTGTTCCAGTTTACCCATAGGAAGCCTACTTAAAGCAGAGTTCCACCCTAAAGTGGAACTTCCGCTCATCTGATTCCTCCCCCTCTCCGGTGCCACAATTGGCACCTTTTGGGGGGGGACGACGACAGGATACCTCTTTTTGACAGGTATCCTTTCCCACTTCCGGGAGTCCGGGCTGCGGCCTGTGAAATCACCACGGGGCTCCCTCCTCCTCCTCTCCCAGCCGCAGGGGCAATAGAAGAGAGGAGTGGGGCCTCGCGCATGCGCAGTAGGCTTCCCAGCGTGAAGTTGAAAGGCTACACTGCCGGGTTCCCTTACCCGCAATGGCTGGAAACATCAGCAGCGGTGCCGACATCGAGGGACTCCTGGACAGGTAAGTGTCCTATTATTAAAAGCCAGCATCTGCAGCAAGTGAAGCCGGCTTTTAATTATTATTTTTTTGGTCCGGAACACCGCTTTAATAATATGATTTCAAGACACAAAAGGGTTGCCATCCTCAAACCTTCACTCTGCTTTTATACCCAAGCATCTTGTATCTCGTGGACTCCAAAATGGACTCCTTGGCTTTACCCCAGAATTATCCAGCCCTAATATATTAGACATTTTGTAGGATAATAAGATTCTCCATGTTGGTTGCCTGCAGTTGGGAATACTTCTTCACAGTTCACCAGTTATGTATTCAAAAACCAATTTATACGTTTTTGTGTGGACACACACCTAGAAACTTTCTAGGGGGTTTGCCTTAATGTCTTTGTATTATATAAATATATCATAATTATTACCTGTTTGAGCTGACAACCATTCAGAGATGCTGAGCACCAAAATTTATGGTCAGTGTATAGAATTGCTCCCCTTGTTGCTGCAGATGAACTCATTTTTTGATACTCCTCTTTAAAAAAAGAGAAAATAATCATAACTTGGTTTGAATATCCAAAAATAAGGCCCCTTTGCAGCATGGAGTCTGAAACTTTCCAGCTGTGGTTTGGAGATTCCACCTGGGACATCAACAAACAGGTTTTAGGAGTCCATTGTACTTTTTCATTTAACTTTATGGTCAAGGTCTCCAAACTTGATTGCATGCATCTCGGGGGGCTTCTTACACTTTCTGATCCACTGTGCCTGGATGACTGTACTCTTGCACATGCGTGGAAGTGACGTCATCCCGTACTGGTCAATCAAGGTGGCCAAAGTTGGGCACCCATTATACTTGTGATAGTGTAATCCCAGACAGGATGGGACATTACGTACATTAGCAAGTGGTCTCCAAATCACCCCTATGGGCTCTGTGGCGCAAT
Organism: Rana muscosa; assembly: GCA_029206835.1. Classification (NCBI taxonomy): domain Eukaryota; kingdom Metazoa; phylum Chordata; class Amphibia; order Anura; family Ranidae; genus Rana; species Rana muscosa. The sequence continues at coordinate 337,812,346 of CM055118.1, forward strand.
GGATAGCGCATTGGACTTCTAGTTGATGCAGTGATTCAAAGGTTGTGGGTTTGAGTCCCACCAGAATCGCTTTTTGCTGTACAAGTAGCATAGTACAAAGGAGGAGATTTATGTACAAGTCCTAGTAGTACACTGGGTCATGTGTAAAACACCAACAACTCCTTGTAATAGAAAGTTCCTGTATACAAAGAGGTTGGAACACTCGTTTCTTGATCACATTTCGTTGTACAGAAATAAATATGTATGCTGGTAATTAAATTTATAGGGGGTTGACTTATTTGAATAGAAATTCATTTCCCAGGCTCCTATCAATTTCTCTGCTGCTGTGCATCTCTTTGAAAATTTAGCAAATCTTAGCTTATCGGAATACTAGTAAATCAAAATGATCGTATGAGATCAATTTGGCAGTTTTATATTAATTTAGATAAAATCTTTGCTTTTCAAATAAACATTTAATATAAGGTGCACACATGGATTATCTAAAGACAAAGCAAAGCAGAAACTATTTACTTTCAGACTCTCTCTTTCTATAGATCATAAGAATGGGGGGAGAAGTCGCGCTAATAATAAACAGTGCATCAAAACCTGTATAATATATAAATGAATCTAAATTGCATGTGCAGACACCAAGGGTCTAAATACATACTGAATAAAAACAAAAGACACAAAAAAAGGGGAAGAAAATTAAGTCCAAATCTCCAGTGAAAAAAAACCCATGGAAAAAAATAAATAAACAAATTGCATGAAGATATGCAGAGGTTGAGAGGTAGTTCCACCGCCACCAAGATGATAAGAGAGGATCGCTCCTTGAGGGATACACCAAATAAAGATGGACACCCTTACCAGAAAAGGTGGACCTCCTGTATTGGCAAGGTCATACGGGCCTGCAGATATAACCCTCTGTGGGGTCTTAGGATATCTCGGATGTGGATGTCACACAGCTCCTACCGTATTTCTTACTACTCACGTTAAACGTCCGTGTCCGAAAAAAGAGGATCCTTCCCTTTGATGGAAAATGGAGCTCACTCCCTGACTCGAGCTCAACGTGTAGGGAAAAAAAGTACTCCAGATAGTGTGTTATCCTTTAAAACTTACTTGGTTTATTTCATAAAAGGTGTAAGTGACAAGGTCCATACAATAGTAACAAAAGGTAAAAAAAGCGGGCAATATAAAAAGTATTTGCGAACACCCATGTTTCCGGGGTCACGTGGAATGCGGTGATGTCAGGTCGTAACTCCGCCCTGACATGTTTCGTCACGCGTGACGTTTTTAAAGGGCACGGGCGACGCACTGAAATAGTCTCGAGGAAGCAACCAAGCCTCGATCTCTTGTGGCGGCCATATTCTTGACAATATACCAAGCCTCACTATGGGTAGCATGATCGCGAGGCGGGGCAGGACCGAAGACCACATCCCCTCCCACACCAGAAACCAATTGTATGACAGGACAAACCACATCAATGATAATGAGTTACATCCTATGGTTGGTCATCCCGAATGTGGGCGGGACGGGAATATTCACAGCACTCCCCACCGCACGATCAGCCTCCATTAGGGTCAATTACGACTCTCATTTAAATAAATCCCAAAGTATATCGGGGTAATAAAATAATATTCCACTTTGAAGGTGCAAATAAGTTAAAATTACAGAGAAAAAAACAAACCTCATATTTCAATGAGCCTACGAGTCCAGCAGTTCATTAGTAAACATATAAAGAAGCAAACATATGGCAATACAAAAATATATTTTGCCATCTTGTGGAAAAATAAAATTATAACACCTAAACTGGATATCAAGAAGGTAAATACCAGTGTATGGGCAGAGTATCAATGTCTCTTCATGTCAGAAGTGGTTGGGCAGACACAACCTGACATAAATAAATGTACTCAAAGGAGAGGGGATAATGCCAGTATACTCGGAGAATCATAATGAAACACGACCTCTGTCTGTACACATTAGCACATTCATAAACGTAAGTAATGCAATCTTGAGGAAAATTTAAAATTAATAAACTAAAATGAGATAAAATGAACAGAGCTAGCAATATGTAGAGAACTGATAGCGTCATCAGGGTGTTTAGGAATTATCTATAAAGGCATTAACCTCAATATCTACATTGAGGCCTAAGGGTTTAAGGCATTTAACTCTATAAATCCAGCTCATTTCAAGCTTGGAAATGGCTCTCCTCTTTTGGCCACCCCTCCAGTGGGGTTTAAGTTTATCTATAGCCACAAAAGAGGTGCCTTTGGGGTCCCTATTATGTACTTCCTGGTAATGCCTTGAAATCGAATGTTTCTTAAAACCCCTCCTAATATTCTCTATATGCTCATTTAGCCTCACCTGAAATGACCGCACAGTGCGTCCAATATATTGCAACCCACATGGACAGGTCAAAAGGTAGACCACATGGGTTGTGGAGCAGGTAATAAAAGGCTTAATATTAAATTCCTGAGACGTACTGTTATGACGAAACTAGTTGTTTTTCTTTCCCTAATCTGATTAATGCTACAGACAGCACACTTATTACATCTGTGGTAACCTACTAAGTTCGGAAAGAACATATGTTTGATGGTTGAGGGATCACAAACGCCAGGAGCCAGTGAGTCCTTGAGTGAGGGCACCCCCCTAAAAACCCCTAAAAACTACCTGGGGCTGTTCGGGGAGAATAGGGCCCAAAACGGTGTCATCCTTAATAAGATGCCAATGTTTGCGTATCAGTTTCTTAATTAGGAAATGTTGGTTGGAAAAACCTGTAACAAAAGGCCAAGCGAACTTGGTCTGATCGTTCGCTATAACTGACTTCTATCTAATTGTTCAACCTCTAGGACCCTTTGTTCCAAATCTGTGGATGAATATCCTTTATCAACAAATTTATTGCTCAGCACTTTAGCCTGTTCTTTAAAGTCCTCTAATTTGCTGCAATTACGCCGTAAGCATATATACTGACTTTTGGGTACTGAATCAAGCCAGGCATGATGATGGCAACTATCTCTGGGAATAAAGGCATTCCTGTCAGTGGACTTAAAATAAGTCAAGGTAAGGAACTGGCCCTCCTCAATCCTTATCTGTAGATCCAAAAAATGTATGGTATTTTGATCAGTCTCATACTTGAATTGTATGCCTCTATCATTGTCATTCAAGGACCCCATGAAGGCATCCAAAGATTCCCTGGGACCCCTCCATAAGAGGAGGACGTCGTCTATGTACCTGGCCCACAAGACCAGTTCAGGTCTGCGGTTGGCATAGACAACGTCCTCCTCCCACTTGCCCATAAAGAGGTTGGCTAAACTGGGGGCAAATTTAGCCCCCATTGCCACACCCCTGTTCTGTAGGAAAAGTTTACCACTGAACCAAAAGAAATTATGCGTTGTTGCAAACTCCAAAAGGTCCATAATGAACCTCCGTTGTAACGATGAGAGGCTTTAGTCTCTATCTAGAAAGTATTTTAACTGAAGAGATTCCCCAATGGTGGGGCATAATAGTATATAAAGACGTCACGTCTGCAGTGACTAGCCACAAACCGTCTTCATATGGGAAACTGTTCAGCAAGTTGATCACATGTTTGCTATCCTTGATATACGCCGGTAAGGTCCTAACCGAGGGTTGAAGCTATCTGTCAATATATTTCCCTGCCCTAGATGAGAATCAATCCCACTAATTATGGGCCGACTGGGAGGGTGAACCGGATTCTTATGTATCTTGGGCAGGTAATATATTATCAGTATCCGTGAGGATGCTGGTGCAAGAAAGGCCTTTTCTTTCTTATTAAGTATACCTGAGGTAAAACCCTGCTCAACAATATTTTCTAAAACCCTTCTGTATGCTGGGTGTGGATCAGCTGGAAGGGGGACATAGGTCTCCCTGTCTCCCACCAGGTGCTCCAATTCATTAAGGTAGTCTGACTTATTCAGAATCACTATTCCGCCCCCTTTATCAGCGGGGCGGATAACAATTCCCTTTTCTTCACACAATTGGTCCAAACCTAACTGTAAAGATTTGTTGAGTTTCGTTTTCTTTACATTAATTTTCTCAAGGTCTCTAAGAAGTACATCCCTGAAAACCCTTACTGATGGGGTGGATTGAAAAGGGAGGCATTGGATAAATTGGAATGTTGTATATTCGTCTGATCAATCCTAGTGTTTTTAATGGGATTTGACATAATATATCTTTTGACGCTCAACTTCCGAGTATATTTGTGTATGTCCATATACATTTGGAACTTGTTTAGTATTTGTGGAGGGGCAAACTTCAATCCTTTATCTAAAAGTGAAATTTCCTCAGGGGTGAGATTAGTGGTACTCAGGTTGTAAATCCCTTGACCAACTACACCCTTTTTCTTTTGGACCTTTGACTTCCGCCCCCCTTTGACTCCTCTCTTCATTCTATAGGCCTTTGTTGGTTTTGGTCGGAGCTTACGTACATTAGCATGTGGTCTCCAAATCACCCCTATGGGCTCTGTGGCGCAATGGATAGCGCATTGGACTTCTAGTTGGTGCAGTGATTCAAAGGTTGTGGGTTCGAGTCCCACCAGAGTCGCTTTTTGCTGTACAAGTAGCATAGAACAAAGGAGGAGATTTATGTACAAGTCCTAGCAGTACACTGGGTCATGTGTAAAACACCAACAACTCCTTGTAATAGAAAGATCCTGTATGCAAAGAGGTTGGAACACTCGTTTCTTGATCACATTTCGTTGTACAGAAATAAATATGTATGCTGGTAATTAAATTTATATGAGGTTGACTTATTTGAATTGAAATTCATTTCCCAGGCTCCTATCAATTTCTCTGCTGCTGTGCATCTCTTTGCAAATTTAGCAAATCTTAGCTTATCGGTATACTCGTAAATCAAAATGATCGTATGAGATCAATTTGGCAGTTTCATATTAATTTATATAACATCTTTGCTTTTCAAATAAAAATTTAATATAAGGTGCCCACATGGATTATCTAAAGACAAAGCAAAGCAGAAACTATTTACTTTCAGACTCTCTCTTTCTATAGATTAGCTAATACTATATTTTTTATGACATTAACAATTATTTTGCTGTCAAGACTCACCTGACTCACAACTGAAACCTGCTGTTTATTTGATTTAATAAATCAAGCCATTGTCAATCAAATTGTTGTTTCATATTTATTATCTCATATTTATATAATGTCTTTGCTTGTCAAACAAACATTTCATACAAGATTGTAGGCAGGTTGCTATAGTATATTAGTTTGGTAGTGGCTGACCCAGGCTGGGGAATGGAGTAATGCTGTAAATTGCTGTTCCTGTGTTTTTTGGAACCAGCCTATCCGACCTGCAATATAAATAAGGAGGCAAAATGGGTTCCAGAGAGTCTACTTCTGCCCGCTCACGAAGAAATGTTATGACTACTGCAGAGGAGGACTGCTGCGCCTTGCAGTCCATTGGAGGCTCCGGGAGCCCAGAGATCTACCAGTTTGTGGAGAACACCAAGCATGGACTTTACTACCTTGTGAAGATATTCCTGGGCTTTCAAGTAGAGATAGTTAGGGGTTATTCTATTGTCTTTGTTCATGTTGGACTGAATTGCCAAAACTAAGTAAAGTTGTATGAACTGTACTAAGTAGAGTTGCACCGATACTGATACTAGTATCAGTATAGGCGCTGATACCGAGCATTTGCATGAGTACTCATGCAAATGCTACCGATGCCTAATCCAATACGTGGGAGTGAAGAAGGGGGAGGTGCTCACTCCCGGAAGTTAGTGGGTGGAGAGGGCGGAGTGGAAAGTGAGTCCTCAACAGGCTGGCAGCAGCGGAAGGTAAGCTGGCCGGGGCAGGGGTGCAGGGCACAGCCACATGTTCCGTCAGAATTAGTGACCCAGGCCATCGCATTCAGTAATGGAAGTGACGTTTCGTGTCTCCGTCAGAGGTTGAACACTGCGACGCCCATCTTGGTACACCCTGCACTCGGCATCAGTAAGCCTGCAGCGGACATCTTGTTACACCCAGCCCCTATAGTTCACTAACTATAGGGGCTGGGTGCAACAAGATGTCCGCTGCTGCCTTCTGACTGTAGGCCTACTGCGGCCGAGTGCAGGGTGTACCAAGATGAGCGTCGCAGCATTTGTACTAGCATTGCAAAATCCTTTCTTTCCAAGTTTGAATTGTTATTGTCTCACTCTCATCTCATCATTTATTATGCCAGCAATTGCCAATCAGTGCTGCATTTCGGTGCCCATAAGTGCCATCTATCAGTGTCGCTCATCAGTGCCACCTATCAGTGCCACCTATCAGTGCTTATCAGTGCTGCATATCAGTGCCACCTATCAATGAACTGCTTATCAGTGCTGCATAATCAGTGCCACCTATCAGTGCTGCATATCAGTGCCCATCAGTTAGTGCCACCTATCAGTGCTGCATACCATTGCCCAGCAATCAGTGCCACCTATCAATGCTGCATATCAGTGCCCATCAGTCAGTGTCACCTATCAGTGCTCATCCGTGCTGCATATCAGTGCCACCTATCAGTTCAGTGCCCATCAGTGCTGCATATTAGTGCCACCTCATCAGTGTCCTTCAGTGCCTCCTCATCAGTGCCCATCAGTGCCCATCAGTGCAGCCTCATCAGCACACATCAGTGAAGGAGAAATATGTATTATTTACAAGATCGTGCTTTGAAAACTGTCACAATCGGTGAGTACTTGAAAAAAGTGGTATTGGTGCAACCCTAGTGCTAAGTCTGGTCTGAAGTTATTTAAAGGGGTTCCTGGTATGTGAAAAAACTAGGGTCAGTAAAGCACATATGGCTTATGAAGCAAAGCCACAAAGAAAGATCTACTCAGCAGGACAAGCAGGAGGAGTAATGCAGTTGCTATGGGTAACCAGCTAGTGCAAGGTACATTGCTGACAGTTGTGAAGTGTGCTACCTGGTGTAGGTGGCGGGTCCTCTGGTAGTGAGAGGGTCGGTAATCTGGCTTCCTCCCCAATGGTTGATTTCCCAAAGCAACTGGGACTGAACCCGCAGACCCATAGCCTGGTCGCATGGTAAGGGAGTGAAGGAGTTAACAAGTGCACGCATTAGGTCCGTGCTAAGTGCATGGTGGGACCCTATTTTGTCACTGGGAGTGAGATTGTTGAACTTTTGAAAGGATGTGAGTGATACACCATCCTGTTTTTAGCCCTGATTAAAGGGGGAGTGCTGAGCCCTCGAAACACGCTGGCTGTTACCAAATAAAAATCTTTTCAAAAATCTGTACAAGCTAGTGTGGTGCTCTAATCCATTCTAATTTTCAACAAACTCCTCTGGGGGTCCAGCAAGACCCCACAGTTGCTGTTGAGCAGCCTCTAGGACAGTGTTTCCAGTCCTCAAGGCGCCCCAACGGGTCATGTTTTTAGGTTTTCCATTATTTGGCGCAGGTGATTTGATCAGTTTCCCTGCCTTAGTATTTACCACAGCCGTTTCATCTGAGGGAAATCCTGAAAACATGACCTGTTGGGGTGCCTTGAGGCCTGGAGTTGAGAAACACTGCTCTAGGACAACAAACCACCCATTGCATTAAAATGCATCTGCATAAGGTTCAGCACTCCTACATCACAAAGACTGGGAATGAGGTAACAGAGGTATGCTAGACTGGTGGAGAGACCGCGGGCTCAGCGGTGTCCCTTCTAAATACAACATACATCAAGTTAAAGTGTGTACTGGCACGGGATGGTACTTTTCAGAGGAACTCTGTACTTTTATTACTGCACACAGGGACAGAGCTCATCTCTAAGTTGGGTAACTGCCTTAATGTTTGATCCTCACATGATCCCAGGCATTGATGAGAGCGTGCAGAGTTAAGGGAAAAGCATGTGCAGGGTGAGTGGCCCCGCCCACAACTCGGCATAGTCGGCAGGATACACCGCATACACCCTACAAGGTGCCCTCATGACATTAGATACACAGAGCAGTATGGATTATCTAAAGACAAAGCACAGCAGAATCTGTTTACTTTCAGACTCTCTCTTTCTATGGTTTACTTGATACTATACTTTATCAGACTTTAACCATTATTTTGATGTCAAGAGGCACCTTTTTCACATGTGATCCTTCATAATTGAAACCTGCTGTTTATTCTTCTAGTTCAGGGGTAGGCAACCTTTTGAACACAGTGTGCCGAAAAATGTTTTCAAAGAAATTGAGCGTGCCGATTTTATAACAAAAAAAATTAAACTTCACACTCTCAATCACAAAAACGATTTTTATAAAGTAAATGCTGTAAACTACTTTAGTAGTGAGAAATTAACATCCTGCACTCTCATGCCTCAGATCAGCCCCAATTCCTGCAACTCCACACCTCAGATGAGCCCAAATTCATGCACCTTTACACCTTCGATCTCTGTCCCCCTGCAAATCTGTTTCACCACTGTACCCCCTGCTCATCTACCCCACCACTGTAACCCCCTGCACATCTGCCCCAACACTGTACTACCCTGCACATCTGCCGCACCACTGTACTACCCTGCACATCCGCCCCACCACTGTACCCCCCCTGCTCATCTGCCCCACCAATACACCTCCTCTCACATCTGCCCCGCTGCTCTACCCCCATTATTCTGCCCCAACACTGAACCCCCCTGCTCATCTGCCCCACCACCGTACCACCCTGCTCATCTGCCCCACCACCGTACCCCCTTTCTTATCTGCCTGTCAGGAACTAGGTAGGAGGCCGAGATGCTGGGAGGGCTCCCCTTGAGGCCGAGTGCAGCACACCACTGAAGGTGACACAGCAGGTGTGGTGCCCACGGAAGCACGGGTGCCTGGTAGCTGGAACTGGAGACAGGCGTGCTTAGACGGTCCAGGAGACAGGGACCAGTGGAGCAACTGGGTAGCGGAGTTGGGAGCCAAGCAAGGGGTCATGCACAGGAGTACAGTCCAGGATCAGAGTGACCAGAGGTCAGACGGGTCAGGTTCAGGGAGCAAGATAAGCAAATCCAATAGCCAGGCCGGGGTCAGATGCAGGAAGCAGGCAGAGAGAAGTCAGATACAAGCCAAGGATCAAACCAGAGGGTCGGAAGGATTAGGTCAGGATAAGCCAGATCGGTACACCAGAGATCAGGAACAGTAGGTAGTAAAGGACACAGGACAAGCTGAAGATACACCAGCGATGCGCCATTGTCAGCAGCGGGTTTAAATAGGCAGAGTCATCCTATCACGCTGGGCGTGCGCCGGTGCGCATGCGCATTCACCTGGTCACGGCGCCACGCGTCTGCCTAGTCACGGTGCCGCGCATCCCTGTGTGTTGACGTGCATCAGCGCGTCTTTGCCTGTACTGATCTGTTATCCCTGCACCATTGTGTCTAGGGATACGTCTATTGCCCTGATACTGCCCCACCAATGTCTCACCTTTCTCATCTGCCCCACCGCTGTAACCCCCTGCACATCTGCCCCACCACTGTACTACCCTGCACATCTGCCCCATCTCTGTATCCCCCTGCTCATCTGCCCCACCACTGTAACCCCCTGTACATCTGCCCTAACACTGTACCACCCATTTCTCAATCACAGTGAAATCCCTTCTTTCTGAGATTGAGATTGGTAGTGGCAACCAAGCGAGTCATCTTCCTCCAGATGGTGCTAGCAGGACTGTGATTGGCTTTAGCAGTGGTCAAGACAGTCCTCCTCCAACTGGAAACTGGGACCGCACCCCCCCCCCTCCTAGAAGAACTGCACCCAATCTCTTCCCCATCACAAAAGCTGATGATCGCAGCTACAGCAACGTTAGAGAACCAAAAAATGTTTCCCATCTTTTACAATGTGTGTGGGCACAGTGCCTCCCCATCAGGGCAGGTGTGGTGTGGGAAATTCTGGAATTGGAATGCATAATGCTGCGTACACACGACCGTTTTTCATGACGAGAAAAATGCCTAAAACGTAGGCTCCAGAGCATTTTTCGCGACGTGAAAAATGGGCATTAAAAATTTGGAACATGCTCTATTTTTTCTCGTTGTTTTTCACATCGTCGTTTTTCTCGTCGTGAAAAACAGCTGTGTGTAGGCTTTAACAACGTGAAAAAATTGCGCATGCTCAGAAGCAAGTTATGAGATGGGAGCGCTCGTTCTGGTAAAACTAGCGTTCAGAATGGAGATAGCACATTCGTCACGCTGTAACGGACTGAAAAGCACGAGGCTGAAAAGCGCGAATCGTCTCTCACCAAACTTTACTAACACGAGGATCAGCAAAAGCAGCCCAAAGGGTGGCACCATCCGAATGGAACTTCCCCTTTATAGTGCCGTCATACGTTTCGTACGTCACCGCGCTTTGCTCGAGCGTTTTTTTTCACAATAGTGTGTAGGCAAGGCAGGCTTGAGAAGAATCATGTTGAGAAAAATGTTTTTTTTTTTTTCAATGACATTAAAAACGGTCGTGTGTACGCGGCATTAGTGTCTCACTGACACTTCCCTGCTGCTGGGGAGGGAGTCGAGTGGCGCAAAACAGTCTTGGTGTGCCGCGGGTTGCCTACCCCTGTTCTAGTTGCTTTGTTGATCTTGGAAGTTTCTGGATTGTTGCCTTGGCTTTACTATGAATTGCTTTTGATTCCAATAATGGTACTATGGCTATAAAATCCAAAGCATTTGTCTAAATATGCCGTGTAATATAAATGTTATATTACATATTACTGTTTCATATTGATTTATCTAGGATTTACATAAAATCTTTGTTTTGCAAATAAACATTTATTACATGGTGCACTCATGCACTGTGGGTTATCTACGGGCAAAGCACGTAGTGGAGCAGTGGAAACTGTTTACTTTTAGACTCTTTCTTACTACTGAAAATACTGATAGCCATGTTTAAAGGCATTGTACACTTTACATTTATCCGTTGTTTTAACTATGTAAAGGTGTAGTTATAATCCCTATGTCGTTTGCTTGCCTTACCTTGTAATGATGGGCACATATATTGTGGTTACAGCTTGTAGTGTTATAGCTGATCGATTCCCTTATCTCCATCCATAAATCCACATACCTTGTTCCTATTCACCAGCATATCTAGTACACCCAGAGAGCTTAAAGTAGTTAATCCGGAACCCTGCTCTCTGTGCGTTACTTTACCGCTTGCGGACCGTCTACCGCAGATTTACTGCAGCAGAGTGGCCCTGCTGCCCTGGATCATGTACATGAATGTGATCCAGCACTTCTGGTCTGGCACTCTGGAGAGTCCTGACCTCAACCCGATAGAACACCTTTGGGATGAATTAGAGCGGAGACTGGGAGACAGGCCTTCTTGACCAACATCGGTGCCTGACCTCACAAATTTGCTTCCTGAAGAATGGTCAAACATTCCCATAGACAGACAGAGTTCATGTGCGTGTAAAGGCAGGCGTCCCAATACTTTTAAAAATATAGTGTATGTTGCAGAATACATATTGGCCTAAATTGATGAAGAAATTCGATTTTTTCATTTTTTTATTGGATGCGTTTTATAGCAAAAAGTAAAAAATATAGTTTTTTTTTCAAAATTGTTGGTCTTTATATTTATAACGCAAAAAAATAAAACCCACAGAGGGGATCAAATCCCACCAAAATAAATGTCTACTTCTGGGGGAAAAAAAAAAAGGACATACATTTTAATTGGGTATAGCGTCAAATGATCGGGCAATTGTCAGCGAACCGCTTCCGGACCAGCCGCCTCAGTTTTACTGCAGTAGGTTGGCTCCCCTGGGCTAACGTCGCTTCGCCTTTTGGCCACAAGGGGGCGCGTGCACGCCGCCAAGGGCACTCGCCTGCGGCTCACCGCCGGAGCCGGTGCGAGTGCCCGATGTGCGCCATGACCGCCGGGCACCCGCAATCGCTCGTGACAGAGCGAGAACTGGGATCTCTGTGTGTAAATACACAGATCCTGGTTATCTCACGGGGAGAGGAGCCTGATCGTGTGTTTAAACGAAGTATGAACACCGATCTGTCATCTCTCCTAGTCAGTCTCATCCCCCCCACAGTTAGAACACACACTAGGGAACACCCCTTGATCGCCCCCTACTGTTAACCCCTTCACTTCCAGTGACATTTATGCAGTAATCAGTGCATTTTTATAGCACTGATCGCTGTATTATTGTCACTGGTCCCAAAAATGTGTCAAAAGTGTCCGATGTGTCGCCCGCAATATCGCAGTCCCGATAAAAATTGCAGATCACCGCCATTACTAGTAAAAAAAATAATAAAAAATGTCATAAATCTATCCCCAATTTTTTTTTACCAAAAATATGTAGAAGAATACATATTGGCCTAAACTGAGGATTTTTTTTTTTTTTTTAAATTGGGATATTTATTATAGCAAAAAGTAAAAGATATTGTCTCTTTTCAAAATTGGCGCTCTTCTTTTGTTTATAGCGCAAAAAATAAAAACCGCAGAGGTGATCAAATGCCACCAAAAGAAAGCTCTATTTGTGAGAAAAAAAGGACGTCAATTTTGTTTGGGTACAGCGTCGCACGACAGAGCTATTTTCAGTTAAAGCGACGCAGTGCCGAATCGCAAAAAATGGCCTGGTCATTGAGCAGCCAAATCTTCTGGGGCTGAAGTGGTTAAAATAAAGCTGTGCCGTACCACAAAAAATGGCCTGGTCAGGAAGGGGGGTAAGTCTTCCACAGGTCAGGTAGTTAACTGCTTGCCGACCAGCGCACGACGATATACGTCGACAGCATGGCACGGACAGGCAGAAGGACGTACCTGTACGTTCCCTTCAAGATCGCGGCATTGTGGACGCGTGCCCGCCGCAAGCTCCGTGAGCCCGACCGTGGGTCCCGCAGACTCAATCGCCGCGGGGATACCCGCGATCGTCTCACGGTGAGTTAGAACGGGGAGATGCTGATGTAAACAAGCATCTCCCCGCTCTGCCTAGTGACAATGACACTGATCTCCGCTCCGTGTAATCGGAGCGGAGATCAGTGCCATGTCACACACAGCCCATCCCCCCCTACAGTAAGAATCACTCACTAGGGCACACTTAACCCTTACAGCGCCACCTAGTGGTTTACCTCTTCACTGCCAGTGTCATTTTCACAGTAATCAGTGCATTTTTATAGTACTGATCGCTGTAAAAATGACAATGGTCCCAAAAAATGTGTCAAAAGTGTCCGATGTGTCCGCCATAATGTCGCAGTCACGATAAAAATCGCTGATAGCTGCCATTACTAGTAAAAAAAAAAATATTAATAAAAATGCAATAAAACTATCCCCCATTTTGTAGACGCTATAACTTTTGCGCAAACCGATCAATAAACGCTTATTGCGATTTTTTTATCAAAAATATGTAGAAGAATACGTATCGGCCTAAACTGAGGAAAAAAAAATTTTTATATAGATTTTTGGGGATATTTATTATAGCAAAAAAGTAAAAATTTTTTTTTTTTCAAAATTGTCGCTCCATTTTTGTTTATAGCGCAAAAAATTAAAACCGCAGAGGTGATCAAATACCACCAAAAGAAAGCTTTATTTGTGGGAAAAAAAGGACATCAATTTTGTTTGGGAGCCACGTAGCATGACCGCGCAATTGTCTGTTAAAGCGACGCAGTGCCAAATTGTAAAAAGACTTTAACCACTTCTCCACCAAGGATGTCATATGACGTCCTTGACTTTGAGGGGGGATGTCTGAATGATGGGTGCAGCTACAGGCATTATTCAGATATCATTCTGTCATGCCGGCGATTCTGCGCACCATAAGAACGATCATAGTGGCAGTTCCGCCGCTTGATCGTTCTTATAGGCGGCGGGAGGGGACAACCCCCCCTCCCGCCACCATCCGGAGCTTTTCCGGGCTCTCCCGTGCCATCGGGGGCCCGGAGAACAAATCGGCTGGCGTCGCATGAGGATTATAGAGATTTCCGGTGACCAGATGGTCACTAGTCATCTCTATGACCGTCGGAGTCCTGGGCGCGACGTTGTGAAGTCACGCCCGGTACCCGGAAGTAAACAAAGCCGCAATTGCGGCTGTCAGCATGATATCGGTGAATTTTTTTTCACCGATCTCATGCTTTCCAGCCTGGAGGAGAGATGTGGGGTCTTATTGTAATAGGAATAAAAGTGATAAAAAAAAAAATCAGTAAAAAAAAAGTGTCAAAATAAAAAAAAATCAGTAAAAAATAAAAAAAAATGAAAAAATTAAAAAGTATTACACCCCTGTCCCCGGTAGCTCGCGCTCAGAAGCGAACACGATCTAAGTCCCGCCCACATATGTAAACGCCGTTCAAACCCCACATGTGAGGTATCGCCACGTGCGGTAGAGTGCGAGCAACAATTCTAGCACTAGACCTCCTCTAACTCGAAAATAGTAACCTGTAAAAAAATTTAAAGCGTCGCCTATGGAGATTGAGGTACCGAAGTTTGGCGCCATTCCATGAGTGTGCGCAATTTTAAAGCGTGACATGTTAGGTATCTATTTACTCGGCGTAACAGCATCTTTCACATTATACAAAAAAATTGGGCTAACTTTACTGTTTTGTTATTTTTTAATTCGTGAAACCGTTTTTTTTCCCCAAAAAAGGCGTTTGAAAAATTATTGCGCAAATACCGTGCAAGATAAAAAGTTGCAATGACCGCCATTTTATTCCCTAGGGTGTCTGCTAATATATATATATATATATATATATATATATATATATGTTTGGGGGTTCTGATTAATTTTCTAGCAAAAAAAATTATGATTTTTACATGAAGGGGAGAAGTGCCAGAATAGGCCCGGTGGAGAAGTGGTTAATCTGACAAATGGTCCGGGGCCGAAGTGGTTAATAAACGTATTGTAATGGACATGGATCTACTTTAACTAATAGAGACAAGATCAGAAACGGTATTCTGCTGTTGGTGGGAAATCCAGCTCACAGTGCTGTCACGATTGAGCAGTTAATAAGGCATTCTGAAATTTATACTTGAGACTTTTGAAACATTTTTAAAAACATTTATTAAAGAAATAAAAAGAAATACACTCAAAATGCTGTATAACAGCAAAAAACATTATGGTGATACAATCAAACAAATGTGCGAGATTTGACATACATATGCACAACATATAGAAAGGACATACAGATACTGTATAGAGATGCATATACAAACTCATGTCTGTATACATGGCCTGTGATTCATATCATTATTAAGTTGTATGATAGGACTGTACAGTTAAAGAAGCAGTTGTTATATCTGCTGATACAATGACCCTGTCGGGAGGCACCAGGAGCTGCTGATTTTGTCCCTTGTTCTAGTCCCATTTCTGTTCCAGTTTACCCATAGGAAGCCTACTTAATATTATAATTTCAAGACACAAAAGGGTTGCCATCCTCAAACCTTCACTCTGCTTTCATACCCAGGCATCTTGTATCTCGTGGACCCCAAAATAGACTCCTTGGCTTTACCCCAGAATTCTCCAGCTCTAATATATTAGACATTTTGTAGGATAATAAGATGCTCCATGCTGGTTGCCTGCAGTTGGGAATACTTCTTCAGAGTTCACAAGTTATGTATTCAAAAACCATTTTACAAGTTTTTGTGTGGACACACACCTAGAAACTTTCTAGGGGGCGCGCCTTAATGTTATTGTATTATATAAATAGATTATAATTATTACCTGTTTGACCTGACAACCATACAGAGATGCTGAGCACCAAAATTTATGGTCAGTGTATAGCAGTGATGACGAACCTTGGGACCTCAGATGTTTTGGAACTCCATTTCCCATGATGCTCCTGCACTCTGCAGTGTAGTGGAGCATCATGGGAAATGTAGTTCCAAAACATCTAGGGTGCCAAGGTTCGCCATCACTGGTGTATAGAATAGCTGCCCTTGTTGCTGCAGGTGAACTCATTTTTGGATACTCCCCTTTAAAAAAAGAGAAAATAATCATTACTTGGTTTGAATATCCAAAAATACGGCCCCTTTGCAGCATGGAGTCTGAGACTTTCCAGCTGTGGTTGGGAGATTCCACTTGGGACATCAACAATCATGGAGATTTGATTAGAAAAGTCTTCAAACAGGTTTTAGGAGTCCATTGTACTTGTTCATTTAACTTTATGGCCAAGGTCTCCAAACATTGGTTGAAGCATTGTTATGTTCCATTTGGTAAGCACCAGGGTTTGGGGAACTTGATTGCATCCATCTCTGGGGGCTTACACTTTCAGATCCACTGAGGGGAGGCGAGCATGGGCTTACTTCTATGGTGGAAACGGGGGAGACATTCCCTTCAGAAGACAATTCTTTATCCTGCCTGCCAACTTGGCTGCAAAGGTTGAGCTGATTTGGGAAACGCAACCTGTCCTGAAGGTGCGTCTGCAGCTCATCGAGAAAACGGGCCTTGGCTTTTGGGCTTTTGTCCTGGATGAAGTCTTCTGTGCGGTCCAAGCAGTCTCTGAACCCAGAAAGGTAAAACTTTTCAGCAGGTTTCGCACATCGGTGAGGATCTGAGAGAGAAAGGCAGACAGTTAAAAGAGTAAAGTGTGTTTAAGATAAAATATATTTTGTCTGAGTGGAACAAATCTCAAGTAGCTTGTGTATGTGCAAGATAATGCACATTTTTTTTTTTTATAGCATACACCAAATGAATCTAAACTAGCAGAAATTGGCAATTTAGGGTATAATAAATTATACATTGTATCCAGTTATTCAGTGACTTGGTTAGGACAACTTCAGGATCACCTTGGTCTTATTCTCAATAAGGTATTATATCCTAATGGGAAATTTCCAAAGCCCATGGACATTGATCCATTGCCAAAAAAGATCTGCAAACATTACTCTTCCTGGTCTGCTATATTGGCATGGAGTTACGTATTAAAGAAAATCAATGTAGAGAAATGGGAGAAGGGTTTTGACTGTAATCAGCCTTCTAAAGATACTAGCAGTTCAAACGTCAGTAACTTAAAGCACCCAACAAGGTTTTAGTTTAAGCAGACACATCTGGAAAAGTGGGAATTTAATTGGTTTGTGTTTCTGTAATTTGTACATCATAACTGCACATTGCACCTTTTACAATCCTTTCTAGTAGGTTTCATATTTCTCTTTTATACCTGTACATGGAACATGTCTGAAAATGTAAGCCTTTTTCTTTGCTGATAGAACCCCTTCTTTAGGCCCTGTGGAATGAACCTGGCAAAGAACCCAGTGGTGGTGCATCCATAAAGGGCGCACGGGCGCCGTCCCCTCTTCTGCTACCTCTCTATCACTATAGATAGATTCGTGCAATGCATTAATCTATGGTCGCCGTTGCCACCCCCTATTCAGGCACCGGCTCCTTTTCGGGCGCCTGAATTACAGCGGTGGGGTATTTTTTGGGAGCAACTAATTAGAGCCGTATCACTCAGCGTTGATAGGAAAGCAAATGAATATTCGCTTTCCTAACACTGAACCGCCTCTCAGCCAATCAGGTGCTCGGGTCTGTTACCTGTCACCTGATTTGCTGAAACGATAGGCGCTGTGATTGGACGCCTATCAGGCATCATAGCAGAGGATGGGAAAAGAGGGCAGGAGAAGACATTGCGGAGCGTGGAGGACACTGCCGCCTTGACCCGCTGCTTCACCTAGACAGGTAAGTGCCAGGCGGGTGGGGGATGCACACTGGCATTTGATGGGCACAGTAGCGGCAATTGATGGGCACAGTGGCGGCAATTGATGGGCACAGTGGCGGCAATTGATGGGCACAGTGGCGGCAATTGATGGGCACAGTGGCGGCAATTGATTTTTTTTTCAGTTTGTTTGCGCCCCGCCAAAAAATTTGAGCACCAGCCACCACTGAAAGAACCTAAGCTCAGGTCAGGAAGCCCAGTCCCTGACAGCAAACTACCAGCCTGACCCCTGATGCTACTGCAAATACAAGAAAATGCTAAACATAGGTACATTTAGGCACCTAAACAACAACATGTTTTGGTGTCAGGGAAGGGGTTGCAGGTAGGGAAATATGCTGGAACCTGGACAAATGGATGAGGAAATGAGCACATGTTGGCTTTTTTGCCTTGGATGCTAAAGGACCTTGCCCCAGCACTGTTGAGTTGGGAAAGGTCAAAACGCTTGTCAGGTTTCCCCCCCCCCCCATCTCTTTCCCTGCTACAGAGATTCACGTTATTTGTCCTGCTGACCATTGTCAAAACTGTAGGACAGAAAGTGATTGAAAATCCAAAATTTTACAATTGTCATCTGAACAAGAGGTAAGGGGAAATCTTTCAATGGAGACATCTGTTCAAGAGACAACTGTCTAACAGGGGATTTCCCCTCATTTTAGAAAAGCTGACATTTCACTTCCTGTCTCAAAACCACAAAGGAAGTGAAGAGATATGCCCAATGGGTATCTAAAAGCAAAAAGACAGCTTTTTTTTACCGTTTTCTGTTCCAAATAATACCCCTAAAAATAATGTTCTAGTTTAAGGCTTGCCATTCGTGTTTAATCTCCTTATACCATTTTCCTTTAGATTTACTAAAAACCATATAATATGAGGTCAAAAAACAAAACAACACTTTCAGTAGTATCCAATCAGGCAGGCCCTTGCACTACATATTTGAAGGCAAAGCTAAAGAAAATTGTACAGGAAGTTGTAAGAAAATTGTATAATGTATGGCCAGCCTTAAATACATTTTAAGAAAGCAGCATAAAGTCCCTTTGTCTTAATCCAGCTGCCATTGAGGTTATACTTCAGCGCCTGAAACTCTAGATCACATGTGTCAAACACAAGGCCCATGGCCCAAATCCGGCCCTCCAGGCCATTTCATGTGGCCCTCACACCCAGGTGGAGGGGTGGAAGTGAGATGCATAGCACAACACTGCACTCTGCAGGTAGCGCACCCCTGAACTCTGCACTCTGCAGGTAGCGCACCCCTGAACTCTGCAGGTAGCGCACCCCTGAACTCTGCAGGTAGCGCACCCCTGAACTCTGCAGGTAGCGCACCCCTGAACTCTGCAGGTAGCGCACTCCTGGTATATATTGCCCCATTTAACATTTAAGATACTTCCACTGCAATTTGGCCACACCCATAGTTTGACGCAGTTCTGTGGGGGGCATGGTTGAGTTCTTGTACCTAAAAAAAAAAGCCCTGCATAAATGTATATAGTCTTACAGATGCAACTGGCCCTTTGAGGACAAGCATAATGCTGATGCGGCCCACAATGAAATTTAGTTTGACACCCCTGCTCTAGATCATTCTTTATCAACCTTTTTAACATAAAGGAACCCTTGAAATAACCTTCCAGTCGCAGGGAAACTTTGCTAACATATCCTTTTATCAACAGCTCACAGTACAATGATATGATGATGGTCAGTGGGAAGAATTCTCCTTACATTAGTGGTCAGTGGAAGAATGTTTCTTACATTGGTGGTCAGTGGGAAGAATGTCCCTTACATTTGTAATCATTTGGATGGATGCT
The DNA here is from genome assembly GCA_029206835.1 of Rana muscosa. Classification (NCBI taxonomy): domain Eukaryota; kingdom Metazoa; phylum Chordata; class Amphibia; order Anura; family Ranidae; genus Rana; species Rana muscosa. The sequence continues at coordinate 337,831,685 of CM055118.1, forward strand.
CCTTACATTGATGGTCAGTGGGCATAATGTCCATTACATTGGTGGCCAGTTGGAAGAATGTTCCTTACATTGGTGGCCAGTTGGAAGAATGTTCCTTACATTGGTGGCCAGTTGGAAGAATGTTCCTTACATTGGTGGCCAGTTGGAAGAATGTTCCTTACATTGGTGGCCAGTTGGAAGAATGTTCCTTACATTGGTGGCCAGTTGGAAGAATGTTCCTTACATTGGTGGCCAGTTGGAAGAATGCTTCTTACATTGGTGGCCAGTTGGAAGAATGCTCCTGTAGCAATTCCAACGCGCAAAATTCCGACGCATGTTTGGAAACAATTCGACGCATGCTCGGAAGCATTGAACTTCATTTTCCCGGCTCGTCGTAGTGTTGTACGTCACCGCGTTCTTGACGGTCAAAATTTCAGAGAACTTGTGTGACCGTGTGTATGCGAGCCAAGCTTGAGCGGAATTCCGTCAGAAAAACCATCCAAGGTTTTTCCGACAGAAAATCCGATCGCGTGTACGTGGCATAATACTACTATTACTACCACTAGTAACTGCAGGATTGCTTCTACTATTATTACTACTAGCAGTCGTACTATTAATTTAATAGTGATACTACTTATTTTGCCAATACAACTATTAGCAGTACAACCTGTCAAACAGATACTACTACAAACAATTGTGCTACTATTTTTACTATTGGTACTGGTAGTATTAGTACTATTATTATTGTTAACATAATTGCGCCACTGTTCAAAACGAGGACATACCATGATATATTTTAATACACTAATACAATAAGTAATGGGAATTATTATGGTGCCCAAGAGAGCTTACAATCTACTGTCAATGATTTTTTTCATGACTAGTCTAGCAGTGCTCCTGACTGTAAGGACCATGTCACATGGGTGATCCTGTGGTTGGTGATAACTTACCAGTGACAGGATCAGTAAGAGATTGAAGCTGCTCCCTCACTAGGGATGAGCCGAACACCCCCGGGTTCGGTTCGCACCAGAACCTTCGAACGGACCGAAAGTTCGCGCAAATTTTCGAACCCTATTCGTTATAATGGACACGAACGTTCGAAATCAAAATTGCTAATTACAACGGCCAATATGCATGTTAATGTTATAAAACAGGTTTGGGGACCCGGGTCCTGCCCCAGGGGACATATATCAATGCAAAAAGAAATTTTAAAAACTAAAGTTTTTTCGGGAGCAGTCATTTTAATGATGCATAAAGTGAAAAAAAAAAAAGTGAAATTTTCCTTTAAATACGGTACCTGGGGGGTGTCTAAATTATGCCTGTGAAGTGGCATGTGTTTCCCGTGTTTAGAACTGTCCTTGCACAAAATGACATTTGTAAAGGAAAAAAAGAAGCCATTTAAAACCACTTGCGGCTTTAATGTCATGTCTTGTCCTGGCCGCCATATGGCTGAAAATCCTTGAGAAAAATGGCATGGCTACCCCATCACCCCCCCCCCACCCCAGCCCCTTTGGGTCTTGTATGGATACTAAGGGGGACCCCGCACCCAAAATAAAACCCTATACCTACAACCCTATATACTCTGAACAGCAGTATATAGGTGGTGCAAACAAGACATGGACTGTAGGTTTGTTCTTAAGTAGAATCTGAACAGGTACATTATGAAGTGTAGCTACATCCCAAAAAAATCAATTTTTAAGCTTTTTGGAGAACATAGGGAGGGGTTATCACCCCTGTAACATTTGCTGTCTTTGCACATCTGTTCAGAACATGTCACCTCACTTTCCGTCCCAATGACAAATGTTTTTGGAAAAGTGGGGTTTTAATTGAAACAAGGATTGGTGATAAAGCATCAGTAGAGAGGAGATACCTTTTTCCCAAATTAAATCTAACAGGATAGAATTTTCCTTCCTAGGGGTAGATTTCCTCTCACTTCCTGTTTTCTCTTGCCGTTTGCAAGTAGGAGTCGTTTGTAAGTTGGATGTTTGAAAGTAGGGGCCTGCCGTATATACTCTGCAGAAATTTGCCCTATTAGATGTTGGTGTAGCCACAAGACTGGTGGGCACAGGAATGGGCCCTGCTGTGAGTTAATAGATCAAGATTTGTACTTGCATGCACCTGTTGAACCGGGCAGAAAAATTGGGCCTTTGGTGGTGGTGGTGGTGGTGGTGGACGGTGTTGCCACAAGACTGTAAGCCCTCACAGTTACTCTTGGTGGGTGCAGGAATGGGCCCTGCTGTGAGTTATTAGATCAAGATTTGTAATTGCATGCACCTGTTGAACAGGGCAGAAAAATTGGGCCTTTGGTGGTGGTGGTGGTGGTGGACGGTGTTGCCACAAGACTGTAGGCCCTCATAGTTACTCTTGGTGGGCGCAGGAATGGGCCCTGCTGTGAACTATTAGATCAAGATTTGTAATTACACGCCCCTGTTAAACAGGGGCTGAAAAATTGTGCCTTAGGCATTGGTGCTGGTGCCACAACACTGCAACCCCTCACAGATACTGTACTTGGAGCACAGCAGTCACACCTGTTGCGAAGCATCTTTTTAAAAAATTGTAATTACACGCCCCTGTTATACAGGGGCTGAAAAATTGTGCCTTAGGCACTGGTGCTGGTGCCACAACACTGCAACCCCTCACAGATACTGTACTCTGAGCACAGCAATGAGACCTGTTGCAAAGCATTGCCTAAAAATTGTAATTACACGCCCCAACAGGGGCTGAAAAATTGTGCCTTAGGCACTGGTGCTGGTGCCACAACACTGCAACCCCTCACAGATACTGTACTCTGAGCACAGCAGTCACACCTGTTGCGAAGCATCTTTTTAAAAAATTGTAATTACACGCCCCTGTTATACAGGGGCTGAAAAATTGTGCCTTAGGCACTGGTGTGGTGGCATGGATCATTGAGGAGGAGGAAGAGGATAGTCAGTGAACATAACAGGACAGTCACTCAGCATCAGCATAGGCAGTCTTGAAGGGATGTGACATTATAAATTATTCCGTTATATCCGCTTCAGGTGTCTGGTAGCTGGTGGTGATCCAAGACTGATTCATTTTTATGAAGGTCAGTCGATCAACCGAGTCGGTGGACAGGCGCACCCTATGATCGGTGACAAATCCTCCAGCAGCACTGAATGTGCGTTCGGAAAGAACGCTGGATGCAGGACAGGCCAGTAGCTCAATTGCATACTGTGCAAGCTCTGGCCAGTGATCCATCCTCAGGACCCAGTAAGCCAGAGGATTTTCGGTGGGAAAGGTGTCCAAGTCTGACCTTGCCCCTAGGTATTCCTGCACCATGTATATCAGACGCTGGCGATGGTTGCTGGAACCGATCATACCTTGGGGCTGCGGACTAAAAAATTGTCTGAACGCATCGGTCAGACGTCCACCTTCCCCACCGCTCCTTCTGCTACTGACCGAAGCCTCAGCAACTCGTCGTCCAGGACCAGGAGTTTGTAACCTCCCAGTTTCTGGGAACGCGTTGCACAGACCTTTCTGCAAGGCCTCCCTGAGATGTCTCATCCTCTGCTCCCTCTGCGACGGCAAGATAAGGTCCGCAACCTTACCCTTGTACCGTGGATCAAGGAGAGTGGCCAGCCAGTAATGGTCACTCTCCTTGATCCGAAGAACACGAGGATCCTTCCGCAGGCTTTGCAGGATCAGGGAGGCCATGCAGCGTAGGTTAGCTGAGGCATTCGGTCCGGAGTCTTCTGGGTCACTGAGGATGACATGATCGCCAGCCACCTCCTCCCAGCCACGTACAAGTCCACTGGTTTGTTGGGACTGTACATCATCCCTAAAAGACTGCTGCTGCTGATGCTGAGTGCCAGGCTCCACCTCCATGCTCACACAATCCTCCTCCTCCTCCTCCTCCTCCTCCTCTTCCTGTGTGATGGGTGGGACAGAAGGAACATTGTCTGGATAAAGGGGGCCTTGAGAGACAAGGAAGTCCTCCTCTTCCTGCCTCTGTTCTGCCTCAAGTGCCCTGTCCATTATCCCACGCAGCGTATGCTCCAACAGGTGGACAAGAGGTACAGTGTCACTGATGCATGCACTGTCACTGCTCACCATCCTCGTGGCCTCCTCAAATGGTGAGAGGACAGTGCATGCATCCCTGATCATGCTCCACTAGCGTGGGGAAAAAAAGCCAAGCTCCCCTGACCCTGTCCTGGTGCCGTAGTCGCAAAGGTACTCATTGATGGCCCTCTGCTGCGTGTGCAGTCGCTGCAGCATGGCCAACGTTGAGTTCCACCTGGTGGGCATGTCACATATTAGGCGGTTCTTGGGCAGGTTCAGCTCCTTTTGCAGCTCAGTCAGCCGAGCACTGGCATTATAAGATCGGCGGAAATGCACACAGACTTTCCTGGCCTGCCTCAGGACATCCTGTAAGCCTGGGAACCTGCCCAAGAACCGCTGCACCACCAGGTTGAGGACGTGAGCCATACAGGGCACATGGGTGAGCTGCCCCTGTCGCAGGGCGGAGAGGAGGTTGGTGCCATTATCAGAAACGACCATTCCTGGCTTAAGCTGGCGTGGCGTCAACCACCTCTCGGCCTGCCCCTGCAGAGCTGCCAGAACCTCTGGCCCAGTGTGGCTCCTGTCCCCCAAACACACCAGCGCAAGCACGGCATGGCATCTTTTTGCCTGCGTACTCGCGTAGCCCCTTGTACGCCTACGGAGCACCGCTGGTTCCGAGGACAGAGCACTCGAAGAGGACATGGAGGAAGAAGAAGAGGAGGGGGTGGAGGAGAGAGGTGTGTCACAACCAGTAGTAGCATTTTGGAGGCGTGGTGGCGGAACAACCTCCAACACTACTGCACCTTGTCCTGCATCCCTCCCAGCTACCAATAGAGTGACCCAATGGGCCGTGAAAGAAAGATAACGTCCCTGTCCATGCCTGCTGGACCATGAGTCAGCGGTAATATGCACCTTACCGCTGACCGCCCTGTCCAGCGAGGCATGGACATTGCCTTCCACATGCCAGTAGAGAGACGGAATCGCCTTCCGTGAGAAAAAGTGGCGTTTGGGAACCTGCCACTGAGGAACCGCACATTGAACAAACTCACGGAAGGGGGCCGAGTCTATCAACTGAAAAGGCAGCAGTTGAAGTGCTAGCAATTTAGCCAAGCTAGCATTCAACCGCTGGGCATGTGGATGGCTGGGAGTATACTTCTTTCGACGGTCCAGCAGCTGGGGCAGGGAAATTTGCCTGCTACAATCGGACGTCGGTGTACTGCAAGTACTTGGTTGTGACACACCTAATTCTACACCTTCAGTCCTCTCAGAGCAGCTTTCAGAGAGGACTGAAGATATAGTGGGGATGGAGATCCCAGCTGATGAGGAGCAAGGAGAGGTCCGCTTTGTTCTTTGGTGTGGGTCTTTTATGTGTGCTTGCCAACGAGCTGCATGGCAGGTCGACATATGTCTGCTCATGCTTGTGGTGCCCAAGCGGCTGATGTTTTGGCCACGCGAGATACGCTTGAGACAAATATTGCAAATAGCAGTGGTGCGATCTGATGCACTCGTCTCAAAAAAGGCCCACACCAAAGAACTTTTGTGATAACGTGCAGAGGCAGCGCCCTGCACAGGCGGAGCTCTGCGGTGTGGTACAGTTGCTGTGCTGGCCTCTAGCTGGCCTCCAGGGGGCATCCTGCCTCGTTGGACATGTGACGCTGCATCCTCCTCCTCCTCCTCCTCTCTCCCTTCAGGCACCCACGTGGAGTCAGTGACCTCATCATCCCCTCCCTCTTCACCACTAGAGCAAACCTGGCAGTAAGCTGCAGCTGGTGGAACACTACTGCCAGATTGCTGTCCTTCAGCATCCCCTCTCTCTGCGCGCACACTACTGACTTCCTCAAGCTGGGTATCATCATCCGAGCCTTCGAATCGTTGGGCATCCTCCTGGAGCATGTACCCAACACTGTGCTCAAACAGTTCGGGGGACTCCTCAGGAGGACATGGTGGGTCTAGGGAAGGGGTGGCTGATGATGCCATTGAGTACGCGTTGGCAGCTGCTCTGCCAGTACCCTGAGCCTGGGTGAGAGAGGATGAGGAGGATGAGGAGGGCTTGGTCATCCATTCTACCAAGCCTTCGGCATGATGCGGCTCCACATGTCCAGCTGCCGAAAACAAAGACAAGCGTGTCCCATGGCCACGTGCTGATGACGATGCACGACCACGTCCACGGCCAGCACTGTTGTCTCTAGAAACAGAGCCTGCCTGCCCTGTGTTCTTGCCTCGGCACGCTCTGCCTCTCCTTGGCGGTCTTCCAGCCATTGTAGTCGGTAGTGTATATAGTATAAAAAATAGAACTCCTATGTGTGCTCACAACACACTGTAGGTCCTATGGGTGCTGACACTAACACACTATAGGTACTATGTGTGCTGCTGACAAGAAAATATAGGAGCTCTGTTTGCTGCCACTAACACACTAGAAGTCCTATGGGTGCTGCTGAGAAGAAAATATAGGAGCTCTGTTTGCTGCCACTAACACACTAGAAGTCCTATGGGTGCTGCTGAGAAGAAAATATAGGAGCTCTGTTTGCTGCCACTAACACACTAGAAGTCCTATGGGTGCTGCTGAGAAGAAAATATAGGAGCTCTGTGTGATGCCACTAACACACTAGAAGTCCTATGGGTGCTGCTGAGAAGAAAATATAGGAGCTCTGTTTGCTGCCACTAACACACTAGAAGTCCTATGGGTGCTGCTGAGAAGAAAATATAGGAGCTCTGTGTGATGCCACTAACACACTAGAAGTCCTATGGGTGCTGCTGAGAAGAAAATATAGGAGCTCTGTTTGCTGCCACTAACACACTAGAAGTCCTATGGGTGCTGCTGAGAAGAAAATATAGGAGCTCTGTTTGCTGCCACTAACACACTAGAAGTCCTATGGGTGCTGCTGAGAAGAAAATATAGGAGCTCTGTGTGATGCCACTAACACATTAGAAGTCCTATGGGTGCTGCTGAGAAGAAAATATAGGAGCTCTGTTTGCTGCCACTAACACACTAGAAGTCCTATGGGTGCTGCTGAGAAGAAAATATAGGAGCTCTGTGTGATGCCACTAACACACTAGAAGTCCTATGGGTGCTGCTGAGATGAAAATATAGGAACTCTGTGTGATGCCACTAACACATTAGAAGTCCTATGGGTGCTGCTGAGAAGAAAATATAGGAGCTCTGTTTGCTGCCACTAACACACTAGAAGTCCTATGGGTGCTGCTGAGAAGAAAATATACGAGCTCTGTTTGCTGCCACTAACACACTAGAAGTCCTATGGGTGCTGCTGAGAAGAAAATATAGGAGCTCTGTTTGCTGCCACTAACACACTAGAAGTCCTATGGGTGCTGCTGAGAAGAAAATATAGGAGCTCTGTGTGATGCCACTAACACACTAGAAGTCCTATGGGTGCTGCTGAGAAGAAAATATAGGAGCTCTGTGTGATGCCACTAACACACTAGAAGTCCTATGGGTGCTGCTGAGAAGAAAATATAGGAGCTCTGTTTGCTGCCACTAACACACTAGAAGTCCTATGGGTGCTGCTGAGAAGAAAATATAGGAGCTCTGTTTGCTGCCACTAACACACTAGAAGTCCTATGGGTGCTGCTGAGAAGAAAATATAGGAGCTCTGTGTGATGCCACTAACACACTAGAAGTCCTATGGGTGCTGCTGAGAAGAAAATATAGGAGCTCTGTGTGATGCCACTAACACACTAGAAGTCCTATGGGTGCTGCTGAGAAGAAAATATAGGAGCTCTGTGTGATGCCACTAACACACTAGAAGTCCTATGGGTGCTGCTGAGATGAAAATATAGGAACTCTGTGTGATGCCACTAACACATTAGAAGTCCTATGGGTGCTGCTGAGAAGAAAATATAGGAGCTCTGTTTGCTGCCACTAACACACTAGAAGTCCTATGGGTGCTGCTTAGAAGAAAATATAGGAGCTCTGTTTGCTGCCACTAACACACTAGAAGTCCTATGGGTGCTGCTGAGAAGAAAATATAGGAGCTCTGTGTGATGCCACTAACACACTAGAAGTCCTATGGGTGCTGCTGAGAAGAAAATATAGGAGCTCTGTTTGCTGCCACTAACACACTAGAAGTCCTATGGGTGCTGCTGAGAAGAAAATATAGGAGCTCTGTTTGCTGCCACTAACACACTAGAAGTCCTATGGGTGCTGCTGAGAAGAAAATATAGGAGCTCTGTTTGCTGCCACTAACACACTAGAAGTCCTATGGGTGCTGCTGAGAAGAAAATATAGGAGCTCTGTGTGATGCCACTAACACACTAGAAGTCCTATGGGTGCTTCTGAGATGAAAATATAGGAGCTCTGTTTGCTGCCACTAACACACTAGAAGTCCTATGGGTGCTTCTGAGATGAAAATATAGGAGCTCTGTGTGATGCCACTAACACACTAGAAGTCCTATGGGTGCTGCTGAGAAGAAAATATAGGAGCTCTGTTTGCTGCCACTAACACACTAGAAGTCCTATGGGTGCTGTTGGGGTGCAATGCTGTGCTAACAGCACTGCGGTTGGTACTACTGCAATACTGTACTAACAGTAAGCACGCACCAGACTAATCCCCAGCAGCAGCTAATAACACACTAACTGTGCAATCAGCAGCAATGAACGATCAATGACTTAGGTAGCAATGGTTTAGCAAAGAAATAGCCAATGGTTTAGCAAAGAAGAGCAAATCTTTCAGTATCAAGCAAAGACAGAATCAGCAGACTAATCTCTCCTAAAGCCGGAACTCATGTGACCGGGGCCGATGGCGTGGCGGCCTTTTAAATGGTGGGGCGTGTACTAAAGCCCCTGAGCTGTAATTGGCTACAGGCGTCCTGCCTGTAGCCAATTATTGCTCTCCGAGTTTCGGGCGCTGTGATTGGCCAAGCATGCGGGGTCACAGTGCATGCTTGGCCAATCATCAGCCAGCAATGCACTGCGCCGGCCGCGCCGGCCGCAATGCATTGCGGGGCCGCTCGCATCACACGAATGTGATGCGAACGGCCCAAATAGTTCTGGGCTCGACGAGCGAGCGAACGCCCGATGCTCGATTCGAACATGGGTTCGAATCGAGCACCGGGCCCATCCCTATCCCTCACTATTCAGGAGACAGATGTTGCCACCCCCTTGCTAGTGATTCATCAGCAAGGAAGGGATTTCATAGAGGTAAATTGTCAAAATAGGAAACAGCTGCACCTCACGTGGGCTCCAAATAAAGTTTATTGGAATATGAAAATATCCAAAATGACACCAGAGGACACCAGCAGTGGTCATTTTGGATATTTTTATGTAGCGCCCTGCTCCCAATGACTGGGCGCTATGTTAAATTTATTGGGTGTCTGAGCTGGTAGTTAGCTCAGACTCTGTATATAATTAAGGTTAAATCAGCCTCTGTTCCGGCTATGGCTGTGTTGGAAGACTTCCCACTGTTTGCCTGTAGGTGGCGTTGCCACCCCAGGCCAATGTGGAAGACTGACAGGTCAAAGTGCATTGGGTGCCTTTCCCCGGGAACAGTTCAGTGGGAGTGGTCTACCCGCTGAGCATGCTGGGGAAGGGTACTTAAGGGGCAGACGCCATCTTTTGGGCTCCTTCTTCCCCTCACGGCCCTCCTGGCACGGGGAGTGTGTTATGTGATTTCAGCCCCGGGACCATGTTGGCCTGAGGCTGCAACTCTACCAAGTAGGCCCAGTTATGCTGACTGGGGCCTACACTTTGAAGGTGATCCGGTGCTGTTCGTCCTGCGGGAGGAAGCCACTCAAATGGAGGAAACCAGGGGGGGGACCTGTCCTGGAAAAGACCGAGCGGAAGGCTGGTGTCTTGAGGAGGGCCTGGTGATTCTGTTGGAGGATGCACCGTAGCTAAAGTTTACCTTGCAGTCCGCCGGGTCGGCTTAAAGGCTCTTTGACTGTTTGGCTGGAAGTCCGGGCGTTTAGTCCTGTGGCAGAGGATCCCGGACTATCCAAATTTGTGCACAATTTTGTCCTGTGGCAGAGACTGGTCCTGGTCATTGTCCGTGCATCATTCTGGCTGCTAGGCAAGGTGAGAGGGGCCTATCCGGGTGAGCAATACCCATTCGAGGAGGAGTGGTGAATGACTTTATACTTGAGGAGTTTTCCCCAGTGATCTGTACTGTGTACCTGAACCTACCCCTTCCCTTCATCCTTCTTCTATTCTTCACAAGTTTTATGCAAAAGAAAATAAAACCTAACAGCAGAAGGTTTTACATCTTGTGTGGACATTGGAGTTCTTACAGACTTTCTTCCCCTAGACAACAAATACTGAGGTAACATGCAAGGCCCAAATTAAAACCAGCAGCTCCTACGGGGGTGTGCTACATTTATATTCCAATAAACTTTTTACTTGGAGCCCACATGAGGTGCAGCCATTTATTTCGACAATTTACCACAGAGGCGAGCCGGGGCTAGCACTCAGACCCCTTTCACACTGTGCCGCCCATAGCGTCGGCGGTAAAACGCTGCTATTTTTAGCGGCGCTTTACTGTCGGATTTGCGGCGCATTTCGGCCGCTAGTGGGTGCTTTTAACCCCCGCTAGTGGCCGAGAAAGGGTTACAACCGGCCGCAATGCGCTGCAACAGTGGCGTTTTGCCGGCGGTACGGCGGCGCTGCCCATTGATTTCAATGGGCAGGAGCGGTGAGTTCACCGCTTCCAATGAGCTTCAAAGAAGCTGCTGGCATGACTTTTTCTGACACCCTGCAAGCGCACCGATCCAGTGTGAAAGCCCTCAGGCTTTCACACTAGAGTGAATGGAGCAGCTGTTTTAGGGTGGATTGCAGGCGCTATTTTTAACGCTATAGCGCCTGCAAAACGCCCTCAGTGTGAAAGGGGTCTCAGGTGTATGTTCTAGTGGGCGTATCAGTTACACCTGGAGCGGTGAGTTCTTTTCATTTGGACATTTCATAGAGGTAAGTGGAAGGCTTTCCTGGGTTATGTGTCTCCAGCAATGGAATTGCCAAAGAACAAACATTCCATTACACTCTGGGTCTATGACATTATTACTGTACAGTATATTAACGGTTATATTATTTCATATTTTTAGAAAGAAGTACCATAGCAGGGTAACAGCCTCTGGGGCTGACTTGTAACATCAAATCATGTTTCAACAGTCACTTATCCAGCATGGAGTAGACAATGAATGCCAACATCCTGGCTGCTGCCGCTTTGAAATTGCCACTACTCCGTACCTAAAATTTGGATAAGACACTCCATAAAAAAAAATAAAAAAAAATAAAAATAAAATACGCAGCCTATAAAAGGCCACAAGATGGGCAAGATTAATACCTTGCGACTTCATACGGGTGATGTCTCTGACATAGGTGACCGCCAGCTCCAGGATCTCGGCTTTCTCCATTTTAGGATTGCGAAGCTTCTGCAGGAGAATAATCCAGAGAAAAATGGGTCAAAAATGAAAGCCAAATGGTTACAAAAAACATATTGTGCATTATAAAATGTCAGGTGCTTTAGTGATTTTCCCCTCCCATCTGGTCAATCGGCACTTTTTTTTTGTATAATACTTTTACTACTAATACTATAAGTATTGTTGCAATGGTTTTATTGATACAGCTGCTACTATGATTAATATACATTGCATTGCTATATTAGCACTGTATATTGGCAAGAAAATGATGGCATAAAAATGATTTAACAATATAAATAACAAAAAAAAATCTGAAGTTCTAAACTTAGCTGGTCGCATAATTTATAGTCCTAAATCTGACCTTAGAACACGCAGTACACATAGGGCACCACAAGGTGTCACTACATAATATAGATTGAATTATCTGTATACACTCTTTAGTACAGTGATCGCCAAACTGCACCCCATGGGCCGGTGTGGCCCTTTGACAGCTTTTAATTGTCCCTATTCTTCTCATTAACATTGAGCACTATTGTCCTGAAAGCACAAATAGGGTCCCATTTCTCCAAATGATCCTGATACCAATGATGGGACCCTATTTTCCCACTGGTACCAGCGTTAAGGAACTATTCCTCCCAATGAAATCAACAAAGGGCACTCTTATTTCACTGACATCAATGATGGAGCACTATGCTTCCAATTGATACCAATGATGGAGCACCATTTCTCCCACGGATGCCAATGATGGGGCACTATGCTTCTAGTTGACATGTCACTTGTAGCCACGCACCCTAACAGTTAGAATCACTCCCTAGGACACACTTAACCCCTTCCTCGCCCCCTCCTGGTTAACCCCTTCACTGCCAGTGTCATTTTTACAGTAATCAGTGCATTTTTATAGCACTGATCGCTGTATAAATGACAATGGTCCCAAAATGGTGTCAAAAGTGTCCGATGTTTCCGCCATACTGTCTCAGTCACGATAAAAATCGATAATCACCGCCATTACTAGTAAAAAAAAAATAAGATTAATAAAAATGCCATACAACTATCCCCTATTTTGTAGACGCTATAACTTTTGCGCAAACCAATCAATATACGCTTTTTGCGATTTTTTTTTTTTTTTTTACCAAAAATATGTAGAAGAATACGTATCGGTCTAAACTGAGGAAAAAAATTAGTTTTTTTATATATTTTTAGGGGATATTTATTATAGCAAAAAGTAAAAAATATAGAATTTTTTTCAAAATTGTTGCTTTATTTTTGTTTATAGCGCAAAAAATAAAAACCGCAGAGGTGATCAAATACCACCAAAAGAAAGCTCTATTTATGGGGAAAAAAAATAGTCAGTTAAAGCAACGCAGTGCCGAATCGCAAAAAGTGGCCTGGTCTTTGGCCAGCCAAATGGTCCGGGGCTTAAGTGGTTGAAGGACAGTGAACTGGCCCTTTGCTTAAAAAGTTTGAGGATCCCTGCTTTAGCACGACTCAGTAGCCCACGAGTTTCAAGTGGGCATGGTATGCCAATGCTGACAGAGCCAAGCCAAAGCTCTCACAGTCCAATGCAGGTCAATAAGGTTCCCTTTAAGTTTAAGTTCAGTGGGAGTAGAAACATCCCCGGCGTCATTGACAGTAAATTATGTGCCATCATTTATTTTAGAGGGAAAATTGTGCTCTCTTATTGGTGTCAGTGGAAGAAATAGTGCCCAATTATTGGTGTAATTTATAGGCATAGTGTCCCATTGATGGCGTCAGCTGGAGAATTAGGGGGAAATTTGACGTGACTGGCCTCAGGTGATGCACAGAGATTAAACAAATCCTCCTACATAAGTTGCACCTGTTTATCTACAGTCCTCTCTTGTCTACATCTGTTCAAAGTGCTGCATTTATAAAGCTTGTCTGCAAGTTCAGAAAAAAGGGGGTGGGGATAGAGTTGCCACCTCATCCCTTTAAACCCAAACACATATGAATTACACAGGTTTTGTGGCTGATTAAGGTGGTATCTAAACTCACTTGGTGCCTTATCTGCATTAAATTAGCCTCAGAACCTGTGTAATCCATATGTGTTCGGGTTTAAAGGGATGAGGTGGCAACTCTAGGTGGGGAGCTGAAATTGCACTATGCGGAGCTCAGTAATAGAAAGGGCCAGGGACTTTTTTCTGGTTTTTGGTTCCATAGACTTCAATAGATCAAAAACGTGCATTGAAAAATCCAAAATGCACCTGTAATATGCAAACTGCAACCTGCATAATTGCGAACCAGGCATTAGGCTGGATTCACACCTATGGCATTTTTAGTGCTTTTTGCAGATTTGCACTACAGAATGTGTTCCATAGGAAACCATGTTAAATGGACTGAAGTGCAAATCTGCAAAATGCAAAAAGCACAAGAAATGCATAGGTGTGAATCCAGCCTAAGTGCTCCTTATTGAGACGAGTGTTCATATTTCATGTCTGAGGTTTACAACCACTTTAATTGTTAAGGTTGTAATATGGCCGATGTCCTATCATTCTGGGTCCCCTATCAGATAGTTTAACACAAAATGACGGCGCAAGGACTGGGTACAGAGAACTCACTGATAGGGATAAGGAATATAAACAAAAAATCAAATATAATGAATAAAATATAATGAACCAAAAATTATAAGGAATAAAAAGTCTCAATTGAATGATAAAAGTCCATATGATGATGATCTGAATAACATAGGCACCGTTGGCAGCACTTTATAGAGTGAAGTGAACTCTGTATGCAATAAAAGGAAAAAAAGAGAAAATGCGCCTACTAAGTGTAGTATGTAAAATACAATTTATTAGAAAAATAATAAGATTCAGCCAAATGGCTACTCACAGGATAGTAATAAGGTGATGACATAAAGGAATGTCTGTGGATGTCTGCATGGGTTAACAGTGCATCTCTCTGTATGAGAGGGACTATGAGGAGAGTAAGCTTCACTGCAAAGATCTAAGTCGTCCACGATCTCAACACTGGAGGGACTCCATACTGCCGTAAGACTACAGAGGACTACAGAGGACCTGAGTGTCATACCCCATGCAGACATCCACAGACATTCCTTTATGCAGTGCATAGTTGCCAACATTGCAAAAAAAAATCCGGGACACTTTTTCGCATGTAGGCGGAGCCTTGCTATAATTAGGGGGCGGGGCATTCGTTTGTAGGTGTGTCACACCCTAGCAGAAAAAAGCGGTGCGCGATGGTTTACGTGGGGAGTGGGAGTGGCTTAAATGGGCGTGGCTCAAAGGGGGTGTGGTTAGAGTCTGAGATGAATGAGGGATGAAGGGAGAAAGAAAGAGGGAGGGAAGGAAAGAGAAGAAAGGATGGAGGGACAGCAGGCCCAGATCCTACACCACAATAGAAATGTGTGTATTCCAGAGTTTACCAATCAGCAGATAAAGATACTACAAACATCTGGTGTTAGCTCTTCAATTATCCTGGCACCATGGTTGTTATGGTGTCAGGATGACTGAAGTGCATTATTTCTATTATTACATTTTAATATAAAATGAAATCATTCAACTCACCATAATGCCGAATCACTGTAAGCCCCAAGTGTGTCACCTGCCACGTCGCCTGCCACCAGATGCCATCAGGTGCCCCCAATGGAGTCCCCCCTTACATCAGGTGTCCCCAGCGGAGTCCCCCTTACATCAGGCGTCCCCAGCAGAGTCCCCCCTTACATCAGGCGTCCCCAGCGGAGTCCCCCCTTACATCAGGCGTCCCCAGCGGAGTCCCCCCTTACATCAGGCGTCCCCAGCGGAGTCCCCCCTTACATCAGGCGTCCCCAGCGGAGTCCCCCCTTACATCAGGCGTCCCCAGCGGAGTCCCCCCTTACATCAGGCGTCCCCAGCGGAGTCCCCCCTTACATCAGGCGTCCCCAGCGGAGTCCCCCCTTACATCAGGCGTCCCCAGCGGAGTCCTTCCTTACATCAGGCGTCCCCAGCGGAGTCCTTCCTTACATCAGGCGTCCCCAGCGGAGTCCTTCCTTACATCAGGCGTCCCCAGCGGAGTCCTTCCTTACATCAGGTGTCCTCAGCGGAGTCCCCCCTTACAACAGGCGTCCCCAGCGGAGTCCCCCCTTACAACACGCGTCCCCAGCGGAGTCCCCCCTTACATCAGGCGTCCCCAGCGGAGTCCCCCCTTAACCAGGTGTCTCCTGTCTCGACCGCCATTACTGTTTCCCCTTCCCCGAGGGGGAACAAAATAGAGGCGGAGCCGACCGCGTGGCTGCACAAAAAATTAAGCTGTGGCGCCGCCCACCCCCGCCCCTTTCCATTACAGACAGACCTGCAGCGGGGCGGGGCGGGGGGGTGGCCGGCCGGCCGGCCAGCCAAAACACGGATGTAGTACAATAGAAGATAAAGCTGCTGCGGCGCCGCCCACCCACGGGGAGACGCGGGGTGTGGGCGGCGCCGCAGCAGCTTTATTTTCTATTGTACTACATCCTGGTTTTGGTCTTCTTTAAAATGGCGGCCGGCGGAGACATTGTCTCCGCCGGCCGTGGACCTCTAGCGGCGTCGGCCCGCGGCGGCCAAAGTCGTGGAAACCGGGAAAAAACGGATTGGCCGGGACAAAATAAATCCGGGAAAAGGGTTTGAATCCCGGGAATGTCCCGGCCAATCCGTGACTGTTGGCAACTATGGCAGTGTTGCCAACCTACCAGATTAAAATTTACTGGCACGACACCCGAAATTTACTGGCACAGCCACGTTTTTACTGCCATTTCCCCAAAGTTAGTAAATTACATTTTTAGGTGCAAATTTTAGTATTTAGGCTACAAATAAGTACGCTAGGCAAATAGCAATGTGATTTAAGGTAGATATTAAGGTAAAAAAATGTTTTTGTTATTTTCGATATAATAAGGGCAAATTATTTAGTCACATCACCCCCTGCCTCCATCCCCCTCTGCCACCAACGCCCCGTGCCTTCACCCCCCTCTGCAGTGCCACAATCTCCCCCTGCCTCCAATCTCCCCCAGGCCCCCTGCCTCCATCGTCCCTGCCTCCATCCCCTTCTGCGGTGCCACCAACAACCCGTCTCCATCCCCCACCCTCTGCGGTGCCACCATCCCGCTCTGTGGTGCCTCTAATCTCCCCCTGCCTCCATCCCCCTCTGCGGTGCCACCATCACCCCCTGCCTCCAATTTCCCCCTGCCTCCATCGTCCCCCTCTGCGGTGCCACCATCACCCCCTGCCTCCATCGGATACCCCTCTGCCACCATCACCTGATGTCACTGTCGGCTGGGCTGTCTGTCACTTTGTCCATCCGACTCCCCTGTGAACTTTGTATTGCCTGGATGCAGCAGGATCCTCCATTTACATAAAATCTTTGTTTTGCAAATAAACATTTATTACATGGTGCACTCATGCACTGTGGGTTATCTACGGGCAAAGCACGTAGTGGAGCAGTGGAAACTGTTTACTTTTAGACTCTTTCTTACTACTGAAAATACTGATAGCCATGTTTAAAGGCATTGTACACTTTACATTTATCCGTTGTTTTAACTATGTAAAGGTGTAGTTATAATCCCTATGTCGTTTGCTTGCCTTACCTTGTAATGATGGGCACATATATTGTGGTTACAGCTTGTAGTGTTATAGCTGATCGATTCCCTTATCTCCATCCATAAATCCACATACCTTGTTCCTATTCACCAGCATATCTAGTACACCCAGAGAGCTTAAAGTAGTTAATCCGGAACCCTGCTCTCTGTGCGTTACTTTACCGCTTGCGGACCGTCTACCGCAGATTTACTGCAGCAGAGTGGCCCTGCTGCCCTGGATCATGTACATGAATGTGATCCAGCACTTCTGGTCTGGCACTCTGGAGAGTCCTGACCTCAACCCGATAGAACACCTTTGGGATGAATTAGAGCGGAGACTGGGAGACAGGCCTTCTTGACCAACATCGGTGCCTGACCTCACAAATTTGCTTCCTGAAGAATGGTCAAACATTCCCATAGACAGACAGAGTTCATGTGCGTGTAAAGGCAGGCGTCCCAATACTTTTAAAAATATAGTGTATGTTGCAGAATACATATTGGCCTAAATTGATGAAGAAATTCGATTTTTTCATTTTTTTATTGGATGCGTTTTATAGCAAAAAGTAAAAAATATAGTTTTTTTTTCAAAATTGTTGGTCTTTATATTTATAACGCAAAAAAATAAAACCCACAGAGGGGATCAAATCCCACCAAAATAAATGTCTACTTCTGGGGAAAAAAAAAAAAGGACATACATTTTAATTGGGTATAGCGTCAAATGATCGGGCAATTGTCAGCGAACCGCTTCCGGACCAGCCGCCTCAGTTTTACTGCAGTAGGTTGGCTCCCCTGGGCTAACGTCGCTTCGCCTTTTGGCCACAAGGGGGCGCGTGCACGCCGCCAAGGGCACTCGCCTGCGGCTCACCGCCGGAGCGAGTGCCCGATGTGCGCCATGACCGCCGGGCACCCGTAATCGCTCGTGACAGAGCGAGAACTGGGATCTCTGTGTGTAAATACACAGATCCTGGTTATCTCACGGGGAGAGGAGCCTGATCGTGTGTTTATACGAAGTATGAACACCGATCTGTCATCTCTCCTAGTCAGTCTCATCCCCCCCACAGTTAGAACACACACTAGGGAACACCCCTTGATCGCCCCCTACTGTTAACCCCTTCACTTCCAGTGACATTTATGCAGTAATCAGTGCATTTTTATAGCACTGATCGCTGTATTATTGTCACTGGTCCCAAAAATGTGTCAAAAGTGTCCGATGTGTCGCCCGCAATATCGCAGTCCCGATAAAAATTGCAGATCACCGCCATTACTAGTAAAAAAAATAATAAAAAATGTCATAAATCTATCCCCAATTTTTTTTTACCAAAAATATGTAGAAGAATACATATTGGCCTAAACTGAGGATTTTTTTTTTTTTTTTAAATTGGGATATTTATTATAGCAAAAAGTAAAAGATATTGTCTCTTTTCAAAATTGGCGCTCTTCTTTTGTTTATAGCGCAAAAAATAAAAACCGCAGAGGTGATCAAATGCCACCAAAAGAAAGCTCTATTTGTGAGAAAAAAAGGACGTCAATTTTGTTTGGGTACAGCGTCGCACGACAGAGCTATTTTCAGTTAAAGCGATGCAGTGCCGAATCGCAAAAAATGGCCTGGTCATTGAGCAGCCAAATCTTCTGGGGCTGAAGTGGTTAAAGTAAAGCAGTGCCGTACCACAAAAAATGGCCTGGTCAGGAAGGGGGGTAAGTCTTCCACAGGTCAGGTAGTTAACTGCTTGCCGACCAGCGCACGACGATATACGTCGACAGCATGGCACGGACAGGCAGAAGGACGTACCTGTACGTTCCCTTCAAGATCGCGGCATTGTGGACGCGTGCCCGCCGCAAGCTCCGTGAGCCCGACCGTGGGTCCCGCAGACTCAATCGCCGCGGGGATACCCGCGATCGTCTCACGGTGAGTTAGAACGGGGAGATGCTGATGTAAACAAGCATCTCCCCGCTCTGCCTAGTGACAATGACACTGATCTCCGCTCCGTGTAATCGGAGCGGAGATCAGTGCCATGTCACACACAGCCCATCCCCCCCTACAGTAAGAATCACTCACTAGGGCACACTTAACCCTTACAGCGCCACCTAGTGGTTTACCTCTTCACTGCCAGTGTCATTTTTACAGTAATCAGTGCATTTTTATAGTACTGATCGTTGTAAAAATGACAATGGTCCCAAAAAATGTGTCAAAAGTGTCCGATGTGTCCGCCATAATGTCGCAGTCACGATAAAAATCGCTGATAGCTGCCATTACTAGTAAAAAAAAAAAATATTAATAAAAATGCAATAAAACTATCCCCCATTTTGTAGACGCTATAACTTTTGCGCAAACCGATCAATAAACGCTTATTGCGATTTTTATCAAAAATATGTAGAAGAATACGTATCGGCCTAAACTGAGGAAAAAAAATTTTTTATATAGATTTTTGGGGATATTTATTATAGCAAAAAAGTAAAATTTTTTTTTTTTTTCAAAATTGTCGCTCCATTTTTGTTTATAGCGCAAAAAATTAAAACCGCAGAGGTGATCAAATACCACCAAAAGAAAGCTTTATTTGTGGGAAAAAAAGGACATCAATTTTGTTTGGGAGCCACGTAGCATGACCACGCAATTGTCTGTTAAAGCGACGCAGTGCCAAATTGTAAAAAGACTTTAACCACTTCTCCACCAAGGATGTCATATGACGTCCTTGACTTTGAGGGGGGATGTCTGAATGATGGGTGCAGCTACAGGCATTATTCAGATATCATTCTGTCATGCCGGCGATTCTGCGCACCATAAGAACGATCATAGTGGCAGTTCCGCCGCTTGATCGTTCTTATAGGCGGCGGGAGGGGACAACCCCCCCTCCCGCCACCATCCGGAGCTTTTCCGGGCTCTCCCGTGCCATCGGGGGCCCGGAGAACAAATCGGCTGGCGTCGCATGAGGATTATAGAGATTTCCGGTGACCAGATGGTCACTAGTCATCTCTATGACCGTCGGAGTCCTGGGCGCGACGTTGTGAAGTCACGCCCGGTACCCGGAAGTAAACAAAGCCGCAATTGCGGCTGTCAGCATGATATCGGTGAATTTTTTTTCACCGATCTCATGCTTTCCAGCCTGGAGGAGAGATGTGGGGTCTTATTGTAATAGGAATAAAAGTGATTAAAAAAAAATCAGTAAAAAAAAAAAGTGTCAAAATAAAAAAAAATCAGTAAAAAATAAAAAAAAATGAAAAAAAATAAAAAGTATTACACCCCTGTCCCCGGTAGCTCGCGCTCAGAAGCGAACACGATCTAAGTCCCGCCCACATATGTAAACGCCGTTCAAACCCCACATGTGAGGTATCGCCACGTGCGGTAGAGTGCGAGCAACAATTCTAGCACTAGACCTCCTCTAACTCGAAAATAGTAACCTGTAAAAAAATTTAAAGCGTCGCCTATGGAGATTGAGGTACCGAAGTTTGGCGCCATTCCATGAGTGTGCGCAATTTTAAAGCGTGACATGTTAGGTATCTATTTACTCGGCGTAACAGCATCTTTCACATTATACAAAAAAATTGGGCTAACTTTACTGTTTTGTTATTTTTTAATTCGTGAAACCGTTTTTCTTGTTCATACATCACGGGACACAGAGCAGCATAGTCATTACTATGTGGGTTATATAGATTGCCTTCAGGTGCTGGCACTGGCAACTTCCAAAACAGGAAGTACCCTCCCCTATATAAGCCCCTCCCATCCGGGAGTACCTCAGTTTTTTGCCAGTGTCTAAGGTGTTGGCCAAGGTTAACATGTATTCATCTGGGCTTGTGTACAGGTTCTCTGGGCCTTAGCAAGCTATTCCGGATCCGACCATAAAAGCTTCATAGCTAAACGGTCGGTACCCGGGCCTTGCAGAGAAGAGCAGGGTTTTGCCTGTAATGCCTCTCTTAGGAGGGCTGGACCCTGGGATCCAGAGCTCTGGTCATACCCAAAACCAAGAGGCTATCTGTGCAGGGTGCTATACAGGTCCAGGGGAGTGGAATCCTTGGGAACCCGGTCCCTGAAGGTCTAGTACAATGCCTGCCGTGAGAGGTGAAGTTTGGGCTTCTGTGGACCAAACAAAGTCCTGCGGCGGGGAAAAGGTAAGTGGGGGGCCCCTCAGGAACTTGGTTCTATTGAGGGGACCCCCAAGCCTAATATGTCTTTCTGCCTGTTACCTAAAGGGTATTCCCGCTAATAGCTGTATATGCCTAAGAAATCCTAGAAATGTTTTTTCATAAGGGAAGTTTTAAAAAAACTGTAAACCTGGAAATGTTTTTTCATAAAGGAGGTTTTAAAAAAAAAAAAAAAAAAAGACAAAGGTGCGGTACCTGTGTTTGTCCACTAGAGGCCGCTGTGGAACGTCTTTTTTCTTGGGACTATTCCTTCCATGGTGAAAGTCCAGGCAGATGAGTGAGCTCTCTATCAGGGAAGCTGCATTCCTCTGTCATGCTGCCAAGTAGTTTCCTTCCATCCCCGAGTCCTGGTGAAACAGGGACCCTGGCTCCTCTCCCTACATGGCGCCAAGAGCGCACACGTGCACGCGCGCGCGCACACATGCTTTCCTTTTATAAGGTTTAGCTTAAAAAAAGGGGGCGGAGCCTGGCGGATGACGCGCTCTGTGCGCCCAGCGCTTCTGCGCATGTGCGGGCGTCCCAGCAAGATAAAAGGACTCAGTCCACGCTGCTTGCTATGGACACAGAGCATGAAAAGGAGCTGGTAGCATGGTATAGGGGCTTACAGCGGGCGGTTGATACAGGCATCCCCAGAAAGACGCATTAGTAGACACCCACTGATGTACATAGCAGCAAATTGCATTAGACTATTTCAGTAAGGGGTGTATTGCGGCTGGAATACCTCAGCTTTGAACTAAGGAATATGCCGCCTAAAAAACTCCGAGATATACCTCTCAGGAAGTGTAGGGGGTCTCCATCGGGCTCTGAGGATCTGGAGCAGTCATCTGCACCCTCCTCCCCTGAGAAACCAGAGGTTAATACCCATAAGGAACCCCCGGGAGTGCCAGGTACTGCGGCTGTCCTCAGTCCACCTGCTCCTGCATATATAACAGAGGAGGTTTTTTCCTCAACTCTGGAGGGATTGGAGCAGAGATTGGCAGCATTGATCGCTTCTTCTCTACAGGAAAGAAAGCGCGCCAGATCTCCATCACCTCCATTAGAGTGCCTGTTGGCAGAGCAACAGTCCCAGGAAGGGACCGACCTACCTGAAGGGGATCAGGAGGAGGTTAGCTCTGTTTTTGAGGAATCGACAGTAGATGAACCATTTTCAGCATCGCAGACTGAAAGATTGTGGGTCCAGACCCTAACTGACATGGTTCGATCTGCATTTAAAATGCCTCTTGTTGAACCATCAACTACTGCTGTCTCCTCATTGGGGTCGCTAAAAGCTCCCCAGGTTAATTGCTCCTTTCCAATACATCCATTATTGGAAGGACTTATATACCAGGACTGGGAACATCCTGATAAACTATTTGTTCCGCCTAAAAGGTTTCCGGTGATCTATCCCATGGAGGAAAAGTTCACCCAGAGATGGAATGTTCCTACGGTGGATGCAGCCATCTCTTCTGTGAACAAATCACTGACATGTCCAGTAGATAATGTTCAAATGTTCAAAGATCCAGTGGATAAAAAATTGGAATCTTTATTAAAATCTGCTTTTTCCACAGCAGGGGCTGTTACACAGCCAGCAGTGGCAGCTATTGGGGTCTGCCAAGCTTTAAAGGATCAAATGAAAATGGTCCTGAGGGATTTGCCAGACCAGCAGGCCCAGGCTCTGGCTGATCTGCCTAGAGCATTATGCTTTGCGGTTGACGCCATCAAGGATTCTATCCATCAGGCCTCCCGCCTCACGCTGTCTTTGGTACATATGCGTAGGCTTCTGTGGCTCAAAAACTGGTCTGCTGAAGCTCCCTGTAAGAAGCTCTTAGTTAGCTTCCCATTTCATGGGGAACGCCTTTTTGGCGAAGACCTGGATAAGTATATCCAGAAGATTTCCAGTGGTAAAAGTACTCTCTTACCGAGTAAAAAGAGGTCTAGGGGTCCATCTTTTAAGAGGACTACCTCTCCTATCCCTGCGACGTCTGCTACTAAGCAGTTCCGACGGCCTCCTCGGTCAAACTCAGGAGGTAAAAATCAGGGACAGCCACAGGGTAATAAAAAGCCCTGGATCCGAAGAGGTACTAAACCAGCCTCCAAGTCAAGCCTATGAAGGGCTGCCCCCACTCAAACGGGTGGGGGGAAGACTTCAGTTGTTCGCAGAGACCTGGCGGGAGACGATCAAAGACAGATGGGTGCTCTCCGCAGTAACTCTGGGATACAAGTTGGAGTTAAAAGAGTCTCCTCCGTCCCATTTTATGTGGTCAGGCATGCCAAGAGACCCTCTAAAAAGAGGGTCTCTCCTATTGGCGTTAGAACAACTATTGCTCCAAGGAGTAATTATGGAGGTTCCTATGGAAGAGTGGGGGTTGGGTTTCTACTCAAACCTTTTCACAGTCCCGAAGCCAAACGGGGACATAAGACCCATATTGGACCTAAAGAGTCTAAACAAATTTCTAAACGTCCGGTCTTTCCGGATGGAGTCGATCCGATCGGTCACCGCTGCCCTACAAGGGGAGGAATGGTTAGCCTCGATCGACATCAAAGATGCTTACTTGCATGTTCCCATCTTTCCAGGTCATCAAAAATTCCTACGCTTTGCAGTAGAAGGGCGCCATTTTCAGTTCAGAGCCTTACCATTCGGTCTGGCCACAGCACCACGAGTGTTCACAAAAATTCTGGCCCCACTGTTGGCCGATCTAAGAACACGGGGTGTAACGATAATGGCATACCTAGACGACCTGTTGTTGATGGACCACTCAGTTGCCAAGCTAGAAGTGGTAATTGTCGATACAATCAAGTATCTAGAGTCTCATGGTTGGGTCATCAACCTGGACAAGTCAGCCCTACAGCCAGTGAAAAACCTGGTATATCTAGGGCTACGGCTGGATTCAGACCAGAGGAAGATTTTCTTACCTCTAGACAAGGTATCCTCTTTGAGGGCCTTGGTCCGTCTGCTTTGTGCAAAAAGACAGCCGTCCATACGCCTGTGTATGAGGCTGCTAGGAAAGATGGTAGCATCATTCGAAGCTGTACCATACGCCCAATTCCACTCAAGGAATTTACAAAGGGCCATATTGTCAGCCTGGAACGGAAAAGTTCAGGCTCTAGACTTCCCGATGGCTTTGTCCCCTTCCGTTCGGAAGAGTCTCTGCTGGTGGTTGATCCCCCAGAATCTCCAGAAGGGAAAACCCTTCAGCCCGATATCTTGGAAGGTGGTCACTACAGATGCCAGCCTTATAGGCTGGGGGGCAGTACTGGAGCAATGGTCTCTCCAGGGCAGATGGTCAAATGTAGTAAAAACCCTGCCCATCAATCTCTTAGAGATACGAGCAGCCTGGTACGCCCTAGTAGCCTGGACATCCAGACTCCAAGGGTCCCCTGTCAGAATTCAATCAGACAATGCCACAGCAGTGGCATATATCAATCATCAGGGAGGCACCGGGAGTCGTGCAGCCCAGAGGGAAGTAAGTCACATCCTGGAATGGGCAGAAAAGCATGTCCCATGTATATCAGCTGTCTTCATTCCAGGGGTGGAGAATTGGAAGGCGGACTTTCTGAGTCGCCAACAGTTATGCCCAGGGGAATGGTCCCTTCATCCCGAGGTCTTCCGAGCAATATGTCAGCGGTGGGGAACACCGGATGTAGATCTGCTAGCATCCAGATTCAACGCAAAGGTGGACAGATTTGTCTCCCGGACAAGGGATCCCCTCGCTTGCGGCTCGGATGCTCTGGTGTTCCCTTGGGATCAGTTCAGACTGATATATGCATTCCCTCCGCTACAATTGTTGCCTCGACTCCTTCGCAGAGTCAGGTTGGAGAAGAAGCCGGTGATCCTGGTGGCTCCAGCGTGGCCCCGAAGGGCCTGGTACGCGGAGATCATCAAAATGTCTGTGGGGAGTCCTTGGACCCTTCCACGTCGTCCGGACCTGCTTTCGCAAGGACCGATATACCACCCTTCCTTACTAACTCTAAGTTTAACGGCCTGGCTATTGAATCCCACATCCTAAAGAAGAGAGGTCTCTCTAACTCTGTGGTATCAACTATAATCAATGCCAGGAAGCCTGTATCCAGGCAGATCTACTATAGAGTTTGGAAGGCGTACATCACTTGGTGCGAGGCCAGAAAATGGCATCCACGCAAGTACGTTATAGGCAGAATTCTGGACTTCCTGCAGTGGGCTGTAGACAGGAAGTTTGCCTTAAGTACTATTAAGGGCCAGGTTTCGGCCTTGTCAATACTATTTCAAAGGCCCCTGGCTATGCATTCACTTGTCAAATCCTTTATGCAAGGTGTGACTCGTATTATTCCACCGATTAAGGCTCCCATATGCCCATGGGATCTAAATTTGGTTCTGTCGGTTCTGCAGAAGCAGCCATTTGAACCTTTGCGGCACATTTCCTTGGTTCTACTCACCAGGAAATTGATATTTTTAGTAGCCATATGCTCGGCTAGAAGAGTGTCGGAATTAGCCGCCATGTCCTGTAAAGAGCCATATCTGGTTATCCATAAGGACAGAGTAGTATTACGTCCTCACCCAGCCTTTCTTCCTAAGGTGGTATCGAGGTTTCACTTGAACCAGGATGTGGTTCTTCCTTCTTTTTTCCCCAAACCAAGCTCGGTAGAGGAAAAGTTATTGCATTCTTTGGATGTAGTAAGAGCAGTTAAAGCTTATCTAGAAGCCACTGCTCAGATTCGTAGAACGGATTCTTTGTTTGTTCTGCCGGAAGGCCCCAGAAAGGGTCAGGCAGCATCAAAATCTACTTTAGCCAAGTGGATTCGACAGGTCATAATACAAGCCTATGGCTTGAGAAGTAGACCGCCTCCGTTCAAAGTTAGGGCGCACTCCACGAGAGCAGTTGGAACTTCATGGGCAGTGCATCACCAGGCCTCCCTGGCGCAAATTTGTAAGGCCGCAACATGGTCTTCAGTACACACGTTTACTAGGTTCTACCAGGTGGACGTTAGAAGTCAGGAGGATGTCGCCTTTGGGCGCAGTGTGTTGCAGGCCGCAAAAGATCCTCATGCCTGATGGCGCCCAGCTTATGTATGGTGTATCCCCCCCCTCATGTGGCATTGCTTTGGGACGTCCCACATAGTAATGACTATGCTGCTCTGTGTCCCGTGATGTATGAACAAGAAAGTAGGATTTTTAAAACAGCTTACCTGTAAAATCCTTTTCTTGGAGTACATCACGGGACACAGAGCTCCCACCCCTCTTTTGGGGACACGTATTGCTTTGCTACAAAACTGAGGTACTCCCGGATGGGAGGGGCTTATATAGGGGAGGGTACTTCCTGTTTTGGAAGTTGCCAGTGCCAGCACCTGAAGGTAATCTATATAACCCACATAGTAATGACTATGCTGCTCTGTGTCCCGTGATGTACTCCAAGAAAAGGATTTTACAGGTAAGCTGTTTTAAAAATCCTACTTTTTTCCCCAAAAAAGGCGTTTGAAAAATTATTGCGCAAATACCGTGCAAGATAAAAAGTTGCAATGACCGCCATTTTATTCCCTAGGGTGTCTGCTAATATATATATATATATATATATATATATATATATATATATATGTTTGGGGGTTCTGATTAATTTTCTAGCAAAAAAAATTATGATTTTTACATGAAGGGGAGAAGTGCCAGAATAGGCCCGGTGGAGAAGTGGTTAATCTGACAAATGGTCCGGGGCCGAAGTGGTTAATAAACGTATTGTAATGGACATGGATCTACTTTAACTAATAGAGACAAGATCAGAAACGGTATTCTGCTGTTGGTGGGAAATCCAGCTCACAGTGCTGTCACGATTGAGCAGTTAATAAGGCATTCTGAAATTTATACTTGAGACTTTTGAAACATTTTTAAAAACATTTATTAAAGAAATAAAAAGAAATACACTCAAAATGCTGTATAACAGCAAAAAACATTATGGTGATACAATCAAACAAATGTGCGAGATTTGACATACATATGCACAACATATAGAAAGGACATACAGATACTGTATAGAGATGCATATACAAACTCATGTCTGTATACATGGCCTGTGATTCATATCATTATTAAGTTGTATGATAGGACTGTACAGTTAAAGAAGCAGTTGTTATATCTGCTGATACAATGACCCTGTCGGGAGGCACCAGGAGCTGCTGATTTTGTCCCTTGTTCTAGTCCCATTTCTGTTCCAGTTTACCCATAGGAAGCCTACTTAATATTATAATTTCAAGACACAAAAGGGTTGCCATCCTCAAACCTTCACTCTGCTTTCATACCCAGGCATCTTGTATCTCGTGGACCCCAAAATAGACTCCTTGGCTTTACCCCAGAATTCTCCAGCCCTAATATATTAGACATTTTGTAGGATAATAAGATGCTCCATGCTGGTTGCCTGCAGTTGGGAATACTTCTTCAGAGTTCACAAGTTATGTATTCAAAAACCATTTTACAAGTTTTTGTGTGGACACACACCTAGAAACTGTCTAGGGGGCGCGCCTTAATGTTATTGTATTATATAAATAGATTATAATTATTACCTGTTTGACCTGACAACCATACAGAGATGCTGAGCACCAAAATTTATGGTCAGTGTATAGCAGTGATGACGAACCTTGGGACCTCAGATGTTTTGGAACTCCATTTCCCATGATGCTCCTGCACGCTGCAGTGTAGTGGAGCATCATGGGAAATGTAGTTCCAAAACATCTAGGGTGCCAAGGTTCGCCATCACTGGTGTATAGAATAGCTGCCCTTGTTGCTGCAGGTGAACTCATTTTTGGATACTCCCCTTTAAAAAAAGAGAAAATAATCATTACTTGGTTTGAATATCCAAAAATACGGCCCCTTTGCAGCATGGAGTCTGAGACTTTCCAGCTGTGGTTGGGAGATTCCACTTGGGACATCAACAATCATGGAGATTTGATTAGAAAAGTCTTCAAACAGGTTTTAGGAGTCCATTGTACTTGTTCATTTAACTTTATGGCCAAGGTCTCCAAACATTGGTTGAAGCATTGTTATGTTCCATTTGGTAAGCACCAGGGTTTGGGGAACTTGATTGCATCCATCTCTGGGGGCTTACACTTTCAGATCCACTGAGGGGAGGCGAGCATGGGCTTACTTCTATGGTGGAAACGGGGGAGACATTCCCTTCAGAAGACAATTCTTTATCCTGCCTGCCAACTTGGCTGCAAAGGTTGAGCTGATTTGGGAAACGCAACCTGTCCTGAAGGTGCGTCTGCAGCTCATCGAGAAAACGGGCCTTGGCTTTTGGGCTTTTGTCCTGGATGAAGTCTTCTGTGCGGTCCAAGCAGTCTCTGAACCCAGAAAGGTAAAACTTTTCAGCAGGTTTCGCACATCGGTGAGGATCTGAGAGAGAAAGGCAGACAGTTAAAAGAGTAAAGTGTGTTTAAGATAATATATTTTGTCTGAGTGGAACAAATCTCAAGTAGCTTGTGTATGTGCAAGATAATGCACTTTTTTTTTTTATAGCATACACCAAATGAATCTAAACTAGCAGAAATTGGCAATTTAGGGTATAATAAATTATACATTGTATCCAGTTATTCAGTGACTTGGTTAGGACAACTTCAGGATCACCTTGGTCTTATTCTCAATAAGGTATTATATCCTAATGGGAAATTTCCAAAGCCCATGGACATTGATCCATTGCCAAAAAAGATCTGCAAACATTACTCTTCCTGGTCTGCTATATTGGCATGGAGTTACGTATTAAAGAAAATCAATGTAGAGAAATGGGAGAAGGGTTTTGACTGTAATCAGCCTTCTAAAGATACTAGCAGTTCAAACGTCAGTAACTTAAAGCACCCAACAAGGTTTTAGTTTAAGCAGACACATCTGGAAAAGTGGGAATTTAATTGGTTTGTGTTTCTGTAATTTGTACATCATAACTGCACATTGCACCTTTTACAATCCTTTCTAGTAGGTTTCATATTTCTCTTTTATACCTGTACATGGAACATGTCTGAAAATGTAAGCCTTTTTCTTTGCTGATAGAACCCCTTCTTTAGGCCCTGTGGAATGAACCTGGCAAAGAACCCAGTGGTGGTGCATCCATAAAGGGCGCACGGGCGCCGTCCCCTCTTCTGCTACCTCTCTATCACTATAGATAGATTCGTGCAATGCATTAATCTATGGTCGCCGTTGCCACCCCCTATTCAGGCACCGGCTCCTTTTCGGGCGCCTGAATTACAGCGGTGGGGTATTTTTTGGAAGCAACTAATTAGAGCCGTATCACTCAGCGTTGATAGGAAAGCAAATGAATATTCGCTTTCCTAACACTGAACCGCCTCTCAGCCAATCAGGTGCTCGGGTCTGTTACCTGTCACCTGATTTGCTGAAACGATAGGCGCTGTGATTGGACGCCTATCAGGCATCATAGCAGAGGATGGGAAAAAAGAGGGCAGGAGAAGACATTGCGGAGCGTGGAGGACACTGCCGCCTTGACCCGCTGCTTCACCTAGACAGGTAAGTGCCAGGCGGGTGGGGGATGCACACTGGCATTTGATGGGCACAGTAGCGGCAATTGATGGGCACAGTGGCGGCAATTGATGGGCACAGTGGCGGCAATTGATGGGCACAGTGGCGGCAATTGATGGGCACAGTGGCGGCAATTGATGGGCACAGTGGCGGCAATTGATTTTTTTTTTCAGTTTGTTTGCGCCCCGCCAAAAAATTTGAGCACCAGCCACCACTGAAAGAACCTAAGCTCAGGTCAGGAAGCCCAGTCCCTGACAGCAAACTACCAGCCTGACCCCTGATGCTACTGCAAATACAAGAAAATGCTAAACATAGGTACATTTAGGCACCTAAACAACAACATGTTTTGGTGTCAGGGAAGGGGTTGCAGGTAGGGAAATATGCTGGAACCTGGACAAATGGATGAGGAAATGAGCACATGTTGGCTTTTTTGCCTTGGATGCTAAAGGACCTTGCCCCAGCACTGTTGAGTTGGGAAAGGTCAAAACGCTTGTCAGGTTTCCCCCCCCCCCCCCCCCCCCATCTCTTTCCCTGCTACAGAGATTCACGTTATTTATCCTGCTGACC
The DNA here is from genome assembly GCA_029206835.1 of Rana muscosa. Taxonomy (NCBI): domain Eukaryota; kingdom Metazoa; phylum Chordata; class Amphibia; order Anura; family Ranidae; genus Rana; species Rana muscosa. The sequence goes on from CM055118.1 coordinate 337,861,771, forward strand.
ATTGTCAAAACTGTAGGACAGAAAGTGATTGAAAATCCAAAATTTTACAATTGTCATCTGAACAACAGGTAAGGGGAAATCTTTCAATGGAGACATCTGTTCAAGAGACAACTGTCTAACAGGGGATTTCCCCTCATTTTAGAAAAGCTGACATTTCACTTCCTGTCTCAAAACCACAAAGGAAGTGAAGAGATATGCCCAATGGGTATCTAAAAGCAAAAAGACAGCTTTTTTTTACCGTTTTCTGTTCCAAAAAATACCCCTAAAAATAATGTTCTAGTTTAAGGCTTGCCATTCGTGTTTAATCTCCTTATACCATTTTCCTTTAGATTTACTAAAAACCATATAATATGAGGTCAAAAAACAAAACAACACTTTCAGTAGTATCCAATCAGGCAGGCCCTTGCACTACATATTTGAAGGCAAAGCTAAAGAAAATTGTACAGGAAGTTGTAAGAAAATTGTATAATGTATGGCCAGCCTTAAATACATTTTAAGAAAGCAGCATAAAGTCCTTTGTCTTAATCCAGCTGCCATTGAGGTTATACTTCAGCGCCTGAAACTCTAGATCACATGTGTCAAACACAAGGCCCATGGCCCAAATCCGGCCCTCCAGGCCATTTCATGTGGCCCTCACACCCAGGTGGAGGGGTGGAAGTGAGATGCATAGCACAACACTGCACTCTGCAGGTAGCGCACCCCTGAACTCTGCACTCTGCAGGTAGCGCACCCCTGAACTCTGCAGGTAGCGCACCCCTGAACTCTGCAGGTAGCGCACCCCTGAACTCTGCAGGTAGCGCACCCCTGAACTCTGCAGGTAGCGCACCCCTGAACTCTGCAGGTAGCGCACTCCTGGTATATATTGCCCCATTTAACATTTAAGATACTTCCACTGCAATTTGGCCACACCCATAGTTTGACGCAGTTCTGTGGGGGGCATGGTTGAGTTCTTGTACCTAAAAAAAAAGCCCTGCATAAATGTATATAGTCTTACAGATGCAACTGGCCCTTTGAGGACAAGCATAATGCTGATGCGGCCCACAATGAAATTTAGTTTGACACCCCTGCTCTAGATCATTCTTTATCAACCTTTTTAACATAAAGGAACCCTTGAAATAACCTTCCAGTCGCAGGGAAACTTTGCTAACATATCCTTTATCAACAGCTCACAGTACAATGATATGATGATGGTCAGTGGGAAGAATTCTCCTTACATTAGTGGTCAGTGGAAGAATGTTTCTTACATTGGTGGTCAGTGGGAAGAATGTCCCTTACATTTGTAATCATTTGGATGGATGCTCCTTACATTGGTGGCCAGTTGGAAGAATGTTCCTTACATTGGTGGCCAGTTGGAAGAATGTTCCTTACATTGGTGGCCAGTTGGAAGAATGTTCCTTACATTGGTGGCCAGTTGGAAGAATGTTCCTTACATTGGTGGCCAGTTGGAAGAATGTTCCTTACATTGGTGGCCAGTTGGAAGAATGTTCCTTACATTGGTGGCCAGTTGGAAGAATGTTCCTTACATTGGTGGCCAGTTGGAAGAATGTTCCTTACATTGGTGGCCAGTTGGAAGAATGTTCCTTACATTGGTGGCCAGTTGGAAGAATGTTCCTTACATTGGTGGCCAGTTGGAAGAATGTTCCTTACATTGGTGGCCAGTTGGAAGAATGTTCCTTACATTGGTGGCCAGTTGGAAGAATGCTTCTTACATTGGTGGCCAGTTGGAAGAATGCTCCCTACATTGGTGGCCAGTTGGAAGAATGCTTCCTACATTGGTGGCCAGTGGGAAATGCTTGGAAAGTGGGAAGACTACCCCCGCTTACAAATAGCAAAATGATCCTTAGGGTCAGTGGTTATTTATCTGTAAGAACCCCATTTGTGAAAGGCTGGGCTAGATTGTAAGTTCAGCACACCAGAAATCTTTCCTATTGTGTTTGATTTTACTATGAATCTATATAATCTTCTTTTTTTTTTGGAGCACATTATAAAGTGCCATTGGAAACTATATTTATTGCTACTGCTGTTATTGTTATCATTACATTGTACAGGGTCACGGCAGATGTTGCAATACTAATTAATGATTATGGCAGCCTCTCTCAGCCAGGGTTCCTCCAGAATCTGTTAGGGGTTCCTTGAGCACTAAGCTGTTTTTGCCTCTTAGATAAGTAACTACTGACAACATTTATCTTTTTAGCTATCTGTAAGTTCCTTCATGTTAAAAAGGTTAAGAAAGGCTGGAATATAGTATTAATAATATAACTTCTATTGCTACTACAACTACTAATATTACAAGTCAAACTAATGCCGCGTACACACGGTCAGAAATTCCGCAAGCAAAAGTCCGATGTGAGCTTTTGGTCGGAAATTCCGACCGTGTGTATGCTCCATGACACTTTTGCTGTGAAAAGATTGAGAGCAGGTTCTCTATTTTTCCGACGGAAAAAATCTGATCGGAAATTCCGATCGTCTGTAGCAATTCCAACGCGCAAAATTCCGACGCATGTTTGGAAACAATTCGACGCATGCTCGGAAGCATTGAACTTCATTTTCTCGGCTCGTCGTAGTGTTGTACGTCACCACGTTCTTGACGGTCAAAATTTCAGAGAACTTGTGTGACCGTGTGTATGCGAGCCAAGCTTGAGCGGAATTCCGTCAGAAAAACCATCCAAGGTTTTTCCGGCAGAAAATCCGATCGCGTGTACGTGGCATAATACTACTATTACTACCACTAGTAACTGCAGGATTGCTTCTACTATTATTACTACTAGCAGTCGTACTATTAATTTAATAGTGATACTACTTATTTTGCCAATACAACTATTAGCAGTACAACCTGTCAAACAGATACTACTACAAACAATTGTGCTACTATTTTTACTATTGGTACTGGTAGTATTAGTACTATTATTATTGTTAACATAATTGCGCCACTGTTCAAAACGAGGACATACCATGATATATTTTAATACACTAATACAATAAGTAATGGGAATTATTATGGTGCCCAAGAGAGCTTACAATCTACTGTCAATGATTTTTTTCATGACTAGTCTAGCAGTGCTCCTGACTGTAAGGACCATGTCACATGGGTGATCCTGTGGTTGGTGATAACTTACCAGTGACAGGATCAGTAAGAGATTGAAGCTGCTCCCTCACTATTCAGGAGACAGATGTTGCCACCCCCTTGCTAGTGATTCATCAGCAAGGAAGGGATTTCATAGAGGTAAATTGTCAAAATAGGAAACAGCTGCACCTCACGTGGGCTCCAAATAAAGTTTATTGGAATATGAAAATATCCAAAATGACACCAGAGGACACCAGCAGTGGTCATTTTGGATATTTTTATGTAGCGCCCTGCTCCCAATGACTGGGCGCTATGTTAAATTTAGTGGGTGTCTGAGCTGGTAGTTAGCTCAGACTCTGTATATAATTAAGGTTAAATCAGCCTCTGTTCCGGCTATGGCTGTGTTGGAAGACTTCCCACTGTTTGCCTGTAGGTGGCGTTGCCACCCCAGGCCAATGTGGAAGACTGACAGGTCAAAGTGCATTGGGTGCCTTTCCCCGGGAACAGTTCAGTGGGAGTGGTCTACCCGCTGAGCATGCTGGGGAAGGGTACTTAAGGGGCAGACGCCATCTTTTGGGCTCCTTCTTCCCCTCACGGCCCTCCTGGCATGGGGAGTGTGTTATGTGATTTCAGCCCCGGGACCATGTTGGCCTGAGGCTGCAACTCTACCAAGTAGGCCCAATTATGCTGACTGGGGCCTACACTTTGAAGGTGATCCTGTGCTGTTCGTCCTGCGGGAGGAAGCCACTCAAATGGAGGAAACCAGGGGGGGGACCTGTCCTGGAAAAGACCGAGCGGAAGGCTGGTGTCTTGAGGAGGGCCTGGTGATTCTGTTGGAGGATGCACCGTAGCTAAAGTTTACCTTGCAGTCCGCCGGGTCGGCTTAAAGGCTCTTTGACTGTTTGGCTGGAAGTCCGGGCGTTTAGTCCTGTGGCAGAGGATCCCGGACTATCCAAATTTGTGCACAATTTTGTCCTGTGGCAGAGACTGGTCCTGGTCATTGTCCGTGCATCATTCTGGCTGCTAGGCAAGGTGAGAGGGGCCTATCCGGGTGAGCAATACCCATTCGAGGAGGAGTGGTGAATGACTTTATACTTGAGGAGTTTTCCCCAGTGATCTGTACTGTGTACCTGAACCTACCCCTTCCCTTCATCCTTCTTCTATTCTTCACAAGTTTTATGCAAAAGAAAATAAAACCTAACAGCAGAAGGTTTTACATCTTGTGTGGACATTGGAGTTCTTACAGACTTTCTTCCCCTAGACAACAAATACTGAGGTAACATGCAAGGCCCAAATTAAAACCAGCAGCTCCTACAGGGGTGTGCTACATTTATATTCCAATAAACTTTTTACTTGGAGCCCACATGAGGTGCAGCCATTTATTTCGACAATTTACCACAGAGGCGAGCCGGGGCTAGCACTCAGACCCCTTTCACACTGTGCCGCCCATAGCGTCGGCGGTAAAACGCTGCTATTTTTAGCGGCGCTTTACTGTCGGATTTGCGGCGCATTTCGGCCGCTAGTGGGTGCTTTTAACCCCCGCTAGTGGCCGAGAAAGGGTTACAACCGGCCGCAATGCGCTGCAACAGTGGCGTTTTGCCGGCGGTACGGCGGCGCTGCCCATTGATTTCAATGGGCAGGAGCGGTGAGTTCACCGCTTCCAATGAGCTTCAAAGAAGCTGCTGGCATGACTTTTTCTGACACCCTGCAAGCGCACCGATCCAGTGTGAAAGCCCTCAGGCTTTCACACTAGAGTGAATGGAGCAGCTGTTTTAGGGCGGATTGCAGGCGCTATTTTTAACGCTATAGCGCCTGCAAAACGCCCTCAGTGTGAAAGGGGTCTCAGGTGTATGTTCTAGTGGGCGTATCAGTTACACCTGGAGCGGTGAGTTCTTTTCATTTGGACATTTCATAGAGGTAAGTGGAAGGCTTTCCTGGGTTATGTGTCTCCAGCAATGGAATTGCCAAAGAACAAACATTCCATTACACTCTGGGTCTATGACATTATTACTGTACAGTATATTAACGGTTATATTATTTCATATTTTTAGAAAGAAGTACCATAGCAGGGTAACAGCCTCTGGGGCTGACTTGTAACATCAAATCATGTTTCAACAGTCACTTATCCAGCATGGAGTAGACAATGAATGCCAACATCCTGGCTGCTGCCGCTTTGAAATTGCCACTACTCCGTACCTAAAATTTGGATAAGACACTCCATAAAAAAAAAAAAAAAAAAAAATAATAATATACGCAGCCTATAAAAGGCCACAAGATGGGCAAGATTAATACCTTGCGACTTCATACGGGTGATGTCTCTGACATAGGTGACCGCCAGCTCCAGGATCTCGGCTTTCTCCATTTTAGGATTGCGAAGCTTCTGCAGGAGAATAATCCAGAGAAAAATGGGTCAAAAATGAAAGCCAAATGGTTACAAAAAACATATTGTGCATTATAAAATGTCAGGTGCTTTAGTGATTTTCCCCTCCCATCTGGTCAATCGGCACTTTTTTTTTGTATAATACTTTTACTACTAATACTATAAGTATTGTTGCAATGGTTTTATTGATACAGCTGCTACTATGATTAATATACATTGCATTGCTATATTAGCACTGTATATTGGCAAGAAAATGATGGCATAAAAATGATTTAACAATATAAATAACAAAAAAAAATCTGAAGTTCTAAACTTAGCTGGTCGCATAATTTATAGTCCTAAATCTGACCTTAGAACACGCAGTACACATAGGGCACCACAAGGTGTCACTACATAATATAGATTGAATTATCTGTATACACTCTTTAGTACAGTGATCGCCAAACTGCACCCCATGGGCCGGTGTGGCCCTTTGACAGCTTTTAATTGTCCCTATTCTTCTCATTAACATTGAGCACTATTGTCCTGAAAGCACAAATAGGGTCCCATTTCTCCAAATGATCCTGATACCAATGATGGGACCCTATTTTCCCACTGGTACCAGCGTTAAGGAACTATTCCTCCCAATGAAATCAACAAAGGGCACTCTTATTTCACTGACATCAATGATGGAGCACTATGCTTCCAATTGATACCAATGATGGAGCACCATTTCTCCCACGGATGCCAATGATGGGGCACTATGCTTCTAGTTGACATGTCACTTGTAGCCACGCACCCTAACAGTTAGAATCACTCCCTAGGACACACTTAACCCCTTCCTCGCCCCCTCCTGGTTAACCCCTTCACTGCCAGTGTCATTTTTACAGTAATCAGTGCATTTTTATAGCACTGATCGCTGTATAAATGACAATGGTCCCAAAATGGTGTCAAAAGTGTCCGATGTTTCCGCCATACTGTCTCAGTCACGATAAAAATCGATAATCACCGCCATTACTAGTAAAAAAAAAATAAGATTAATAAAAATGCCATACAACTATCCCCTATTTTGTAGACGCTATAACTTTTGCGCAAACCAATCAATATACGCTTTTTGCGATTTTTTTTTTATTTTTTACCAAAAATATGTAGAAGAATACGTATCGGTCTAAACTGAGGAAAAAAATTCGTTTTTTTATATATTTTTAGGGGATATTTATTATAGCAAAAAGTAAAAAATATAGAATTTTTTTCAAAATTGTTGCTTTATTTTTGTTTATAGCGCAAAAAATAAAAACCGCAGAGGTGATCAAATACCACCAAAAGAAAGCTCTATTTATGGGGAAAAAAAATAGTCAGTTAAAGCAACGCAGTGCCGAATCGCAAAAAGTGGCCTGGTCTTTGGCCAGCCAAATGGTCCGGGGCTTAAGTGGTTGAAGGACAGTGAACTGGCCCTTTGCTTAAAAAGTTTGAGGATCCCTGCTTTAGCACGACTCAGTAGCCCACGAGTTTCAAGTGGGCATGGTATGCCAATGCTGACAGAGCCAAGCCAAAGCTCTCACAGTCCAATGCAGGTCAATAAGGTTCCCTTTAAGTTTAAGTTCAGTGGGAGTAGAAACATCCCCGGCGTCATTGACAGTAAATTATGTGCCATCATTTATTTTAGAGGGAAAATTGTGCTCTCTTATTGGTGTCAGTGGAAGAAATAGTGCCCAATTATTGGTGTAATTTATAGGCATAGTGTCCCATTGATGGCATCAGCTGGAGAATTAGGGGGAAATTTGACGTGACTGGCCTCAGGTGATGCACAGAGATTAAACAAATCCTCCTACATAAGTTGCACCTGTTTATCTACAGTCCTCTCTTGTCTACATCTGTTCAAAGTGCTGCATTTATAAAGCTTGTCTGCAAGTTCAGAAAAAAGGGGGTGGGGATAGAGTTGCCACCTCATCCCTTTAAACCCAAACACATATGAATTACACAGGTTTTGTGGCTGATTAAGGTGGTATCTAAACTCACTTGGTGCCTTATCTGCATTAAATTAGCCTCAGAACCTGTGTAATCCATATGTGTTCGGGTTTAAAGGGATGAGGTGGCAACTCTAGGTGGGGAGCTGAAATTGCACTATGCGGAGCTCAGTAAGGAGAGGTCTGAGGTTACAGGAACAGATCTGGGACTGTCAATCAGCTGGAGATCCCTCCCCTGTCATCATTTTTCTCTTGGTGTCAAGAAAACTTGTCAGAAGTGATTCATGTTGAAAACAGAAGGAAGCAGCAGCAGACAGAAATGACACTAAAGCCTTGTACACACAGCCGGGAGCCCTGTCACAAAAAAAACGTCCTGACGGGATTCCTGGCAAGCTTTCCTTGCTCGCCGAGTGTACACACGGGCCATTCAAAAGAACCGTCGTTCTTTTGAATGGGAAGAACGTGGTGACATCATAGACTACGATGAGCATGCACTCGTCACATTCGATGCCGTCGCCGCCATCCCGCTACACCCTACACTGCCCTTGTATGCTACCGCACATGCGTCAAAGTCTTTTTTGAGCATACCCGGGCTTACGTGGGACAGGTAAGCATACACACTCATGGGTTTCTCAGCAGGAAACACTCTGCCAAGAATCCAGACGGGAAAAATAGAGAGCAGGTTCTCTATTTTTCTCGTCGAGATTCCCGGCAGTTTTCTCGATGAGAAACCTGAAAGCCTCGTACACATGGCCGGTTTTCTTGGCAAAAAGCTCTCCCAGCAGCTTTCTTGCCAAGAAAACCGTGCGTGTGTACGATGCTTTAGACCTGGTTCACACCTATGCATTTTTTTAGCGCATTTTCAGTTTTGCAGAAACACACTACAGTCCATTTAACATGGTTTCCTATGGCTCAAGTTTAAATCTGTGCATTTTATAGAAAGGGCCAGGGACTTTTTTCTGGTTTTTGGTTCCATAGACTTCAATAGATCAAAAACGTGCATTGAAAAATCCAAAATGCACCTGTAATATGCAAACTGCAACCTGCATAATTGCGAACCAGGCATTAGGCTGGATTCACACCTATGGCATTTTTAGTGCTTTTTGCAGATTTGCACTACAGAATGTGTTCCATAGGAAACCATGTTAAATGGACTGAAGTGCAAATCTGCAAAATGCAAAAAGCACAAGAAATGCATAGGTGTGAATCCAGCCTAAGTGCTCCTTATTGAGACGAGTGTTCATATTTCATGTCTGAGGTTTACAACCACTTTAATTGTTAAGGTTGTAATATGGCCGATGTCCTATCATTCTGGGTCCCCTATCAGATAGTTTAACACAAAATGACGGCGCAAGGACTGGGTACAGAGAACTCACTGATAGGGATAAGGAATATAAACAAAAAATCAAATATAATGAATAAAATATAATGAACCAAAAATTATAAGGAATAAAAAGTCTCAATTGAATGATAAAAGTCCATATGATGATGATCTGAATAACATAGGCACCGTTGGCAGCACTTTATAGAGTGAAGTGAACTCTGTATGCAATAAAAGGAAAAAAAGAGAAAATGCGCCTACTAAGTGTAGTATGTAAAATACAATTTATTAGAAAAATAATAAGATTCAGCCAAATGGCTACTCACAGGATAGTAATAAGGTGATGACATAAAGGAATGTCTGTGGATGTCTGCATGGGTTAACAGTGCATCTCTCTGTATGAGAGGGACTATGAGGAGAGTAAGCTTCACTGCAAAGATCTAAGTCGTCCACGATCTCAACACTGGAGGGACTCCATACTGCCGTAAGACTACAGAGGACTACAGAGGACCTGAGTGTCATACCCCATGCAGACATCCACAGACATTCCTTTATGCAGTGCATAGTTGCCAACATTGCAAAAAAAAATCCGGGACACTTTTTCGCATGTAGGCGGAGCCTTGCTATAATTAGGGGGCGGGGCATTCGTTTGTAGGTGTGTCACACCCTAGCAGAAAAAAGCGGTGCGCGATGGTTTACGTGGGGAGTGGGAGTGGCTTAAATGGGCGTGGCTCAAAGGGGGTGTGGTTAGAGTCTGAGATGAATGAGGGATGAAGGGAGAAAGAAAGAGGGAGGGAAGGAAAGAGAAGAAAGGATGGAGGGACAGCAGGCCCAGATCCTACACCACAATAGAAATGTGTGTATTCCAGAGTTTACCAATCAGCAGATAAAGATACTACAAACATCTGGTGTTAGCTCTTCAATTATCCTGGCACCATGGTTGTTATGGTGTCAGGATGACTGAAGTGCATTATTTCTATTATTACATTTTAATATAAAATGAAATCATTCAACTCACCATAATGCCGAATCACTGTAATCAGGCGTCCCCAGCGGAGTCCTTCCTTACATCAGGTGTCCTCAGCGGAGTCCCCCCTTACAACAGGCGTCCCCAGCGGAGTCCCCCCTTACAACAGGCGTCCCCAGCGGAGTCCCCCCTTACATCAGGCGTCCCCAGCGGAGTCCCCCCTTAACCAGGTGTCTCCTGTCTCGACCGCCATTACTGTTTCCCCTTCCCCGAGGGGGAACAAAATAGAGGCGGAGCCGACCGCGTGGCTGCACAAAAAATTAAGCTGTGGCGCCGCCCACCCCCGCCCCTTTCCATTACAGACAGACCTGCAGCGGGGCGGGGCGGGGCGGGGCGGGGGGGTGGCCGGCCGGCCAGCCAAAACACGGATGTAGTACAATAGAAGATAAAGCTGCTGCGGCGCCGCCCACCCACGGGGAGACGCGGGGTGTGGGCGGCGCCGCAGCAGCTTTATTTTCTATTGTACTACATCCTGGTTTTGGTCTTCTTTAAAATGGCGGCCGGCGGAGACATTGTCTCCGCCGGCCGTGGACCTCTAGCGGCCAAAGTCGTGGAAACCGGGAAAAAACGGATTGGCCGGGACAAAATAAATCCGGGAAAAGGGTTTGAATCCCGGGAATGTCCCGGCCAATCCGTGACTGTTGGCAACTATGGCAGTGTTGCCAACCTACCAGATTAAAATTTACTGGCACGACACCCGAAATTTACTGGCACAGCCACGTTTTTACTGCCATTTCCCCAAAGTTAGTAAATTACATTTTTAGGTGCAAATTTTAGTATTTAGGCTACAAATAAGTACGCTAGGCAAATAGCAATGTGATTTAAGGTAGATATTAAAGGTAAAAAAATTTTTTTGTTATTTTCGATATAATAAGGGCAAATTATTTAGTCACATCACCCCCTGCCTCCATCCCCCTCTGCCACCAACACCCCGTGCCTTCACCCCCCTCTGCAGTGCCACAATCTCCCCCTGCCTCCAATCTCCCCCAGGCCCCCTGCCTCCATCGTCCCTGCCTCCATCCCCTTCTGCGGTGCCACCAACAACCCGTCTCCATCCCCCACCCTCTGCGGTGCCACCATCCCGCTCTGTGGTGCCTCTAATCTCCCCCTGCCTCCATCCCCCTCTGCGGTGCCACCATCACCCCCTGCCTCCAATTTCCCCCTGCCTCCATTTAACCCCCTGCCTCTATCGTCCCCCTCTGCGGTGCCACCATCACCCCCTGCCTCCATCGGATACCCCTCTGCCACCATCACCTGATGTCACTGTCGGCTGGGCTGTCTGTCACTTTGTCCATCCGACTCCCCTGTGAACTTTGTATTGCCTGGATGCAGCAGGATCCTCCATTCCACCGCCGCCGCGTGCTGCTCAGCCTCTGAGTCCTGACTCCTGCTCCAGTGCTGTGCTCCTCCGTCCTCCTGGTTAGTTAGATTTAAAACTCTGGTGTGCGAGCGCCTGGCGGGATGTCCTAATACATCACTCGCCGGCTCCGCGCGGCACAGCCTCTGTGAAATCCGCCGGCCGAATACAGCATATGCTCGGCAAGCTCCGGAACTGCGCATGCGCAGTTCCAAGCTGAACCGATCTTGGCTATTTTTACTGGCACATTTCCACAACTACGGACATTTACGAACGGGGGGGTAAAGTACCCGTTTTTACGGACTGTCCGTAAAAATACGAAAGGTTGCCAACACTGCCTTTATGCCATCACCTTATTACTATCCTGTGAGTAGCCATTTGGCTGAATCTTATTATTTTTCTAATAAATTGTATTTTACATACTGCACTTAGTAGGCGCATTTTCTCTTTTTTTCCCTATCAGATAGTGCCCATGTGCAGTCCGATATCACGGAAATCTCCGAAACATCTGTTCAATCAGCTGTTGGAGCATGCGCAGTTAACACGGTGCTCGCTCCCGCCGCTCGTTCTATCAGATGGGGGACCCATCTCGATAGAACAGCACTGGCCGCGCTCACTCAAATAAAAGGGGCGGGTGTATTATTGAGCAGTAATTTTTGAAAGGATGGTTTTCACAATAAACTACACGTCTGCGGGGCGTGTTTTCAGAACTCAAGGGGCGTGTTTACAGAACTCAAGGGCTCACTCAATACAGCAAGGGGCAGATGGTTTTACAAAAGGGGCGGGTCTATTATTGAGCACTGGGCAGCATAAATGTCTTGTATTAACTGAGCGCGGCGTCTTATAATCATACCCGCCCCTTTCATAAAAGCATCCCCTTGCTGTATTTCAGTGAGCGTGGCCAGCACTGTTCTATCGAGATGGGTCCCCCATCTGATATAACGAGCGGCGGGAGCTAGCGCCGTGTTAACTGCACATGCTCCAACTAATGGAACATCTGTATAGTCTCGGAGATCTCCATGATCTCCGATTGCGCATGCGCAGTCCAACCCGGGCACTATCTGATAGGGGACCCAGAATGTTAGAACAGGGGCTTGCATTTTCTAAAAAGGAGAGGCTACCAACTACCCCAATGCAGTGGCAGTGTATCCATAAGGGGCACATGTGCGCTGCCCCCTCTCTCCTGGCACCGCTCTTTCACCCCTAGATAGATTCATGCATTGCATGAATCTATCTATGGTTGCCGCTGACACCCCCTATTCAGGTGTCCGGCCCCTTTTCGGGCGCCTGAATTACAGTGGCGGGGGTGTTTTTTGTAAGCACCTGATTAGAGCCTAGTCATAATGAGCAATTGACCCTTAGAATGCGAGAGGGCCTCACTGCAAGGGTGAATTATTTTTGTTTTCATGGAGGTGGGCTTCAAAAACCACAAACATATACACATTCAAAACATTACAGATGACAAAAGTAGACAATGACATGAAACTGTCTCAGGCTTTGTTCTCCGGTGTCTCTTTTTCCATCTGAAAAAGCTTTCAGGCAAAATTCCTTCCCCTTTAACACAATAACCCGCACACAGATATGTGCTTGTTGGATATCCCATTCCGAAGCCATGGGCATTAATAAGGAGTCCATCTGCCTTTTTTTTTTTGATATGACAGCTTCTACTCTTCTGGGAAGGCTTTCCACAAGATTTCGGAATATATCTGTGAGAATTGGTGTCCATTCAGCCAAAATAACATTTGTGAGGTCAGGTACTGATGTTGGATAAAAAAAACTGGCTTGCAATTGGCCTTCCTATTCATCCTGAATGTGTTCAGTAGGGTTGAGGTCAGGACTTTGAGAAGACCACTCAAGTTCCTCCACCCCAAACCCATCAAACCATGTCCTTATAGGGCTGGCTTTGTACACAGGGGCATAATCACATTGGAACAGAAAGGGCCATTCCCAAACTGTTACCATAAGGTTGGAAGTGCAACCATTATCTAAAATGTCTTTGTATGCTGTAGTATTAGAGTAGAACTATAGGCAAAACATTTTCCTGGTGCCTCCATGGCAGCATACATATGATAGTACCCATGCCTACTTCCCCCCACCTGTCTTTGGCACTTTCTTATGATATAATTTACTGAAGCTACCCACCCTGATAGCTAGTTATTGATCTATCATATGTATGCTGCCATGGAAAACAGAAAATTATATCCTACTTACCGTAATTTTCTTTCCCCGGTGCCTATCCATGGCAGCACACCGAACCCACCCAGTTCGTTCCTACCTAACTTTTTATAGCTATGGTGGAAGTAGGTGGGGCTACTATCATATATACAGTGGGGCAAAAAAGTATTTAGTCAGCCATCAACTGTGCAAGTTTTCCCACTTAAAAAGATGAGAGGCCTGTAATTGTCATCATAGGTATACCTCAACTATGAGAGACAAAATGTGGAAACAAATCCAGACAATCATTGTCTGATTTGGAAAGAATTTATTTGCAAATTATGGTGGAAAATAAGTATTTGGTCACCTACAAACAAGCAAGATTTCTGGCTCTCACAGACCTGTATCTTCTTCTTTAAGAGGCTCCTCTGTCTTCCACTCATTACCTGTATTAATGGCACCTGTTTGAACTTATTATCAGTATAAAAGACACCTGTCCACAACCTCAAACAGTCACACTCCAAACTCCACTATGGTGAAGACCAAAGAGCTGTCGAAGGACACCAGAAACAAAAATTGTAGACCTGCACCAGGCTGGGAAGACTGAATCTGCAATAGGCAAGCAGCTTGTGAAGAAATCAACTGTGGGAGCAATAATTAGAAAATGGAAGACATACAAGAACACTGATAATCTCCCTTGATCTGGGGCTCCACCTAAGATCTCACCCCGTGGGGTCAAAATAATTACAAGAACGGTGAGCAAAAATCCAAGAACCACACGGGGGGACCTAGTGAATGACCTGCAGAGAGCTGGGACCAACGTAACAAAGGCTACCATCAGTAACACACTACGCCGCCAGGGACTCAGATCCTGCAGTGCCAGACGTGTCCCCCTGCTTAAGCCAGTACATGTCCGGGCCCGTCTGAAGTTTGCTAGAAAGCATTTGGATGATCCAGAAGAGGATTGGGAGAATGTCATATGGTCAGATGAAACCAAAGTAGAACTGTTTGGTAGAAACACAACTCGTCGTGTTTGAAGGAGAGAGAATGCTGAGTTGCAACCAAAGAATACCATACCTACTGTGAAGCATGGGGGTGGCAACATCATGCTTTGGGGCTGTTTCTCTGCAAAGGGAACAGGACGACTGATCCGTGTACATGAAAGAATGAATGGGGCCAGGTATCGTGAGATTTTGAGTGCAAACCTCCTCCCATCAGCAAGGACATTGAAGATGAAACGTGGCTGGGTCTTTCAGCATTACAATGATCCCAAACACACCACCCGGGCAATGAAGGAGTGGCTTCGCAAGAAGCATTTCAAGGTCCTGGAGTGGCCTATCCAGTCTCCAGATCTCAACCCCATAGAAAACCTTTGGAGGGAGTTGAAAGTCTGTGTTGCCCAGCGACAGCCCCAAAACATCACTGCTCTAGAGGAGATCTGCATGGAGGAATGGGCCAACATACCAGCAACAGTGTGTGACAACCTTGTGAAGACTTACAGAAAACGTTTGACCTCTGTCATTGCCAACAAAGGATATATAACAAAGTATTGAGATGAACTTTTGATATTCACCAAATACTTATTTTCCACCATAATTTGCAAATAAACTCTTTCCAAATCGGACAATGTGATTGTCTGGATTTGTTTCCACATTTTATCTCTCATAGTTGAGGTTTACCTATGATGACAATTACAGGCCTCTCTCATCTTTTTAAGTGGGAGAACTTACACAATTGGTGGCCGACTAAATACTTTTTTGACCCACTGTATGCTGCACCAGGAAAAGAAAATTACGGTAAGTAGGGTACAATTTTCTGTTTTCTTTCATTTTGGATAGAGCAAGGGAGGGTTATAACCCATCCGATTTTTTTTTTTTTGCCATCTGTGTCCTATTGTGGAGAATTACCATTCACTTCCTGTTCAATAGCCAAACAGGAAGTGAGAGGAAGTCTATGCAAATTAAGGGAATTTCTTGGGGCCCCCCCAGGTCACCAGATTTAGTGTCCCCATTTAAAGATTTCCCCTCTATTACTTTTCTGGGGACAACACAAAATTTGGAATTTTCTTTTACTTTCACTTGAATGATAATGGTACACAGGACAAATCGAGAGGGGGAATCTCCCTAATGGGGGAAGGGGGGGGGCACAGACAGCAATAAAAATTGACATGTATTTTAGTCCATCTTTTCTCTATCAAAAACTTTAGTTATACTTTAACATCACCCTTCACTGGGAACACCTGAACTCTGTAACTTAAAATGGTGTTCTCATACCTTGGTCATATAGGTAGGCATTACGCTTAGGCTCTAAAGTAACCACGTGATGCTCATCCTATGTTGGTTCAACAAACAGTAAAGCCTCGTACACACGGTCGGACTTCCATCGGACTTTTCCGTGGTTTTTTGTCCGAACGGAGTTGGTTGAGAACACCCATAGCATACACACGCTCTGACTTTTCTGCAAACTTTCTTAAAACTTCTTACAACATCACGTGTTTTTTCTGCTCTTTTCTGATCTTTACTGCCACCCTTTGGTCAACTTCTGCTATTGTTGGTTGATTTTAACATTAGCTGTTTTGTCCATCGGACTAAAGTCCGATGGTTATCTGTACACACGGTCGGACTTTGCTCCATCGGACTTTTGTTGGGCAAAAGTTTGTCCGCTTGCAGACCCAACTTTTGTCCGATGAAATCCAAAACCAAACGAAAAAAGTTTGTCCGATGGAGCGTACACACGGTTGGATTGTTGGTCCAACTTGCTCAAAACGAAGTTTGTTGGGCAAAAGTCCGACCGTGTGTACGAGGCTTTAATCAGCTCACTGGGTTTATGGAACTATGCATAGAAAACTTCAATGAAATAACTACTAGGAAGTCACTTGTGCACATGAAAATATCCCCCCTCGGGTCAAAATTCGACCTCAGACTTATTGACTTTTTATAAGCTCCAAAACTATTACCTATGGATTATTATCAGTTCATCTGCACTGGACGGATTTTTCTTCATTAAGGCTGGGTTCACACTGGTCCGACAAACGCTCCGACATTGGGAGCTCATGTCGCATGACATGTGAAAATCAATGTTTCCCTATGAGAGCCGTCTTAACTGGTCCGACACAAGTCGGTACGACTTTGAAAATGCTCCCTGTACTACTTCGGTCCGACTTTGATCCAACTTCAGCCCATCGACTATCATTGAAGTCGGATCAAAGTAGGATCCTTGTCCTAACCATCCGACTTTTGACATCCGACATAATGATTACAGCAGCAGTAAAAGGAATTTATCTCACCCTGGGATTGTTTTGATTGGTCAAAGGACAAGTCAGACTAGCACAAAGTCGGATCAAAGTAGTATCCTGTTCATGAAAGTCGGATGGATGTCGGACCAATGTAGGATCAATGTAGGACTGATGTCGCAGTGCAAAGTAGGATGAAAGTTGTATGACTGTCGTGTTGTACCAGTGTGAACCCAGCCTTACCCTAATGAAGGTTTCATAGGTTACAAAGGGATCGAGTCCTTCTCATGAAACCTATAACAGTGTAATGCCGTGTACACACAATCGGAATTTCCAACAAATGTTTGATAGGAGCTTGTTGTTGGAAATTCTGACCGTGTGTAGGCTCCAGCGGACATTTTCTGTCGGAATTTCCGACAACAAATGATTGAGAGCTGGTTCTCAATTTTTCCGACAACAAAAGTTCTTGTCGGAAATTCCAAATCATGTGTAGGCAATTCCGACGCACAAAAATCCTGCTCGGAATCATTTCGACACATGCTCGGAATCATTGAACTTAATTTTTCTCGGCCCGTCGTAGTGTTGTTAGTCACCGCGTTCTTGACGTTCGGAATTTCCGAAACATATGTGTGACCGTGTGTATACAAGGCAAGTTTGAGCGAAAATCCGTCGAAAAAAATCCACGGTTTTGTGAATCCAGCCTTCGTATGCCCAATCAGCGGCCTCTCAACCAGGGTTCCACCATAAGGTTTCTAGAGATTGCTTGAGCAGTGAGCAATAGAAAAATGATCTCCTACCTATACCTGTCTGCATTTCTCTGTTTTTATTCATTTCATTTCAAGGATTACAAAAATGTTGTACAGATGTAAAATCTACTCAGGATAGGATGTCACATAAAAGGTATTCGTATTTTGTTGTATAAAAAGGTTCTACAATTTGGTGGTCACAATAATGTACCTCAAACTTTAGGTATAAGTATTTTTAGCAGGGGTTCCCTGAGACCTTAAAGTGGTTCTAAAGACACAAGTTATATTTATCTTAAAGCGGAGGTACACACAAAAAGTGAACCTCCACTTTTTGGAACCCTCCCCCCCTCCGGTGTCACATTTGGCACCTTTCAGGGGGAAGGGGGGTGCAGATACCTGTATAAAACAGGTATTTGCACCACTTCCGGTTTCTGACTCCTTCGCGTCACCCCCCGCTGTCTTCTGGGAAACACACTGTTCCCAGGAGAGAGCGGGGACCAGTGACGGCGCGCCACGATACTCGCGCATGTGCAATAGGGAACCGGGCAGTGAAGCCGCAAGGCTTCACTTCCTGATTCCCTCACCGAGGAATGAGGCGGAAGCATCCGAGGACCGAGCGATTGCTCAGCCTCGTCTGCTGACAACGCGAGCGCGCTGGACAGGTAAGTGTCCATTTTTTAAAAGTCAGCAGCTGCAGTATTTGTAGCTGCTGGCTTTAAAAAAAAAAAAAAAAAAAAAAAAAGAAATCGGGTGAACCTCCGTTTAATGCATTCTATGCATTAAGATAAATAATCATTTGTGTGCAGCAGCCCCCCTCAGCCCCTCTAATACTTACCTGACCCCCATCTCAATCCAGCGATGTTGCACAAGGGTTTCGGCTGCCCGGGACTCTCCCTCCTCATTGTCTGAGACAGCAGCGGGTGCCATTGGCACCCGCTGCTGTCAATCAAAGTCAGCAAGCCAATGAGAAGAGAGAGGGGGTGGAGCCTAGCCACAGCTCAGTGTCTGAATGGACACACAGAGCAGCAGCTTGGGTGCCAGTAAGCTGCTTGCTGTGGGGGCACTCGGCTGAAGGGACGAGTGCAGGAGTGTCGGCGAAGGACTTGGGAAGAGGAGGATCAGGGCTGCTCTGTGCAAAACCACTGCACAGAGCAGGCAAGTATGGCATGCTTGCTATTTTTAAACAAAAAACAAAAATGTAATATCAGTTTAAAGGGGTTCCTCTAGGATACAAAGGTTTAAAAATTCTGCCATAGACATTACACAGTCAATACCATCCAGCAATTTTGTGATAATCTAGTGTCCATGTGGCAAGAAAATACACCCCCGAATGTGGGGAGTAAAATGATCAGGCAAAATAGAATATTTTGTTCAATCGCAATTGAGTCGTTTGGTGAAGGGACAGTCTGCATGTGGCCTCGCTTCCTTCTGAATTGCCCTAAGTGAGAATGCTTGTATGACTACTAGGGTGACCACGTGTCCCGGATTGCCCAGGACAGTCCTGCATTTTGCAGATCTGTCCCGGGCACATTAATTCCAGGACAATACAGTGTCCGGGAATGAAACTGACACAGCCAACCCCCAGGCCAATCTGATTCCCCCAAAAAATGCTGCCATTACTCACTGACAGTATTTGTCCTGGCCGGGAATGCCTGGAGGAGCACAATCCCACCCCCTGCTTGTGAGTGGAGAAATCATAAATCCCGCCTCTTGTGTCCAATCACTGTGTTGTGATTCGTTACAGCAAAAGCTGATTTTTGGGAGGGGGGGGGGGTGTCCCTGAATGGTAGTTTGGAAATGTGGTCACCCTAATGACTACTGAGTGTCTGATTGAGGCCTAGGAGACATTGCGTGACAGTTCTACATTCTCTAATGTCTTTGACATGCATTTCCATTCTAGGCAGAGCATAGGAAACCTGTAAAAATAGTGCAGAAATACTGCCAAAGGAATCCACTGTGCTTGGTCATATGATCTGTTATGTGCAGGGGACACAAGGGAAGTTCCTGGTCCTCAGTAGCTTCCCTGGGCTGTGGCCAGCAACCAGTGCTTGGACAAAGTCCTTTAAGCACCTAAGGCAAAAAGGCCAAACTGTACCCTGTACCCCTCAAACCACCCTGCTCCTTTACCATGATCTGTGAATTATCTCAGCAGCTTAAATTGCATGCACAACCTTTGTTGTGCTCCCTCTTTCTGAAACGCCCAGGGCACATGCCTGTTCTGCCAACCTCTCAGCCCAGCCCTGCCAGCAACTCTTGGGTCAGGTTGTTCTTCTGACTAATGTATGTAATGCAGGGCAGTAAGGGGTGTACTGTTTCTTACTGGCCACCCAGTGCAGTTTAGGACTGGTTGCATATAGAGGGCACTAGGGACGGAGGAGTCTGAACTAGGGAGTGGGGGGCAGTAAGGGGGGTACTGTTTGCATGGGTGGGCAACAAAGGTGGAGGACTGTTTGCAATGTGGGCACTAGGAATGGGGTGCTCTTCAAACTGGGAAGGCAATAAGGGGGCACTGTTTGCAATGGGTGGGAAATAGAGGCGGAGGACCCATTGCACTGCCGGAACTGTTTGCACTGAGTGGGCAACAAAGGTAGAGGACCATTTGCAATGAGGGCACTTGGAATGGGGTACTCTACAAACTGGGAGGGCAATAAGGGGGCACTGTTTGCAATTGGTGGGCAATAGAGGCAGAGGACCGTTTACGAAGTGGGCACTGGGTGGGCAACAAAGGTGGAGGACTGTTTGCAATGAGGGCACGGTTTGCACTGGGTGGGCAAAAATGGCGGAGGACTGTTTCCAATGAAGGCACTAGGAATGGGGTACTCTTCCAACTGGGAGGGTAATAAGGGAGCACTGTTTGCACTGGGTGGGCAATAGAGGCGGAGGACTATTTGCGATGTGGGCACGGTGTGCACTGGATGGGCAACAAAGGTGGAGGACTATTTGCAATGAGGGCACTGTTTGCACTGGGTGGGCAATAGAGGCGGAGGACCATTTGCAATGTGGGCACTGTTTGCACTGGGTGGGCAACAAAGGTGGACTATTTGCAATGAGGGCACTGTTTGCACTGGGTGGGCAATAGAGGCGGAGGACCATTTGCAATGTGGGCAACAAAGGTGGAGGACTGTTTGCAATGAGTGCACTAGGAATTGGGGTATTCTTCAAAATGGGAGGGCAATAAGGGGGGGGGGCAATTATTGCACTAGGTGGGCAATAAGGGCGAAGGACCATTTGCAATGTAGGCACTAGGAATGGGGTACTCTTCAAAATGGGAGGGCAATAAGGGGGGGGGCATGGATTGCACTAGGTGGGCAATAAGGGCGGAGGACTGTTTGCAATGAAGGCACCAAATATAAGGTACACTTTACCCTGTGGGGCAATAAGGGGGACACTGTTTGCACTGGGTGGGCAGTAAGGGTGGAGGACTGTTTGCAATGAGGGCAGTAAGGTTGGGGTACACTTCGCACTAGGGGGGCAATATTTGCACAAGGTGGGCAGTAAAAGTGGAGGATTATTTTCATTGGGGCCACTAGGGAGAGGGGACTGTTTCAGCAAGGGCAGTAAGGTGGGTCATATTTGCACAGTAGCCCATTCCTATGTAACTGGGCCATTATTCTCTCTTTTACACCCATTTTCCCATGACTTGCATCTGTAAATTTCAGAACCTGCATTATCATACGAAGGGTCAATCTATTCTATAAATGTGGAATATCACTTGTACACTTAAATCGTCTGACCTCTCACAAGTAATCCAACGATAATATCCCAATGGTTGAGTTTCAAGTCCTGCTTCGGCAATTATGACCATTAATTTTTGGAATTTAATTTGTGATGTAAAGGAAAATTGGCTACCTAAATCTAGGAATGCACAAATAGTGCTGGAAGCTGAGATCAAGAATTCTTACTGAGGTCATAAAGGACAGAGCAGGCCAACTGGCAATTTAACCCACCTAAAAATTTACCAATTTTGGTTGGATTGGCAGTAAAGCTAATCTACCTCCATGCTTGACTAGTGTAAAATGAGGCTACTCAATATGAAAGCAGTGCGGAAAGTGGAGGGCTTGCAACGCCAAGTGGAGGGCTCACACTTTCCCTGTTGGCCCTCTTCAGAGAAAATAACCTCCCTATACTTATCCCAATGAAATAAGTCATTGATCTCTATGTGATCATAAAACCTCCTATCCACTTTAGAGACTATCAATGGACAATACTCAGTGGAATACTCTAATGATTTTTGGCCAATTTGATAATTTATTATGCAAAGTTTGAAAAGCATACTGGGCTTTTTGGAAAACTGTGTTAATCACTAGTTCAGAGGTCTCCAAACTGCTGCTCTTTGCTTGTCTTTATATGGCCCTTGGGGCACTATTTCTCCCAATAAAACCTTTAAAGTGGTTGTAAACCCTCAGAGACAACTTAATCTGTTCAGAGAGTAGATAACACAGGCCTGTGAAAGTGTACTTGCTGCTGTATTTTCAATGAAAATCGTCTTTTTCTCGTAGATTACGTCATGCGCGATTGCGCAGTATGATCTTTCATTAACGGCATGTAAAGTGTGCCATTTATGTAGTCCCTAGATGTCGGGAAATTACTGTGAGCGAGCTTCCCCTCTAAGGCACAGAGGAGAAGTCTCGCGATGTTGCACTGATTCTCTTCTTCCTGATACTCCCGGCGCTATGGCGCATGCGTGAGAGAGACTTCAGAGTAAGGGCGGAAGCGACTACGTAACATTCAGTAAACAGCTCTAAAAATGGCGCGGCCAATACCCGGAAATAAAGAGAAGACAAACACCCTAAAAAAAAAAAAAAAAAAAAAAAAAAAAAAAAGTGTATTTACAGACCTCGTTTAGGGCCGATTTCAATAGATTATCCCTTGTAATGAGCTACTGAATGTTTAAATTAAAAAGAAAAATTTGCTGGGGTTTACTTCCTCTTTAATTGGACACTATTCCTCCCACTGATACCAACAATGGGGCACTATTCCTCCCACTGATACCAACAATGGGGCACTATTCCTCCCACTGATACCAACAATAGGGCACTATTCCTCCCACGGATACCAACAATGGGGCACTTTTCATCCCAATAAAGCCAATTATGGGACATTTTTTACTCCCACTGGCCACAGTAAAGCTATAGCTTGAAGGACGGTAAACTTGCCCTCTCTGTAGAAAGTTTGGAGACCCATGTACTAGTTAAAGGAGACCTCTGGGCAAAAACTGTTGCTGCTATTAAAATAATGGCAGGATGGCCCCCGAAAACAAAACTTTTCCCTGGATCTCTTGCTCTTTAAAGCGGAGTTCCACCCTGAAAATTAACTTTCTATTAACAGCTTGCCTTTAATGTAAAAAAATAAATAAATAAATATTTTTTTTACTCACTTCTATCTGGCTGTTACTAGGCAGATTTCGTAATCTGCCTAGTTACTGGTCCTAGGTGGTTCAACTTCCTGTCCTAAGACCCCATTGCCTCCTGGGAAATGATGACTCATTTCCCAGGAGTCTCTGGGTATTACTGTGCCTAAAAATCGCCCACCATGCACCTCTCCCTGAAAACCAGGAAGAAAAAGGACCTGGGCTTCACATGCCCACACATATGATGGATACGGCCACAACATGAGCTGGAGGATATAAGGCAAGTGTTTGCAATGATTTCTGGAACGATTGGGGAGCTATTAATATGTTTTAGGGACTATTTAATGCGATTCATTTTAGCTTGCAAAAAAAAAAAAAATTATGCCCGGAACCCCGCTTTAAGAGGTTAGATTGGTTGCCTCTGCCAGTGCCTGTGCTTGGCCGAGAAACAGATAAGGCAGCACCAGAAGAAAGTGAGTATTTGGGGGTCAGACTTTCATTTTTTTAGGCAAGTGGACAGCTTTTTGATCTTAGATCCACTATAAACCCTTACTATATCTGTCAGCAGAGAGGTAGCAGCCAAGTCCCTGTTGTGAGTCATCCACGTCTACTTTTAGCACAGAAGCACTAAGGAAAAGAACTTACTGAGCTTGCATATAGCTCCTCCTATTGGCTGCAAAGAGTAAAAATAAAATTCATAGGCAATATTTTACATGAATGGATGAAAAAAAGAAAAAAAAATATATATATCTTTCTCAAAATTTTTTTTTTTTTTTTAGGGCTGAATAAGTGATAAAGATAGGAAAAAAGATAGAAAAAAAAAACAAAACATACATACTCACCTTGATGGCTATAACATCGAACCCAGCTGCAGCTGACCCAGCTGGCTCTACACCGAGAACTGAGCAACCATTGACTGTTGATCGCTCGGTTCTCGGTATTCAGTCTGCAGACCTGTCTTAGAAATGCCACCTTTACTTGATATGACCGGGCAACAAAATGCCATGACAGTAGATATTACAGGAGACAAGTACATTCCCATTCTAAACATATACATAGACCTTTTGGTCTGTCAAGTATAATACTATTAAAATGGTTTTTAATATCTGTTTGATAAGTGCAAATAATACTAGTTTCAGCCAAAGTCTTGTGAACTTACTGGAGTTGAGGATACGGGAGGGAAATGGGGAGGCGTTATGGAGATGAGGATAGGGGATGGTGAGGAGGGGTTATGGAGATGAGGATAGAGGATGGTGAGGAGGGGTTATGAAGATGAGGATAGAGGATGGTGAGGAGGGGTTATGAAGATGAGGATAGGGGATGGTGAGGGTTATGAAGATGAGGATAGGGGATGGTGAGGAGGGGTTATGAGGATAGGGGATGGTGAGGAGGGGTTATGAGAATAGGGGATGGTGAGGAGGGGTTATGAAGATGAGGATAGGGGCGGGTGAGGAGGGGTTATGAAGATGAGGATAGGGGCGGGTGAGGAGGAGTTATGAAGATGAGGATAGGGGATGGTGAGGAGGGGTTATGAGGATAGGGGATGGTGAGGAGGGGTTATGAAGATGAGGATAGGGGATGGTGAGGAGGGGTTATGAAGATGAGGATAGGGGATGGTGAGGAGGAGTTATGAAGATGAGGATAGGGGCAAATGAGGAGGGGTTATGAAGATGAGGATAGGGGCAAGTGAGGAGGGATTATGAAGATGAGGATAGGGGATGGTGAGGTGGGGTTATGGAGATGAGGATAGGGGCGGGTGAGGAGGGGTTATGAAGATGAGGATAGGGGCTGGTGAGGAGGAGTTATGAAGATGAGGATAGGGGCTGGTGAGGAGGAGTTATGAAGATGAGGATAGGGGCTGGTGAGGAGGGGTTATGGAGATGAGGATAGGGGCTGGTGAGGAGGAGTTATGAAGATGAGGATAGGGGCTGGTGAGGAGGAGTTATGAAGATGAGGATAGGGGCTGGTGAGGAGGAGTTATGAAGATGAGGATAGGGGCTGGTGAGGAGGGGTTATGGAGATGAGGATAGGGGCTGGTGAGGAGGGGTTATGGAGATGAGGATAGGGGCTGGTGAGGAGGGGTTATGGAGATGAGGATAGGGGCGGGTGAGGAGGGGTTATGGAGATGAGGATAGGGGCGGGTGAGGAGGGGTTATGAAGATGAGGATAGGGGCTGGTGAGGAGGAGTTATGAAGATGAGGATAGGGGCTGGTGAGGAGGAGTTATGAAGATGAGGATAGGGGCTGGTGAGGAGGGGTTATGGAGATGAGGATAGGGCCTGGTGAGGAGGAGTTATGAAGATGAGGATAGGGGCTGGTGAGGAGGAGTTATGAAGATGAGGATAGGGGCTGGTGAGGAGGAGTTATGAAGATGAGGATAGGGGCTGGTGAGGAGGAGTTATGAAGATGAGGATAGGGGCTGGTGAGGAGGAGTTATGAAGATGAGGATAGGGGCTGGTGAGGAGGGGTTATGGAGATGAGGATAGGGGCGGGTGAGGAGGGGTTATGAAGATGAGGATGAGTTATGAAGATGAGGATAGGGGCGGGTGAGGAGGGGTTATGGAGATGAGGATAGGGGCGGGTGAGGAGGGGTTATGAAGATGAGGATAGGGGATGGTGAGGAGGGGTTATGAAGATGAGGATAGGGGCGGGTGAGGAGGGGATATGGAAATGAGGAGGGATGGGAGGTGGTGAGGAGTTATGGCTTAGGGAGATGAGAAGGGGTTATGGAGACGAGGATGGTAGAGGGAAATGAGGGAAGAGGAGAAGGGTTTATGGAGATGAGGATGGGGGAGAAAGATGAGGAGAGGAGGGGTTATGAAGATGAGGAATGGGGAGGGAGATGAGGAGGGATTATGAAGATGAGGATTGGGGGGGGGGGGCGAGATGAGGAGAGGTGATGGAGGATGAGGGAGGGAGATAAGGAGGGGTTACGGAGATGAGAATGTGGGGGGGAGGGTATGGAGATGAAGATGGCAGAGGGAGATGAGGAGGGGTTATGTTGAGGGGGCATGAGGACGATTTATGGAGATAACAATGGCAGAGAGAGATGAGGATGTGGGAGGTAGATTATGAGGAGTTATGGAGAGGAGGATGGGGGAGAGAGATGATGTGGGGGTTACAAAGACGAGGAGGTGGGGTGGTTGTGAAGATGAGGAGGGAGATAAAGAGGGAGATGATGAGAGGTTACAGAGATAAGGAGAGGGGGAGGAGAGAAGAGGGAGGAGAGAAGAGGGGGGTTAGGGAAATGAGGATGGAGGGGTGATAAGGGATTTTGGAAATCAAGAGATGAGAGAGAGAGATGAAGAGGGGTTATGTAGAGGAGGATGGGGAAGGGAGACAAGGAGGGGTTATGTAGAGGAGGATGGGGAAGGGAGACAAGGAGGGGTTATGTAGAGGAGGATGGGGAAGGGAGACAAGGAGGGGTTATGTAGAGGAGGATGGGGAAGGGAGACAAGGAGGGGTTATGTAGAGGAGGATGGGGAAGGGAGACAAGGAGGGGTTATGTAGAGGAGGATGGGGAAGGGAGACGAGGAGGGGTTATGTAGAGGAGGATGGGGAAGGGAGGCGAGGAGGGGTTATGTAGAGGAGGATGGGGAAGGGAGGCGAGGAGGGGTTATGTAGAGGAGGATGGGGAAGGGAGATGAGGTTGGGTTATGTAGAGGAGGATGGGAAGGGAGATGAGGAGGGGTTATGTATAGGAGGATAGGGAAGGGAGACGAGGAGGGGTTATGTAGAGGAGGATGGGGAAGGGAGACGAGGAGGGGTTATGTAGAGGAGGATGGGGAAGGGAGGCGAGGAGGGGTTATGTAGGGGAGGATGGGGAAGGGAGATGAGGTTGGGTTATGTAGAGGAGGATGGGAAGGGAGATGAGGAGGGGTTATGTATAGGAGGATAGGGAAGGGAGACGAGGAGGGGTTATGTAGAGGAGGATGGGGAAGGGAGACGAGGAGGGGTTATGTAGAGGAGGATAGGGAAGGGAGATGAGGAGGGGTTATGTAGAGGAGGATAGGGAAGGGAGACGAGGAGGGGTTATGTAGAGGATAGGGAAGGGAGACGAGGAGGGGTTATGTAGAGGAGGATGGGGAAGGGAGATGAGGAGGGGTTATGTAGAGGAGGATAGGGAAGGGAGACGAGGAGGGGTTATGTAGAGGAGGATGGGGAAGGGAGACGAGGAGGGGTTATGTAGAGGAGGATGGGAAGGGAGACGAGGAGGGGTTATGTAGAGGAGGATGGGGAAGGGAGACGAGGAGGGGTTATGTAGAGGAGGATGGGGAAGGGAGACGAGGAGGGGTTATGTAGAGGAGGATGGGGAAGGGAGACGAGGAGGGGTTATGTAGAGGAGGATGGGGAAGGGAGACGAGGAGGGGTTATGTAGAGGAGGATAGGGAAGGGAGACGAGGAGGGGTTATGTAGAGGAGGATGGGGAAGGGAGACGAGGAGGGGTTATGTAGAGGAGGATGGGGAAGGGAGACGAGGAGGGGTTATGTAGAGGAGGATGGGGAAGGGAGACGAGGAGGGGTTATGTAGAGGAGGATGGGGAAGGGAGACGAGGAGGGGTTATGTAGAGGAGGATGGGGAAGGGAGACGAGGAGGGGTTATGTAGAGGAGGATGGGGAAGGGAGACAAGGAGGGGTTATGTAGAGGAGGATGGGGAAGGGAGACAAGGAGGGGTTATGTAGAGGAGGATGGGGAAGGGAGACAAGGAGGGGTTATGTAGAGGAGGATGGGGAAGGGAGACGAGGAGGGGTTATGTAGAGGAGGATGGGGAAGGGAGGCGAGGAGGGGTTATGTAGAGGAGGATGGGGAAGGGAGATGAGGTTGGGTTATGTAGAGGAGGATGGGAAGGGAGATGAGGAGGGGTTATGTAGAGGAGGATAGGGAAGGGAGACAAGGAGGGGTTATGTAGAGGAGGATGGGGAAGGGAGATGAGGTTGGGTTATGTAGAGGAGGATGGGAAGGGAGATGAGGTAGGGTTATGTAGAGGAGGATGGGGAAGGGAGACGAGGAGGGGTTATGTAGAGGAGGATGGGAAGGGAGATGAGGTTGGGTTATGTAGGAGGATGGGACATCTAGTGGCAGAAAAAACACTGCAGCGGAAATCTCTGGATTGAAGGTGAATTTTGCAGCTAAAACTAGTATTTTCGAATTGATCTTTTAATGGGTTATTCATTTTTTATCTTGTTTTTGACTGGAGTTCTGATGCCCTATACACTAAATACCTGGCTGTCGATCAGGGTTTTAAATCATTAAAAGAATGGCTTACAAGACGAAGTTCTCACGGCCTTGCAATTTAAAAATAGTTTTGGCTACACATACAGTTAGATTAGGGACTCTATTTATGAAACATTCGTTGGATGAACGTCACACACATTCCGTGCAGGCTGCACAAATGTTGGCTGTATTTTCTGTAACAGATTAATTCCTAAGATCATCAGCTCCATCTACTGGCCAAAATGCAGTATAGTTTTCTGAAATACCTCAATAAGTATATATACCTCATTTTACTCACTAGAGGGAGCTGACGATCCTAGGAATTAATCTGTTACAGAAACAACAGCCAAAATTTCCACAGATGTGTGTGACATTTGTCCATTGAAGGTCTTAGAAATAGATCCCTAAGTGTGTTAGATTAAGGGGTTAATCTCAGTTGGAAGTACCGGTATATGTTTAGCTTCAAAAACTGCTTGAAATGTCAGTTTTATTCCAAATAAAACTTTTGTAAACAGAAATGTCAGTTTTAATTTGTCAGTTTAGGGGGTTCATTTTTTTTAGTGTTAGTTGAGGGTTTAGGTTAACCGCTTGACCTCCGGAGGATTTACCCCCCTTCATGACCAGGTAATTGTTTGTGATACGGCATTGCGTTACTTTAACCGCTTCAGCCCCGGAAGAATTGGCTGCCCAATGACTGGGCCATTTTTTGCGATTCGGCGCTGCGTCGCTTTAACTGACAATTGCGCGGTCGTGCGACGCTGTACCCTAACAAAATTGACATCCTTTTTTTCCCCACAAATAGAGCTTTCTTTTGGTGGTATTTGATCCCCTCTGCGTTTTTTTTTTGCGCTATAAACAATTAAAGAGTGACAATTTTGAAAAAAAAAATGCAATATTTTTTACTTTTTGCTATAATAAATATCCCCAAAAAATATATAAAAAAACTAATTTCTTTCTCAGTTTAGGCCGCTACATATTCTTCTACATATTTTTGGTATAAAAAAAAAATAAAATCGCAATAAGCGTATATTGATTGGTTTGCGCAAAAGTTATAGCGTCTACAAAATAGGGGATAGTTTTATGGTATTTTTATTATTATTTTTTTTTATAAGTAATGGCGGCGATCTGCGATTTTTACAAAAAATACTGTCACTGCCCCCACCTATGACAGGTCTTCACGGCAAGGAGCACTGGATGGGCGGACGCATGTAGACAAAAAACACAAACTATCCAAGCTCAACTTACCAACCAATCAGCAACCAAACGAATTCACCTGTCTAACAGTGCGTTTAAAAACAGGGGTTTAGTTGCACGCATTTGCAAATACATGTGTAAGCTGCAGGCCCCGTCAAGGCTCCCTGTGTACTGCAGACCTAACTCTAAAATTTAAGGTCTCCTCAGTGGAAGCACATGTATGCTGATGGATAGATGAAGGGCAGATGACTGGAGGGAGCCCCACCCTCCTTAAAGGGGCAGGAGCACACTAGACACCCAGCACATAGAAGCAAAGGTGCTAGTGCGTTGCCTGACCACAATGACATCAATACAAAAAATACTGTCACTGCCCCCACCTATGACAGGTCTTCACGGCAAGGAGCACTGGATGGGCGGACGCATGTAGATTTTTATCGTGACTGCGACATTATGGCGGACACATCGGACACTTTTGACGCTATTTTGGGACCATTGTCATTTATACAGCGATCAGTGCTATAAAAATGCACGGATTACTGTGTAAATGACACTGGCAGGGAAGGGGTTAACCACTAGGGGGCGAGGAAGGGGTTAAGTGTGTCCTTGGGAGTGATTCTAATTGTGAGGGGGCTGGGCTACCACTGACACAACACTGATCGCTGCTCCCGATGACAGGGAGCAGAGAATCACTGTCCTGTCACTAGGCAGAACAGGGAAATGCCTTGTTTGCATAGGCATCTCCCAGATTTGCCGCTTCGTGACACGATCGCGGGACACTGGTGGTCATCGAGTCCACGTGTTCTGCGGGCATGGTCACGGAGCTCACGGTGCGCGCGCCCGTGTGGCCGGCGGCACGCGCGCACTAGGCGGCAGATTCAAAGCAACGTACAGGTACGTTGCTTTGCCTGCCCGTGCCATTCTGCCGACGTATATCTATGTTCGGCAGTCGGCAAAGTGGTTAACTGACAATTGCGCGGTCGTGCGACACTGTACCCAAAATAAAATTTGTTATTTTTTCCCCACAAAGAGAGCTTTTTGGTGGAATTTGATCGTCTCTGCGTTTTTTTATTTTTTGTGCTATAAATAAAAAAAAAGTAAATTGAGAAAACAACAATATTTTTTACTTTCTGCTGTAAAACACATCCAATACATTTAAAAAAAAAAAAAAAAAAAAAATCAAATTTCTTCATCAATTTAGGCCAATGTATATTCTGTTACCAATTATTTGTAAAAAAAAATCCCAATAAGTGTATATCGATTGGTGTGCGCAAAAGTTATCACGTCTACAAACTATGGCATATATACAGATTTTTTTTATAGTATTTTTAAGTAATAGCGGCGATCAGCGACTTATAGCGGGACTGCGATATTGCGGCGGACAATCGGACACTAACTGACACGTTTGACACTGTGCAGGAACCAGTGACACTAATACAGTGATAGGTGCTAAAAATATGCACTGTCACTGTACTAATGTCACTGGCTGGGAAGGGGTTAAACCTCAGGGCAATCAAAGGGTTAAATGTGTGCCTAACCAATGTTTTTGTGTTTTCTATGTGTGCTGCTTTTACTAAGGGATCTGATGGATTTTATTTTGTGCTTTGCAGTAAAACAAAATCTATCGCTTCCCCCCCTGTCAGATCGGAGATCTTCCTTGTTTACAGGAGCTCCGTCCTGTGTCTCTGCCCAACTATCGGCAAGTGCTGGCAGACATCCAGTGCCCGGCACCCGCAGATAAGCGTGTGCCCCCTAGGTGGAAGTGCAGAAACATGTATATACAGTATCTGACAAAAGTAAGTACACCCCTCACATTTGTGTAAATATTTTATTCTATCTTTTCATGTGACAACACTGAAGAAAAGACACTTTGCTACAATGTAAAGTAGCGAGTGTACAGCTTGTATAACAGTGTAAATTTGCTGTCCCCTCAAAATAACTCAACACACAGCCATTAATGTCTAAACCGCTGGCAAAAAAAAGTGAGTACACCCCTAAGTGAAAATGTCCAAGTTGGGCCCAAAGTGTCAATATTTTGTGTGGCCACCATTATTTTCCAGCACTGCCTTAACCCTCTTGAGCATGGAGTTCACCAGAGCTTCACAGGTTGCCACTGGAGTCCTCGTCCACTCCTCCATGACGACATCACAGAGCTGGTGGATGTTGGAGACCTTGCGCTCCACCTTTTGTTTGAGGATGCCCCACAGATGCTCAATAGGGTTTAGGTCTGGAGACATGCTTGGCCAGTCCATCACCTTTACCCTCAGCTTCTTTAGCAAGGCAGTGGTCATCTTGGAGGTGTGTTTGGGGTCGTTATGTTGGAATACTACCCTGCGGCCCAGTCTCTGAAGGGAGGGGATCATGCTCTGCTTCAGTATGTCACAGTGTATGTTGGCATTCATGGTTCCCTCAATGATCTGTAGCTCCCCAGTGCCGGCATCACTCATACAGCCCCAGACTATGACACTCCCACCACCATGCTTCACTGTAGGCAAGACACACTTGCCTTTGTACTCCTCACCTGGTTGCCGCCACACACGCCTGACACCATCTGAACCAAATTAGTTTATCTTGGTCTCATCAGACCACAGGACAAGGTTCCAGTAATCTATGTCCTTAGTCTGCTTGTCTTCAGCAAACTGTTTGCGCATGCAGGGTTTTTTTTTGGGGGGGTGTTTAGGAGTGTTTCCGCTCATCACGCACTTCAATGGGCTGCCCTACGCACGATAAACACCCAAAAGAAACTCCAAAACTTTTTTTTTTCTTTTAAGCGTGGAGTGTGACGTTTTTTTACCAAGATTTTTGGTGCGCTTGCAGTGCATTTGTTGCACGGCAGACACCGCCTGCTACTTGGGGTCACCTTAACGTTTCATGGCAATGTAAGTGCGACTTGTGTTTCCAGCATCTTTCCAAAAGGTGCAACAAAGCAAAATGTTTTCTGTATGTTGGGAAATGTACAGATGTGAATGGAGCCTCGTTGTTCTTGTGAAAACATCTAGAGTTGTCAGAGCGCAGGTTTTTTGATGCGTTTTTCCCAGGACACACATAGGGCAGCCTGCTGATTTCAATGCTGAACTACACGTGGCAAAGTAGCTTATGGGACATTCTGGCGTGTT
Source organism: Rana muscosa (assembly GCA_029206835.1). Lineage (NCBI taxonomy): Eukaryota > Metazoa > Chordata > Amphibia > Anura > Ranidae > Rana > Rana muscosa. Next base: position 337,893,868 of record CM055118.1, read on the forward strand.
GCGGGACGCACTATATTTTATTGAGCGTTTTGCTGCGTTTGATGCTCGTTGTTTTTCACGTGGCAAAATGTGTTTGATTCTGTTTTTGTGAAGTCGTTATCAATTAATGGCACTGAAATCGCAACTAGTTCATTTTAGGTATATAAAAAGGTGTCCCTGGAAGTCTGTAATTCTTACTATACAGGTATAAAGGTGTCCCTGGAAGTCTAATTCTCACTATACATGGATAAAGGTGTCCCTGGAAGTCTAATTCTCACTATACAGGTATAAAGGTGTCCCTGGAAGTCTGTAATTCTTACTATACAGGTATAAAGGTGTCCCTGGAAGTCTAATTCTCACTATACATGGATAAAGGTGTCCCTGGAAGTCTAATTCTCACTATACAGGTATAAAGGTGTCCCTGGAAGTCTGTAATTCTTACTATACAGGTATAAAGGTGTCCCTGGAAGTCTAATTCTCACTATACATGGATAAAGGTGTCCCTGGAAGTCTAATTCTCACTATACAGGTATAAAGGTGTCCCTGGAAGTCTGTAATTCTCAATGTAAAGGTATAAAGGTGTCCCTGGAAGTCTGTAATTCTCACTATACAGGTATAAAGGTGTCCCTGGAAGTCTGTAATTCTCACTATACATGGATAAAGATGTCCCTGGAAGTCTGTAATTCTTACTATACATGGATAAAGGTGTCCCTGTAAGTCTGTAATTCTCACTATACATGTATAAAGGTGTCCCTGGAAGTCTAATTCTCACTATACAGGTATAAAGATGTCCCTGGAAGTCTGTAATTCTTACTATACATGGATAAAGGTGTCCCTGGAAGTCTAATTCTCACTATACAGGTATTAAGGTGTCCCTGGAAGTCTGTAATTCTCACTATACAGGTATAAAGGTGTCCCTGGAAGTCTATTAAGCTCACCATACACTATAAATGGGTAAAAGGTGTCCCTGGAAGTCTGTAATTCTCACCATACAGGTATAAAGGTGTCCCTGGAAGTTCGTAGTTCTCACCATACACTAAACATGGATAAATATGTCCCTGGAAGTCTGTAATTCTCACCATACAGGTATAAAAGGTATCCCTGGAAGTCTGTAAAGCTCACTATAAACTATAGATGTATAAGGGTGTACCTGAAAGTCTATAATGCTCACTATACATGTGAAAAGGTGTCCCTGGAAGTCTGTAAAGCTCACCATGTACTATACAATCTTATTGTACAATCTCTGTACGATCTTTTTTGTATTTACCAAAACTATATATTAGAAGCACACACCTATCTATCCAATCACTCTGTATCCAATCAGGTAGGCCCTTGCCCTACATAGTTGATGGTTGATATCTAAAGGAGATTATAGAATCAGATTGTATAGTGTATGCCGAGCTTTACAGACTTCCAGGGACACACTGTTAGGCTGGTATGTGATTGCTCAGCTGCTGCACACTCTGCCAAATGAACGATCCATGCAAGATGAAGGTAAGGTACAAAACTATCGATGGCTGTGTATACGGGCGGCACAGTGGTGTAGCGCCTAGCAGTAAAAAGGGTCACTGGTTCAAATCCCGGCCACGATACTACCTGCCTGGAATTTGGATGTTCTCCCTGTGCGGGTTTTCTCCGGGTACTCCGGTTTCCTCCCACCTTCCAAAGACATGCTGGTAGGTTAATTTGTTTCTGTATAAATTGGCCCTAGTATATGAATGTGAGTTAGGGACCTTAGATTGTAACCTCCTTGAGGGTAGGGACCGATGTGAATGTACAAAATATATATGTAAAGTGCTGCGTAAATTGACGGCGCTATATAAGTACCTAAATAATAATAATAATATACAGAGAAGCTCACTGACAATATCTGCATTTGAAAACGTTGAAACTGCAGAGGAGGGAGGGAGCAATCTCCTGGAGGAGGAAGGCAGGTGCAGGGTGTGAGTTAATGAGGTCAGCTGCTAAGTACTTCCTTCTAACGGTTTTATGTCCCAAATACCAAATTTCAGGATGGAGCAGTTTTTTTATCAAACTTACTGGAGGCTCGGGTAAGGTCTGTCCTAAAAGTCAGAGAAAGCTTTTTCTTTTCAGTAACAGAGGTACATTAAAGGTATATTGGTAAATAGGGGAGCTGGAATTTAGAAAAATAGTGAATCAACTCTTTAAGTGTTACACTTTTATAATGTTCAAGAGTAATAAAAAAAAATAATGCAAAAAATAAAATAAAGAATGCAATAAAAAAAAATGCAAATAATAATAAAATGTGTGCACATGACCCCCCCCCCCTCCCCCTTAATGTAAGTAAGGGGTGTAAAATAAACATTTTAAATTGTATTTTTAACATATACAATAAGTCTTTGACCTGTAAAAGTGTGTAATTCTGTCTCTCCATTCCTGCGATTGACACTGCTCTGTCCCACTGCTTTGCCAACTATGTGTCACCACTCTGCATGGTTGCAGTTTAGAAGCTTTCTGTGTCATCAGCCTGTTCACTGGACTACAAACAAGTATCATCAAAATGCTGAAGTCCTGATCTAAAAATATGCTTTCTAAACCCCCAGTACCTGAAACATGTAATAATGCAATAGAGTCCGACTTGCTGACAGTATATAACCTTCCTTCCCCATGTGGGGCATTGTACAAAGATAATAAAAGTAGAGATTTTGTGGACAACAATGAAGAAATGACACTTTGCTACAATGTAAAGTGGTGAGTGTACAGCTTGTATAACAGTGTAAATTTGCTGTCCCCTCAAAAAAACTCAACACATCCATTAAATTGATTGCCGACCGTCATATGACGGCGTCCAAGAACGGCCAGTATCGCGCGCCCATTGGGATGCGCATCGTGGCCGTGCCGTGTTGCTAGGACACGGCGCAACCCCGATGTCTGTAAAGAGCCGCGCCCGCTGCTCTTTAACCATCTGATCGGCTGTATCCAATCACAGCTGGTCCCATGTAAACAAGAAAGTACCGTGAATCGGCTCTCCTCGCCTCACACTGACAGAGCGTGTGGCGAGGAGTGCCGATCAGCGGCATCTCTTCACAGGGGAGACCTGGGCAGGTAATCATGGCACTGATCTGTGCCCTGATTACAGGAAAGCACCAGCAGTGCCCATCAGTGCCCATAAGTGATGCCAGTCCGTGCCTTTCATCAGTGCTGCCCATCAGTGTGGCATATTAGTGCCTCCTCATCAGTGCCACTTAATCAGTGCCCATGAGTGCCACCTCTTCAGTGCCCATCAGTGAAGGAGAAAAATTACTTATTTACAAAATTTACTGATAGAAGAAGAAAAAAAAATCTAAATTGTCCGTCTTTTTTTTTTGTAAAAAATAAAAATCCCTCAAAAAAGCTCCATTTGTGTGAAGAAAGACAAAAATAATCATATGGGTATAGGTCACTTCCGTCGTAGGTCACGCCCTCAGGACACAACGGAAGTGACCTGTGCGCTCCACTGTAGCCGAACCCGGAAGTAGGATACTTCTTGTTTACATCTCGTGGGACGAGCGGCTTCTATCTCCAGTGGAGACGTTGCAGTGCCTTTACCGTATTTCTTTTGCTCATGTGACTTAGATTTATGTACGTGCAATATATGAAGGGTGATGTGATGTGGGGGGTTTTACTATAATAAACGGAATTACGCTATATTGCTTTCCTCCGTTTATTCACAGTATCTGGAGCCTACGCTGATTTGCCATCTCCCTGACTGATGCTGAATGCAGTTTATACATGTTTGGGACTTATCCCCCTTTTCATGGCCTGGTTTTATTCTTGCTCTGGTGAGTTTAAACCCCTAAGGGGGAGTGTGTTCTCATTGGGTGGACCTGGAATTTTCGGTGAAAGGTACACGCTGTCTTTTTTCCAAGATCACCTATGGACACTGTTTGACACTCTGTATTTTGTATCTGTCTAAAAACTGTTATTTACTTTCCTTGTGGAGTTGGCCATCTTGTTCTTACCAACATCAGCCCTGTTTTGGTATATTACTGATACATATCATTACTGTTTTTATGTTTGATATACTACTTTTTATTATGTTATATTTTTAAACAGCTGCTCAGGTTTTGTCTCTGTGTTACGATACAAGATTTTATTTGTGTGTCATTATCTTTGATCTGCTTGATCTTACTATATTATACACCCTTGCTTTTATATATATACACACACACACACACACACACACACACATTTTCTCGAGTATAAGCCGAGATTTTCAGCACATTTTTTTGTGCTGAAAATGCCCCCCTCGGCTTATACTCGAGTCACCTTTTTGCGCCTGATCTCCCAGACTTTGGGGACCCGGTACTGGCCAGTCGTAGGTCCCCTGGACCCCAAACTTGGCACAAATGTAGCCCCACTCTCTCTACAAATGTGCAAAGTTTGTTGTCCGGGGGACCTACGGCCGGGGAGCACCGATTTTTCAAATCCGGGCTCCCCTTCCATAGACTCCCATGTTAAACGGTAATTTCTCTGGTGACTTTGGGGACCCATTACCGGCCAGTCGTAGGTCCCCTGGACCCGGAACTTGGCACACATGTAGCCCAATTTATCCTCTACAAGTGTGGAAAGTTTTTTGCCTGAGGGACCTACAGCCGGGGAGCACCGATTTTTCAAAGCCGGGCACCCCTTTCATAGACTCCCATGTTAAACGTCAGTCTAGTCATGGACACAGTGAGGCAATAAGTTTTCCCTTTTTTTGTGGTAATATTAGGTGCCTCGGCTTATATTCGGGTTGGCTTATACTCGAGTATATACGATGTATATATGTGTAGCGGGGTTCTACTGTAATAGACTATTGTTATACGGAATGTACCCCAAACTCCCTCCGGTGTTCCAGTTACAATCCTATAAACTGTTTGTTTACTTATGTTCAGTGATGCGTGTGGAACTTGTGGTACAGGGAGAAAGGGACTCCGTTGCCATGGATACCTAATAGACTATGGTACCCACAGTGCAGCTGTACTCCCAGAATGCATTACAAGCACCGCACAGCCTGCTGGGGGAGTTTACTTAAGGAAGGGGAGGAGCCAAGCTCAGTCTCTCTGGACTTTGCCCTCAACCAAGCAGGAAGTCTGTGTGAGGCCTGCTGCCGTGGCGACTAGACCCAAAGCCTGGGCCTGTAGTTTCGGAGGATCACCAAGCCAGAGAGGGATCTCTTTCCGTGTGACCAGCTTGCGCTTCCCAGAGACCGGAGTCATCCACCAACCGACATCTACATCGGTTGTGAGAGGGACCAGAGACTGTACGTTGCCGAGAGGTCGCGGATTGAGGTACCGACAGCGGATCGTGTCAGGCGGACTAGGCCTGTTTGGGTGAGTGGGCACCTGCCCAGAATCTATAACTGTCTATTAGGCCTGGGACTCTTGAAGGCCCACCATCTTCAGAGTAGTGCACCACACGTACACTAGGACATAGCGCAGTGTGTGGTAGCTGCGTAGTTAAAGTTTGGCGTTACACTGACTGAGTTTCACTCCCAAAAGCATTGCGGGAGTTTAGTTACTATTTGTAATTCAAAAGGAGATTAAAGATGTATGTGCGCCAACGTTTGCTAGCGAAGATTCCCACCATTGAGGAATTCGTACAATAATCTTAGTCAGGTCTGACTGGAATTAACATTGACGGGACACAGGGTGATATTGCCCACTAGGGGGAGCTCGCGAGCATAGGACTGTTTATTCATAGAAAGTAAGCATTAGCATTGTGTAATATTTTTTTGTCTTATTCATATTATTGACTCTTGCAGGGCCCTGCAGAGCCGACTGAAAGTACACAAATGTATTAACCTGTCTTCTTACCTCTTATTAAGAAAACTTTATATTTGGTTAAGTGTAAAGCCTGTGTGACACATTTTTGTTAGCCTGAAGGACTACAACGAAGAAAGGTAACATATATGTGTAATCTACTGTTGTGATATATGCAGAATTGTGTTTCCCAATAGCAAGTGGGTATTACAATTCTTTTCTATACCAGTTGTGCCAAGGGAGGGTTCGAGACAGTTAAGGGGTTGAGAATCAGAGGGCAGACCCAAACAAATTCAGCAGCTCCTTCGGGGGTAGTGCTACACATACACTAATATATATATATATATATATAAAAAATTTAATAAAATTATATATATATATATATATAAAAAAAAATTTTTAAATCTAATATATATTTAATTTAAATTTGAAGTATTTTAAAACATACTTAACCCACCTATATACAGTATATGGACATATATATATATATATTTTTGGCCTTGACTGCAAGGGCTCTATGTATAAAATGTTCATTGTGCAGGTTGAGTGGCAAACATTCACACAATCAGGGTGAAAATTGCCATCCTTCCTCTAATATGTGTGATTCCTATATATCGTCCGCACCATCCAATGTCCACAACACTTCTTATCCTGATTGAGGTAAGTCTGGGGAAAAAAATAAACACATTATGGCCACTAGGTGGCACTGTGTGCCTGGCTGCCATGCTGGTCCTCTGTCTTCAATACTTAGGGGATTTTTGTGTAAAATGTCATTGTGCGGACGTGACAAATTCTACCACAATCAAGGCACTTTTCTCTATTATGTGTGATTCCAACATCGACAGCGACACCTAGAGGCCATTATGAGCTTTTTTTTCCAGAAATGCATCAATCAGGAAAAAAAAAAAGTATTGTGGCCATTAGATGGCGCTGACGATATGAGAATCACACATAGAGAACAGCAATGTTTGCTCTGATTCTAAAATGTTTTATACATAGACTCCTAAATACTGAAGTCAGAGAGCCAGCATGGCAGCCAAGTACACCCTGTCATCTAGTGACCACAATGCACTTTATTTCCCAGACATACCTTAATCAGGAAATATGTATTGTGGCCACTAGATGGTGCTGACAATACAGGAATCACATCCCTGTTCTTATATCACCAGTGCCACCTAATGGCCGGAAAGTGTTTTTTCCAGAAAAATCTCAATCAGGGAAAAAAAAAAAAAAGTTTTGCGGCCACTAGATGGCACTGATGATATAGAAATCAAACATAATAGAGGAAATATGGCAATTTTTGCTCTGATTGCGTGAATGATTGTGTCAAATCCGCACAAAAAAACATTTTATACATAGAATCCTAAATTCTGAAGTCAGAGAACCGGCATGTCAGCCAAGTATACAGCGTCAACTAGTGGCCATAATGAGTTTTTTTCCCCCAGACCTTAAAAGCGGAGTTCAACTAAAAATAGAGCTTCTTCTTATCCGATTCCTTCACCTTTCCCCCCACATTTGGCACCTTTCGGGGGGGGGGGGGGGCGGGGTTGCGGATACCTGTTTTTTACAGTTACCCTGTACCCACTTTGGGGTGACGGGGCCACGGCACATTATGTCAGCAGCTCCTCCTCCCTCCCCTTCTGCCAGGCCAGCGAGAGAGTGCAGCGCGCTTCGCGCATGCGCAGTAGGGACTCGGCCGTGAAGCACTACACTGCTGGGTTCCCTTACCCGCAATGGCAGCGGCGGCAGCACCCGACCAGCGGATGGAAACATCAGCTGCGGTGCCGACATCGCTGGACTCCAGGACAGGAAAGTGTCCTATTATTAAAAGTCAGCAGTTGCAGTATGTGTAGCTGCTGACTTTTAATTCTTAAAGGGGGTGGGCGCTTTAAATCAGGAAAAATTTATTGCGACCACTAGATGGCACTGGTAATATAGGAATCACACATTCCTACAGTATATCATTAGCGCCACCTAATGGCCTTTATTTGGTTTTATTTCTGGAAATATCTCAATCAAGGAAAAAAAAAAGTATTATGGCCACTAGATGGTGCTGATGATATAGGAATTACACATATTAGAGGAAGTACGGTAATTTTAGCCTTAATTATAGAAATGTTTGTCATGTCCACACAGCAAACGTTTTACACAAAGAAGTCAGAGGACCGGCATAACAGCCAGACGCTGAGCATTCCCAGAAGGCCCTGTTTTCACTTAGCATGATTTTCCTTTAAATGCATGAAAACTGATTTTCATTTCGGACTCCAATGAATTAAAAAAGTAAAATAGATTTTACTATGCTGGAATTTGGAGCTAACACATTCATTTTGACAAAGGCTTAATTAATTATTTTAATACAGGATATATATAATAATATTTATAATATTCATTAATTATATAAATCCTGTAATATTCATTAATTATATAAATCCTGTATTAAAATAATTAATGAATATTATAAATAGTATTATATAAATCCTGTATTATAATAATTAATTAATATTATAAATATTATTATATAAATCCTGTATTATAATATTATTTATAATATTAATTATTTTAATACAGGATTTATATAATAATATTTATAATATTCAATAATTATTATAATACAGGATTTATAATAATATTTACAATATTCATTAATTATTATAATACAGGATTTATATAATAATATTTATAATAATTCATTCTTATATAAATCCTGTATTATATTAATGAATATTATAAATATTATTATATAAATCCTGTATTAAAATTATTAATGAATATTATAAATATTATATAAATCCTGTATTATAGAAATTAATTTATTATAAATATTATATAAATCCTGTATAATAATATTATTATTAATAATAATAGAGAATCTATCATATAAAAAAACAGCAGCTGCTTCTATACTGGAGATATAGCCAGGGGTATTCCTCTTTCCTGGCAGCTATTAGAACGGAATGAAATCCTCGGAGTCGTCACATTGATGTGCACTGATTTTCTCTAGGCACCCCCACCAGACAGCAGGGCCAGGTCGGTGATCACACTTTTCTCAAGGAAAGGTAAGCCACACAGCCTGGTCACCCACTCAAGCCTGCGGTGGGCAGTAAAGGAGCATTACATTACAGAGGAATTCATCACTCTACTCTCTCCTAATACCATCAAGCCCCCAATGTTAGGTTGACAGTCTGCAAGTGCTACTGTGCAGGGGACCATAAAAAACGAATATAAAGACATATTACTGCAGTTGTATTTCCTTTTGAGGAATACAGTGCTGAATTAAATAGTGCCTGCAGTTCAGATTTAACCTCTTGGCGCCAAAGTCACACAAATATGCGGCCTCTCAGCACGTGGGCTATGGCGGCAAATGGCAGCATGTTGGAAAAACAGCTGTGCCGAGAGCTCATGCCATCCCAAGTAGCGATCGGGAGCTTTCTGATCATGTGACCGCCAATCACCGGGGTTACTTGATCCTAAACCCCGCCCCACCTCCCGGCATCCGAAACCCCCTAAAGGGCCGGGAGGCGCCGGCGCCAAGGGGTTAAAGTGGTTGTAAAGGCACAAGGTTTTTTTACCATCATTCTACGCATGAAGGTAAAAAAAACTTCTGTGTGCAGCCCAACGCCAATACTTACCTGAGCCCCCTCTCGATCCAGGGATTGCACTAGAGCAGCGGCTCTCCTGGGCTGCTTCCTCCTCATTGGCTGAGACAGCAGCGAGAGCCATTCATTGGCTCCTGCTACTGTCAGCCACTGAGCCGAGGAGAGAGCAGGGGTGAAAAAACATTACACAGAGCAGGTAAGTATAACATGTTTGTTATTTTTAAAGAAAAATAAAAAGGAGACTTTAGTATCACTTTAACCACTTACCGCCCGGCCTATAGCAGAATGACGGCCGGGCGGTGGTTGCATTATCCTGACTGGACATCATATGACGTCCATCAGGATAACAGCGGCTGCACGCCCATGGGGGCGCGCATCGCATCGATCGGTGGCGCGGTGTGTCAGTCTGACACACCGCGCAACCGATCTCGGTAAAGAGCCTCCATCGGAGGCTCTTTACCACGTGATCAGCTGTTTCCAATCACGGCTGATCACGTTGTAAACAGGAAGAGCTGCTGATCGGTTTTTCCTCACTCGCGTCTGACAGACACAACTAGAGGAGAGCCAATCGGCTGCTCTCCTGACAGGGGTGGGGGGGGGTGGGGTCTGTGCTGATTGTTTATCAGCACAGTCCCCCCCTTGGATGCCCCTCCAGGACCACCAGGATGCCGGAATGGACCACCAGGGATGTCCACCCCACTGGACCACAAGGTATGCCACCTAGACCACCAGGGAAATGCCAATCTGTGCCCAGGCAGCTGCCAATCAATGCCTGCCAGTGCCATAAGGGATACCTATCAGTGCCATCTATCAGTGACGCATATCAGTGCCCACCAGTGCCACCCATGAGTGCCCATCAGTGCTGCCTATCAATGCCCATCAGTGCCGCTTATCAGTGCCACCCATCAGTGCTACCAGTGCCCATCGTCAGTGCCCGTCAGTGCCACCTCATTGGTGCCGCCTTATCAGTGCCCATCAGAGAAGAAAACTTTTTTTTTCTCAAAATTTTCGGTCTTTTTTTATTTGTTTAGCAGAAAATGAAAATCGCAGAGGTGATCAAATACCACCAAAAGAAAGCTCTATTTGTAGGAACAAAATGATAAAAAATTCTGTTTGGGTAAAGTGTAGCATGACCGCGCAATTGTCATTTAAACAGCGACAGCCCAGAAAGCTGAAAATTGGCCTGGGCAGGAAGGGGGGGGGGGGGGGGGGGGAGTGCCCGGTATTGAAGTGGTTACATTTATTTATTCTCTTTATTCTCGCTTTTAAATGAAAAGTAACAAATAAAACAGACAAGAGTATTTTCACAATTGGAACTGTCATGACCTCCGGCCTCCCCTTGCACAGTTGTACAGACTCCTCTCCTGGACTGAAATGGTTTACTCCTATTTCACTGCACACTGTGAGCTTCTCACAATGTGCATTAGAATCTGTTGCAAGTCAAATACAGCCTGCCCCTTCCCTCCCCCATCTGACTGTCCCTTCCAGCATTATCTAGCCCCTCCTCCCCACTCTCTATGGCCCGCCCCCTTTATTCATTGGATTTCAGTCGTTCATGTAGGCTTCTCATCCCATGTGGGCGTTACCTAGGGCAGTTTTTATGCAAATACAGCCTGTATGGGAACACCCACTCCTCCAAACAGACATCCACCTATCAAGGCACTTTGATACTAGTATAACTCCTCCCAAAAGCCAGCCTACTGTTTACATCAGGACCAGAGCCGGGGCAAGGGGTGGGCAGGAGGGGCGGCTGCCCCGGGAACTGCGGTGTCATGTGAGGTGGGGGGGGGGGGGGGTTGTGTTTCAAGGGGGAATTTGGGAGGCGCCAGGGGGTAATTTCTTGTTCTAGGGTGGGGTGGTTGTGCCAAGAGTGGTTATTTAGGGGGATTTGTGTTGGGAGAGGGGATAGGGGGAAGATGATTTGTACTGGGAGGGGAGTGGCAGGAATTTTTACTGGGAGGGGGATATGTGTTTCAAGGGGGTATTTGGCAGGCAGCAGGGGGTAATTGTTTTAGGAAGGAAAATTTGGGGGTGGGTGTGCTAAGTGGTGATTTAGGGGGATTTGTACTGGAGGGGAAATTTTAGGGGTAGAGGATTTGTACAAGGGGGGGTGATTTTTTTTTAGGGGGGGGGCAAAGATTTGTACTAGGAGGAGGGATTCCAGCAGGGGGGGGGTAAGCATGCAAATTAGTGCATAGTTTTTTGTGAGGGGATTTTTAGTGGCCCATATTTCTCATACATCTTGGAGGGGGGGGGGTGCAGTTTAACACGTACAGGCAGTGATGAGGGCTCTGAAGAGGCGGGGTGCTGGGATGTTTTCCGGAAGCTGCGTACAGCACACAAATGGCCCCTCCCACCAGCCATGATCTGCTTGCATTGCATAGAGAAGCACAGAGACCCATGATGACATCACTGGGTCTAAAATAAAGTATATAATAAAAATGTCATTAGCATGTTGATAAAGAGGGAGGGGGGGGGGGGAAGGAGGAACCAGACAAGGCAAATTATAAGTAGATTAGACTTCAGCTTTAATTGAACTTTACAAATTGTCTCTAACCTGATTGGCGGTAAGCTTCAAAAGCAGATCCCTCATCTCGTCCAAGCTCCGGTTTATCCGATCTCGCCTCTGCTTCTCCACCACAGGCTTGAGGATCTACGGACAGGAAAAGTTAACAAGGAGCACCAAAACCCCTCCCATGGTTCCTGCTCAGCTCCGCACACAGATTGCGAGGGCGAGTGATCCGGTAACAGAAGGATAAATACAATTTATATTAGACGAGTTAAGTGTTCAATAGCAAGTAATTGATCATAATTATTTAATGAAAGATACATTGTAGCTCTAATAGTTAAAGTTGTTGTAAACCTCAGATATGAAATATGAACAAAGCATATCCCTCTATAGTGTGTATTTGTCTCCATCCAGAGCACTAAGTCTCATTTTTGTCTGCTGCTTCCTTCCTCTGCTATCAGCATGAATCACTTCTGGCAAGTTTTCCTGACACCAAGAGGAAAAAGGTGACAGGGGATGGAGATCCAGCACACAGCCTGTGATTGACAGCCTCAGCTCTGTTCCTGTGTGCTGTGTGGAGGTGGGAGTGTGTCAATTTCCTCCAATCATCTATCAGAGCTCTCCTCACTGAGCTCTGCAACTTCTTTTTTGAATGGATGTAGAGAAGATAAAACCGCAGATAAACAGTTACAACTTGTGTAGGAGGATTTGTTTCATCTCTGTGTATCACCTGAGGCCAGTCACTTCACTGGGTATCAGTGGCGGCCCGTCCATAGGGGGCGCCCGGGCGCCGCCCCCCCCCGCCCCTCCTGTGGTCACCCAAAAAAAAAAAAAACACGGGCCCTTTAAGAGTTTTTTTTACACATGGCGGCGCGACCATAGTGGGTGCAGAAGCGCCGCTACCGCTCGCTTCTGCGCCCGGCCGTCACTCACCACAACAATACATAGGTTTATGCATTGCATGAACCTATGTATTGCTGCCGCCCGCTATTCAGATGGCCGGCCCCTTGAGCGCCGGCCATCTGAATCACAGCGTCTGATTGGCCTTTAGAAGTGCCTATCAGAGCCAACAGGCTCTGATAGGCTTCCCGACTACAGCCTGAGGGCTGTAATCGGCTTCTAAATATCTAATGAGAGGACGCACAGGGGTGCGTTCCCTGGCCAATCAGGTTCACCGGGTCTAGTTACCGGTAACCTGATTGGCTGAAGTGACATCGAGGGCGGGAGAAGACATCGAGGATGGAAGAAGGACGGCGCTGACCCGAGGAAGGTAAGTGCAGGGCTGGGAAACTGGCTGCATATGGGGGAAGAAACTGGCTGCATATGGGGGAAGAAACTGGCTGCATATGGGGGAAGAAACTGGCTGCATATGGGGGAAGAAACTGGCTGCATATGGGGGAAGAAACTGGCTGCATATGGGGGAAGAAACTGGCTGCATATGGGGGAAGAAACTGGCTGCATATGGGGGAAGAAACTGGCTGCATATGGGGGAAGAAACTGGCTGCATATGGGGGAAGAAACTGGCTGCATATGGGGGGAGAAACTGGCTGCATATGGGGGGAGAAACTGGCTGCATATGGGGGGAGAAACTGGCTGCATATGGGGGGAGAAACTGGCTGCATATGGGGGGAGAAACTGGCTGCATATGGGGGGAGAAACTGGCTGCATTATTGGGGGAGAAACTGGCTGCATTATTGGGGGAGAAACTAGTGGCGTTTGGGCACAGTGGCTGCGTTTTAAATGGTCACAGTGGCGGCAATTGAAGATTTTTTTTTTTTCAGTTTGTTTGCGCCCCCCCAAAAAATTTGAGCACCAGCCGCCACTGCTGGGTATATGGAAGGGTTTAAAAACACTTTAATGGAGACTTGTCATGGGTCTGCATCATGAAACAGGTTCTCTAGGAGACAAAAAACATACCCAACTGCTTATACCTTAAATGTAGATGCCGGAGACCGGTGCCCAGGCTGGGACGTCCAATCCCTAATAAAATCAATCCATAGTAGAAAAAAGCTGGCCATGGATAGAGAACCTATGGATGGTAGACAAAAGCCGGCCACTCGGTAAACTCCTTTTGTCACTCTTTATTAGCTACATAGAATGAATACAGTACATGAAATCGAAGGCGTTTTGGCTATTACCGACTTCCTTAAAGCCGAAACGTGTTAGTTTTCATGAACCGTATTTATGTTATGTAGTTAAAGTGGTTGCAAACCCACTTTTGCAACTTGCACCTACAGGTAAGCCTAGATTAAGGCTTACCTGTAGGTGCAAGAAATATCTCCTAAACCCATAGGTGTGCGCACAGGGTGTGCCAGGTGTGCCCAGGCACACCCTAATCACCCTGTGCAGCACAGATTCCCCCTATTGCCCCCCTTTCCTCCCACAGCGCCTCCGGCTTCCCTCCTCTCCTTTCCTGCAAGCTGTTACTGTGGAGATGTTTTAGGATGAGTGGGGGAAGGGGGCAGTAAATATGTAATTCACCGGCACCCTCCCTTTCTGAATGAACATTGTGAGTTATCGGTAATGTGTGTTTGAGCTTTGGGGTGCACACCCTAATGCAATAGGCTGCGCACACCTATGCCTAAACCTACACGGTTTAGGAGATATTTACTAAAATCACAGGTGCCGCTGTCTTCGGCTAAGTCCCAGCAATGCTTGGGCTTAGCCGAATTTGACGGCTCCCACGCGCATGCGTCACGTCACGTCTTTGCCGCTCCGGCCAGTCACAGCGCCGGAGCGGCGCTGTGATTGGCTGGAGCGGCGATACCCGGAAGTAACATTCCGGCTATCGCCGCAGCGATGGCTGCGGCTGGAGAGAGGGACACGGACGGCTTCGGGGGCCCTGATCTAAGGTAAGTGGTACAGAATGAGCTAGTATGCTAGTTATAATAGCTCATTATAGCTTTGTCTTGCAGGTGGGCTAAAAAAAAAAAAAAAAAGTTATATGGATTTACAACCATAATAAATAAAAGAATAAATAAAGGAGGGACAAAAGGAGTTTACCGAGTGGTCGGCTTTTTACTACCATGGATAGGCTCTCTTGGAGGGTAATAGAAGAATGTGTACAGCCTGGCCTAGTCACAGATACCTAAAAGAATTGTCCACCTTTAGTTGACTTAAAGATTATCTCTCAATAAAACTTTTTTTCTTTGATTTTGATTAGCGTGTGAAAGGGTTAGAGCCCCTGTCAGGGTTTTATCACCATCCATGTCCCCCCCCCCCCTCTTGTGTCTCCTGGTGACCATTTATTACTGTCTGTGTCCCTACTACGGAGATCCACCCTCTCTACATATCCTGGTGACCATTTATTACTGTCTGTCCCTACTACGGGGCTCCACCCTCTCTATATGTCCTGGTGACCATTTATTACTGTCTGTCCCTACTACGGGGATCCACCCTCTCAACATATCCTGGTGACCATTTATTACTGTCTGTCCCTACTACGGGGCTCCACCCTCTCTATATGTCCTGGTGACCATTTATTACTGTCTGTCCCTACTACGGGGCTCCACCCTCTCTATATGTCCTGGTGACCATTTATTACTGTCTGTCCCTATTACGGGGATCCACCCTCTCAACATATCCTGGTGACCATTTATTACTGTCTGTGTCCCTACTACGGGGATCCACCCTCTCTACATATCCTGGTGACCATTTATTACTGTCTGTCCCTACTACGGGGATCCACCCTCTCTACATATCCTGGTGACCATTTATTCTTGTCTGTCCCTACTACGGGGCTCCACCCTCTCTATATGTCCTGGTGACCATTTATTACTGTCTGTCCCTACTACGGGGATCCACCCTCTCTATATGTCCTGGTGACCATTTATTACTGTCTGTGTCCCTACTACAGGGATCCACCCTCTCTACATATCCTGGTGACCATTTATTACTGTCTGTCCCTACTACGGGGCTCCACCCTCTCTATATGTCCTGGTGACCATTTATTACTGTCTGTGTCCCTACTACAGGGATCCACCCTCTCTACATATCCTGGTGACCATTTATTACTGTCTGTCCCTACTACGGGGCTCCACCCTCTCTATATGTCCTGGTGACCATTTATTACTGTCTGTGTCCCTACTACAGGGATCCACCCTCTCTACATATCCTGGTGACCATTTATTACTGTCTGTCCCTACTACGGGGATCCACCCTCTCTATATGTCCTGGTGACCATTTATTACTGTCTGTGTCCCTACTACAGGGATCCACCCTCTCTACATATCCTGGTGACCATTTATTACTGTCTGTCCCTACTACGGGGCTCCACCCTCTCTATATGTCCTGGTGACCATTTACTACTGTCTGCGTCCCTACTACGGGGATCCACCCTCTCTATATGTCCTGGGGACTATTTATTACTGTCTGTCCCTACTACAGGGATCCACCCTCTCTACATATCCTGGTGACCATTTATTACTGTCTGTCCCTACTACGGGGATCCACCCTCTCAACATATCCTGGTGACCATTTATTACTGTCTGTCCCTACTACGGGGATCCACCCTCTCTACATATCCTGGTGACCATTTATTACTGTCTGTCCCTACTACGGGGATCCACCCTCTCTACATATCCTGGTGACCATTTATTACTGTCTGTGTCCCTACTACGGGGATCCACCCTCTCTACATATCCTGGTGACCATTTATTACTGTCTGTCCCTACTACGGGGATCCACCCTCTCAACATATCCTGGTGACCATTTATTACTGTCTGTGTCCCTACTACGGGGATCCACCCTCTCTACATATCCTGGTGACCATTTATTACTGTCTGTCCCTACTACGGGGATCCACCCTCTCTACATATCCTGGTGACCATTTATTACTGTCTGTCCCTACTACGGGGATCCACCCTCTCTATATGTCCTGGTGACCATTTATTACTGTCTGTCCCTACTACGGGGCTCCACCCTCTCTACATATCCTGGTGACCATTTATTACTGTCTGTCCCTACTACGGGGATCCACCCTCTCTATATGTCCTGGTGACCATTTATTACTGTCTGTGTCCCTACTACGGGGATCCACCCTCTCTACATATCCTGGTGACCATTTATTACTGTCTGTCCCTACTACGGGGATCCACCCTCTCTACATATCCTGGTGACCATTTATTACTGTCTGTCCCTACTACGGGGATCCACCCTCTCTACATATCCTGGTGACCATTTATTACTGTCTGTCCCTACTACGGGGATCCACCCTCTCTATATGTCCTGGTGACCATTTATTACTGTCTGTCCCTACTACGGGGCTCCACCCTCTCTACATATCCTGGTGACCATTTATTACTGTCTGTCCCTACTACGGGGATCCACCCTCTCTATATGTCCTGGTGACCATTTATTACTGTCTGTGTCCCTACTACGGGGATCCACCCTCTCTACATATCCTGGTGACCATTTATTACTGTCTGTCCCTACTACGGGGATCCACCCTCTCTACATATCCTGGTGACCATTTATTACTGTCTGTCCCTACTACGGGGATCCACCCTCTCTACATATCCTGGTGACCATTTATTACTGTCTGTGTCCCTACTACGGGGCTCCACCCTCTCTATATGTCCTGGTGACCATTTATTACTGTCTGCGTCCCTACTACGGGGATCCACCCTCTCTATATGTCCTGGGGACTATTTATTACTGTCTGTCCCTACTACAGGGATCCACCCTCTCTACATATCCTGGTGACCATTTATTACTGTCTGTCCCTACTACGGGGATCCACCCTCTCTACATATCCTGGTGACCATTTATTACTGTCTGTCCCTACTACGGGGCTCCACCCTCTCTATATGTCCTGGTGACCATTTATTACTGTCTGTCCCTACTACGGGGCTCCACCCTCTACATATCCTGGTGACCATTTATTACTGTCTGTCCCTACTACGGGGATCCACCCTCTCAACATATCCTGGTGACCATTTATTACTGTCTGTGTCCCTACTACGGGGATCCACCCTCTCTACATATCCTGGTGACCATTTATTACTGTCTGTCCCTACTACGGGGATCCACCCTCTCTACATATCCTGGTGACCATTTATTACTGTCTGTCCCTACTACGGGGATCCACCCTCTCTATATGTCCTGGTGACCATTTATTACTGTCTGTCCCTACTACGGGGCTCCACCCTCTCTACATATCCTGGTGACCATTTATTACTGTCTGTCCCTACTACGGGGATCCACCCTCTCTATATGTCCTGGTGACCATTTATTACTGTCTGTCCCTACTACGGGGCTCCACCCTCTCTATATGTCCTGGTGACCATTTATTACTGTCTGTGTCCCTACTACGGGGATCCACCCTCTCTACATATCCTGGTGACCATTTATTACTGTCTGTCCCTACTACGGGGCTCCACCCTCTCTATATGTCCTGGTGACCATTTATTACTGTCTGTGTCCCTACTACGGGGATCCACCCTCTCTACATATCCTGGTGACCATTTATTACTGTCTGTCCCTACTACGGGGATCCACCCTCTCTATATGTCCTGGGGACTATTTATTACTGTCTGTCCCTACTACAGGGATCCACCCTCTCTACATATCCTGGTGACCATTTATTACTGTCTGTCCCTACTACGGGGATCCACCCTCTCTACATATCCTGGTGACCATTTATTACTGTCTGTCCCTACTACGGGTCTCCACCCTCTCTATATGTCCTGGTGACCATTTATTACTGTCTGTCCCTACTACGGGGCTCCACCCTCTCTACATATCCTGGTGACCATTTATTACTGTCTGTCCCTACTACGGGGATCCACCCTCTCTACATATCCTGGTGACCATTTATTACTGTCTGTGTCCCTACTACGGGGATCCACCCTCTCAACATATCCTGGTGACCATTTATTACTGTCTGTGTCCCTACTACGGGGATCCACCCTCTCTACATATCCTGGTGACCATTTATTACTGTCTGTCCCTACTACGGGGATCCACCCTCTCTACATATCCTGGTGACCATTTATTACTGTCTGTCCCTACTACGGGGATCCACCCTCTCTACATATCCTGGTGACCATTTATTACTGTCTGTGTCCCTACTACGGGGATCCACCCTCTCTACATATCCTGGTGACCATTTATTACTGTCTGTCCCTACTACGGGGATCCACCCTCTCTACATATCCTGGTGACCATTTATTACTGTCTGTCCCTACTACGGGGATCCACCCTCTCTACATATCCTGGTGACCATTTATTACTGTCTGTCCCTACTACGGGGCTCCACCCTCTCTATATGTCCTGGTGACCATTTATTACTGTCTGTCCCTACTACGGGGCTCCACCCTCTCTACATATCCTGGTGACCATTTATTACTGTCTGTCCCTACTACGGGGATCCACCCTCTCAACATATCCTGGTGACCATTTATTACTGTCTGTGTCCCTACTACGGGGATCCACCCTCTCTACATATCCTGGTGACCATTTATTACTGTCTGTCCCTACTACGGGGATCCACCCTCTCTACATATCCTGGTGACCATTTATTACTGTCTGTCCCTACTACGGGGATCCACCCTCTCTATATGTCCTGGTGACCATTTATTACTGTCTGTCCCTACTACGGGGCTCCACCCTCTCTACATATCCTGGTGACCATTTATTACTGTCTGTCCCTACTACGGGGATCCACCCTCTCTATATGTCCTGGTGACCATTTATTACTACTGTCTGTGTCCCTACTACGGGGATCCACCCTCTCTACATATCCTGGTGACCATTTATTACTGTCTGTCCCTACTACGGGGCTCCACCCTCTCTATATGTCCTGGTGACCATTTATTACTGTCTGCGTCCCTACTACGGGGATCCACCCTCTCTATATGTCCTGGGGACTATTTATTACTGTCTGTCCCTACTACAGGGATCCACCCTCTCTACATATCCTGGTGACCATTTATTACTGTCTGTCCCTACTACGGGGATCCACCCTCTCTACATATCCTGGTGACCATTTATTACTGTCTGTCCCTACTATGGGGCTCCACCCTCTCTATATGTCCTGGTGACCATTTATTACTGTCTGTCCCTACTACGGGGCTCCACCCTCTCTACATATCCTGGTGACCATTTATTACTGTCTGTCCCTACTACGGGGATCCACCCTCTCAACATATCCTGGTGACCATTTATTACTGTCTGTGTCCCTACTACGGGGATCCACCCTCTCTACATATCCTGGTGACCATTTATTACTGTCTGTCCCTACTACGGGGATCCACCCTCTCTACATATCCTGGTGACCATTTATTACTGTCTGTCCCTACTACGGGGATCCACCCTCTCTATATGTCCTGGTGACCATTTATTACTGTCTGTCCCTACTACGGGGCTCCACCCTCTCTACATATCCTGGTGACCATTTATTACTGTCTGTGTCCCTACTACGGGGATCCACCCTCTCTACATATCCTGGTGACCATTTATTACTGTCTGTCCCTACTACGGGGATCCACCCTCTCTACATATCCTGGTGACCATTTATTACTGTCTGTCCCTACTACGGGGATCCACCCTCTCTATATGTCCTGGTGACCATTTATTACTGTCTGTCCCTACTACGGGGCTCCACCCTCTCTACATATCCTGGTGACCATTTATTACTGTCTGTCCCTACTACGGGGATCCACCCTCTCTATATGTCCTGGTGACCATTTATTACTGTCTGTGTCCCTACTACGGGGATCCACCCTCTCTACATATCCTGGTGACCATTTATTACTGTCTGTCCCTACTACGGGGCTCCAGCCTCTCTATATGTCCTGGTGACCATTTATTACTGTCTGCGTCCCTACTACGGGGATCCACCCTCTCTATATGTCCTGGGGACTATTTATTACTGTCTGTCCCTACTACAGGGATCCACCCTCTCTACATATCCTGGTGACCATTTATTACTGTCTGTCCCTACTACGGGGATCCACCCTCTCTACATATCCTGGTGACCATTTATTACTGTCTGTCCCTACTACGGGGCTCCACCCTCTCTATATGTCCTGGTGACCATTTATTACTGTCTGTCCCTACTACGGGGCTCCACCCTCTACATATCCTGGTGACCATTTATTACTGTCTGTCCCTACTACGGGGATCCACCCTCTCAACATATCCTGGTGACCATTTATTACTGTCTGTGTCCCTACTACGGGGATCCACCCTCTCTACATATCCTGGTGACCATTTATTACTGTCTGTCCCTACTACGGGGATCCACCCTCTCTACATATCCTGGTGACCATTTATTACTGTCTGTCCCTACTACGGGGATCCACCCTCTCTATATGTCCTGGTGACCATTTATTACTGTCTGTCCCTACTACGGGGCTCCACCCTCTCTACATATCCTGGTGACCATTTATTACTGTCTGTCCCTACTACGGGGATCCACCCTCTCTATATGTCCTGGTGACCATTTATTACTGTCTGTGTCCCTACTACGGGGATCCACCCTCTCTACATATCCTGGTGACCATTTATTACTGTCTGTCCCTACTACGGGGCTCCACCCTCTCTATATGTCCTGGTGACCATTTATTACTGTCTGTGTCCCTACTACGGGGATCCACCCTCTCTACATATCCTGGTGACCATTTATTACTGTCTGTCCCTACTACGGGGATCCACCCTCTCTACATATCCTGGTGACCATTTATTACTGTCTGTCCCTACTACGGGGCTCCACCCTCTCTACATATCCTGGTGACCATTTATTACTGTCTGTCCCTACTACGGGGATCCACCCTCTCAACATATCCTGGTGACCATTTATTACTGTCTGTGTCCCTACTACGGGGATCCATCCTCTCTACATATCCTGGTGACCATTTATTACTGTCTGTCCCTACTACGGGGATCCACCCTCTCTACATATCCTGGTGACCATTTATTACTGTCTGTCCCTACTACGGGGATCCACCCTCTCTACATATCCTGGTGACCATTTATTACTGTCTGTGTCCCTACTACGGGGATCCACCCTCTCTACATATCCTGGTGACCATTTATTACTGTCTGTCCCTACTACGGGGCTCCACCCTCTCTATATGTCCTGGTGACCATTTATTACTGTCTGTCCCTACTACGGGGCTCCACCCTCTCTATATGTCCTGGTGACCATTTATTACTGTCTGTCCCTACTACGGGGCTCCACCCTCTCTACATATCCTGGTGACCATTTATTACTGTCTGTCCCTACTACGGGGATCCACCCTCTCAACATATCCTGGTGACCATTTATTACTGTCTGTGTCCCTACTACGGGGATCCACCCTCTCTACATATCCTGGTGACCATTTATTACTGTCTGTCCCTACTACGGGGATCCACCCTCTCTACATATCCTGGTGACCATTTATTACTGTCTGTCCCTACTACGGGGATCCACCCTCTCTATATGTCCTGGTGACCATTTATTACTGTCTGTCCCTACTACGGGGCTCCACCCTCTCTACATATCCTGGTGACCATTTATTACTGTCTGTCCCTACTACGGGGATCCACCCTCTCTATATGTCCTGGTGACCATTTATTACTACTGTCTGTGTCCCTACTACGGGGATCCACCCTCTCTACATATCCTGGTGACCATTTATTACTGTCTGTCCCTACTACGGGGCTCCACCCTCTCTATATGTCCTGGTGACCATTTATTACTGTCTGCGTCCCTACTACGGGGATCCACCCTCTCTATATGTCCTGGGGACTATTTATTACTGTCTGTCCCTACTACAGGGATCCACCCTCTCTACATATCCTGGTGACCATTTATTACTGTCTGTCCCTACTACGGGGATCCACCCTCTCTACATATCCTGGTGACCATTTATTACTGTCTGTCCCTACTATGGGGCTCCACCCTCTCTATATGTCCTGGTGACCATTTATTACTGTCTGTCCCTACTACGGGGCTCCACCCTCTCTACATATCCTGGTGACCATTTATTACTGTCTGTCCCTACTACGGGGATCCACCCTCTCAACATATCCTGGTGACCATTTATTACTGTCTGTGTCCCTACTACGGGGATCCACCCTCTCTACATATCCTGGTGACCATTTATTACTGTCTGTCCCTACTACGGGGATCCACCCTCTCTACATATCCTGGTGACCATTTATTACTGTCTGTCCCTACTACGGGGATCCACCCTCTCTATATGTCCTGGTGACCATTTATTACTGTCTGTCCCTACTACGGGGCTCCACCCTCTCTACATATCCTGGTGACCATTTATTACTGTCTGTCCCTACTACAGGGATCCACCCTCTCTACATATCCTGGTGACCATTTATTACTGTCTGTCCCTACTACGGGGATCCACCCTCTCTACATATCCTGGTGACCATTTATTACTGTCTGTCCCTACTACGGGGCTCCACCCTCTCTATATGTCCTGGTGACCATTTATTACTGTCCGTGTCCCTACTACGGGGCTCCACCCTCTCTATATGTCCTGGTGACCATTTATTACTGTCCGTGTCCCTACTACGGGGATCCACCCTCTCTATATGTCCTGGGGACTATTTATTACTGTCTGTCCCTACTACGGGATCCACCCTCTCTATATGTCCTGGTGACTATTTATTACTGTCTGTCCCTACTACGGGGATCCACCCTCTACATATCCTGGTGACCATTTATTACTGTCTGTGTCCCTACTACGGGGATCCACCCCCTACATATCCTGGTGACCATTTATTACTGTCTGTGTCCCTACTATGGGGATCCACCCTCTCTCTATGTCCTGGTGACCATTTATTACTGTCTGTGTCCCTACTACAGGGATCCACCCTCTCTATATGTCCTGGTGACCATTTATTACTGTCTGTGTCCCTACTACGGGGACCCACCCTCTCTATATGTCATGGTGACTATTTATTACTGTCCCTACTACGGGGACCCACCCTCTCTATATGTCATGGTGACTATTTATTACTGCCTCCCTACTACGGGGATCCACCCTCTCTATATGTCCTGGTGACCATTTATTACTGTCTGCGTCCCTACTACGGGATCCACCCTCTCTCTACATATCCTGGTGACCATTTATTACTGTCTGTGTCCCTACTACGGGGATCCACCCTCTACATATCCTGGTGACCATTTATTACTGTCTGTGTCCCTACTATGGGGATCCACCCTCTCTCTATGTCCTGGGGACTATTTATTACTGTCTGCGTCCCTACTACGGGATCCACCCTCTCTCTACATGTCCTGGTGACCATTTATTACTGTCTGTGTCCCTACTACGGGGATCCACCCTCTCTCTACATGTCCTGGTGACCATTTATTACTGTCTGTCCCTACTACAGGGATCCACCCTCTCTATATGTCCTGGTGACTATTTTGAAACCAAAAAGTAAAAGGGAAATTTATACTCAATGGGACATTGAAAGAAAAACCAAATCTGACCAGGGTTCTAACTTTTCCTTATGCCGTGTACACACGATCGGTTTTTCTGATGAAAAAAGACAGATGGACTTTTTTCATCGGACAAACCGATCGTGTGTGGGCCCCATCTGTCTTTTTTCGGTATAAAAAAAAAATAGAACATGTTTTAAATTTTACCGATGGGAAAAAAAGCGATAGCAAATTCCGATCTTCTGTGTGGAACTCCATCGGAGAAAAAACCCATGCATGCTCAGAATCAAGTCGACACAAGCTCAGAAGCATTGAACTTCATTTTTCTCGGCTCTTCGGGGTGTTTTACGTCACAGCGTTTGGGACGGTCGGATTTTTGACTGATGGTGTGTATGCACTGCGGGAAGCGTTTTCCCACACTGCATTGAAATTGCACGGCGTTCATGCAAACCACAGGGGGTGTCAATGTTACATTAACGACACCCCAAAACGGTTTGCAAAACACAGTGCGATTAACAGAATCGGTTTGCATAGGTGTGAACACCCAACGCAATCTGATTCCAGTGCAGGAAAAAAAGGTTCCGGCACCTTTTTTGTACAAATTTGGTGTGATTTGAGCCAAATAAATGTCTCAAATCGCATCGCATGTGATTTGTACAGGAATTTGTATAGGAATGCGGTACAAAAAACGCATATACAGTAGGTGAACCCAGCCTGAGTAAGCATTGAAAGCAAAGACAACCAGCAGTATTTTTAGAAGGTGATTGGCAGTGGTGGCCTACTTGAATACTTTTAGTACAGATTGACTTTAAGTGATTTTAAAGGATAATTTTTTATTTTTTTTAAAATAACAAACATCTCATACTTACCTCCTCTGTGTAAGGGTTTTGCACAGAGTGGCCCCGATCCTTCTTTTCTGGGGTCCCCCGGCGGTGCTCCTGGCTCCTCATTCTTCATTGAGTGCCCCCTTGGAAAACCGCATTCCATGGGGGCACCCGTGCGGACGCGCTCCCGAGTCCTGCTGCTGCATCCTTTGACACAGACAGCAGGACTCGGCCCCGCCCCCCAGCTCCCGCCTCATTGGATTTGATTGACAGTAGCGGGAGCCAATGGCTCCCGCTGCTATCAATCTATCTATCCAATGAGAACCCGAGACAGCGGTTGAAGCTGCTGGGCTCATGCTCGTCACTGGAACGATCGAGTTCAGGTAAGTAAAAGGGAGGGTCTAGAGGGGAGCTTCACCACAGAAGGTTTATCACCTTAAGCCCTGGTTCATACTGGTGCGATTTAACATGTCAAATCGCATGTCAAATCGGCGATATTTGCTGAAAATTGCGGGCAATGGCACTGTCCTAATCGGTGCAACGCCACATCTGCGGCGCTGCACCGATTTCAAAAAGTAGTTTCTGTACTACTTTTTGCGATTTCGGCCGCGATTTACATTGACATCTGTGTCAGATGTCTTTGTAATCGCGGCTGAAATCGGGACTGCCAGAGAGAGTGAAATTGTGCGAGTTCAGCTGAACTCGCACGGCTTCACTCCCGCAGCCCCAGTGTGAACCTGGGCTAATGTATAGAATGCATTAGCCCAGGTTCACACTGGGCTGCGGGAGTGAAGCCGTGCGAGTTCAGCTGAACTCGCACGATTTCACTCCCGCTGGCAGTCCCGATTTCGGCCGCGATTACAGAGACATCTGTACAGGTTTCTGCACAGATGTCAATGTAGATCGCGGGCCAAAATCGCAAGTAGTAATACAGAAACTACTTTTTTAAATCGGTGCAGCGCCGCACCGATTAGGACGGTGCCATTTCCGGCAATTTGCCAAATCGCATGTCAAAACGCACCAGTGTGAACCAGAGCTTAAGGTGAAAAAACACAAGACTTTACCACTCTAGGTTCACACTGCTGCGAATTAAAAATCGCGCGATTTTACCGTGATTTCGCGGGCTCGAATTTGCCACAATTTTGCCGCGATTTCCAGGAATGCCTGTCTATAGAGCTGAATTTGCATCGCACACGGATCAAACTCGCACAGGACCCTTTTTTTCCCGCAGCTTATATTCGCAATGCATTGATGTAAACGGTACTAATGTTAAACTATGTAATTTAAATGACTTGCGAATTTGAGAAATTGCAACGGCTCAAATTGGCAACAGAATTCGCAGCAGTGTGAACCTAGCCTTAAGCCCACGTTCACACTGGGCTGCGGGAGTAAAGCCGTGCGAGTTCAGCTGAACTCGCACGATTTCACTCTCGCTGGCAGTCCCGATTTCAGCCGCGATTACAAAGACATCTGACACAGATGTCAATGTAAATCTCGGCCGAAATCGCAAAGAGTAGTACAGAAACTACTTTTTGAAATCGGTGCAGCGCCGCAGATGCGGCGTCGCACCGATTAGGACGGTGCCATTGCCCGCAATTTGCGACAAATATCGCCGATTTGACATGTCAAATCGCACCAGTGTGAACCAGGGCTTACTCACACCAGGCGCGGTACGGGTACGTGTGAAAAAGTTACTCCGCACCACCCAAAAAAACACGCTGCCTTTTGCAGATGCACATGGGTGCCATTAATTCCTAATGGCACACCCACACATCTAGCAAACGCACGTGCGTTCTCTAAAAACGCATTGGTACCATAGTTTTTAAAATTGTGCTGGAACCTTTTTTTTGCATGTTTCATGCGCTTAGGGTGGGCCATTGAAATTATTGGGCTGCCCTGAAACAGGAACACGCAAAAAAAAAAAATGTGTGCGCTCAGACGCACCTCCTGGTGTTAAAGAGCCCTAAAGTTTTAATTCCCATATTAAGAAAACGGATAATTGAATACTTACCTTTCTGTCATTTTCCTTTCCTGGTGCCTACCCATGGCAGCATACATATGGTTTGGGGCGGAGCAACCAACCATATGTATGCTGCCATGGAGGCACCAGGAAAAAAAATATTGGCAAGCTCTACTTACCCTCTCCACGCTCCAATGATGTCCCTGGCATCTTCCATCCAGCGCCGCCAGTCCTCTTGGGGCAGAACGACATTCATAATGTTCCTGAGAGCCCGGGCTGCTGTTTACACGCCCCTGGGGGTTTGCTTATCATGCAGGCTGGGCTTATAGTACGCCAAGACTAAACAGTGCTCACAGGTCATTACTTGAGAACCTGTCAGTTCAGGAAGAATGCCCACCCCATGCGGCAGTGACATCATCAGAACAGCTAGAAAATAGCAGGAAAAATCTATATATAGGGATCTATTTATAAAACATTTGTTAGACGAAAGTGACACACACACTGGACACATTTTGCCCGTATTTCCTGTAATAGATTAATTCCTATGATCATCAGCACCATCTGTTGACCAAAAACAAGGTATGTTTCTCTACATTGAAGTAGTTCAGAAAATGATACCACATTTTGGCCACTAGATGGAGCTGATGCGCATCGGCCAATTCATAGACCTTCCATTGTGTGGTGCTGTAAAGCAGGAAGCCGAATCTGCACATTTAATACAGAAATATGATTACCCTGTCTGTGTACTTATATATAGTGGAACCATGATTTACGAGTAATGCGGTTAACTAACATTAGAAAGACAAGCAACTTTTTTTAAAAAATTCGGACCCGGTCTTGCAAAACGAGCAGAATTCAAGCTAATGGGGTGTGCAGTACTGCATTTGGCCAGAGGTGCGGGGGCGTCAGAGCCGAGCAGAGCCGTTCGGAAATATTCCATTCCCGTGTGTTTCCGAGCCTTTCCGAGGTCAGACGAGCTGTTTCTGATCATTTCCGAGGCTCTCCGCCGCTCCCCCACCTCTGGCCACATGCGGTATGGCATGCCATTGAAGTCAATGCGGAACAAATTATTTTCGTTTCCATTGACTTCTATGGGGAAACTCGCTTTGATATGCGAGTACTTTGGATTACGAAAATTCTCCTGGAACGGATTATGCTCATAATCCAAAGTTCAACTGTAATTAGAAATTATAAATAGACAGATCTATACTGCATTTTGGCCACTAGATGGAGCTGATGATCGGCCAACTCATAGATCTTCTACTGTGTAGCGCTGCAAAGCAGGAAGCTGAATTTGCATGTTTAATATGGAAATAGGATTACCCTGTCTGTGTACAAATATAATTATCATATTATTAATTTTTTTTAAACTTGAAAGCACCAGGATAAGATTATTTCAATCAAGTTTTTATTTATATTATATTTATGAAATCGCCCCTAAAAATTTTGTTCAAGTGTGTAGATTGCTGGACACTATATCCTGTGGCTATATACATTATAATGAACATCAGACATGGTCATGTGATGGATACATATTGTTGTGGACAAACAGGGCACTGCATTGTCATATGTATTAATGGTTTTTTTATTTTATTAATTTTTTTATTTTTTAAGGGCATACACTTCTTTATTCTAAATACATTTTAACTTGCATACAATAAGTGTTTTTTTTTTTTTTTTTTTTTAATTAAATAATATCATTTGGATTTGTTGATTCCTCAACTGATGTCATAATCACCATTGGTAACACAACTTTTTTTTCTTTTGTTTTTTTTTCCATTGTGGTGATTTCCCTTAACTTCCTATCTTGGTGACACAGCAGGAGGTGAGAGAGAGAGAGAGAGTCTCTCCCCAAGTCTAGGGAAAATCCCGAGACAGTTGTCACTGGGACAAAGAGAGCGAACAGAGGTTCTAACCCTTCCACACACATCCAAAATTAATAAAAAATAATATATATATATATATATATATATATATATATATCTATATATATGACACCACCTGCTTGGAATTTGCATGTTCTCCCTGTGCCTCCGTTGGTTTCCTCTGGGTCCTCCCTTTTCCTCCCACACTCCACAGACATGCTGGTAGGCTAATTGGATCCTATCCAAATTGGCCCTGATATGTGTATGTATGAATGTGAGTTAGGCCCCTTTCACACTGGGGCGTTTTTCAGGAGTTTTGGTGCTAAAAATAGCGCCTGAAAAACACCTGAAAAAATCCTGCCCTGCAGTCTTCAATGTGAAAGCCCGAGGGATTTTACACTGAAGCGGTGCGCTAGCAGGACCGCTCCAAAAGTCCTGCTAGCCGCATCTTTGGAGCGGTGAAGGAGCGGTGTGTTTACCGCTCCTTTACCGCTGCTGCCCATTGAAATGAATCGGACAGCGCGGCTATACCGCCCGCAATGCGCTGCTTCAGCAGCGCATTGCGGGCGGTTTTAACACTTTCTCGGCCACTAGCAGGGGTTAAAACCGCACCGCTAGCGGCCGAATATCGCGGCAAAAACGGCGGTATAGCGACGCTAAAAATAGCACGGCTATACCGCCAGCGCACCTCCCCGCCCCAGTGTGAAAGGGGCCTTAGTGACCCATAGATTGTAAGCTCCTTGAGGGTAAGGACTGACTTGAATGTACTATGTATATGTAAAAGCGCTGCGTAAATTGACGGCACTATATAAGTAATTTAAAAAAAAAATTATATATATATATATATATATATATATATATATATATAATTATTATTATTCTTCATGATTTATATAGCACCAGCAGTTTGCGCAGTGTTTTACAACATGAGGGCAGACAGTACAGTTACAATATATATATATATATAAAAACAAAAACAAAAAACCTTTAGACATTTGATGATGAAATTTCAATTCTCCAACCATCGACCTTCGCTCTAATGACCTCAGAGTAAAAGTTGATCAGGATAGTGGTGGATAAAAAGGAAAGCGTTCTGAATTATTAAATAAATGCTCCCCCTAGTGGTCATCTGTATATCAGAGGATAGAATTAGTGTAAAGTGAACCTGTCAGTTGTTTTAATCCTTTAAAAGTAAATGTTCTGCCTAGGAGAAGACAGAACGCCATGACTGCTATTTTCTTTGTTAGCCAGGAAAAAAAAAAGCGACCGTGTGCCTCTCTGAAGCTAGCTTCAACCACAGGCCTGACTTCCAAATAACACAAGGAGAGGCGCCTCTGGGTGCAGTCGTTTTGTAACATATAAACTTTAATCAACGTGAAGGTAATCAGCTCACATTTGTGTGGAAGTTACAGGCATGGTATATGTAATGTCAGGATGACGCTCCCGAGTCTTAGGCCATGTAAGTATCCTGATGACAGCAGTGTCCTGTTCGACAGATGAAAACGGGATGATGTCATCAAAAATAGACGCGTTTCGTGAGCAGGCGCACTTGGTTGTATTGGCAAGTCACGCTCCTTTGTCAGCAGACATGATACAGATACCATAGATAACCATTTAAAAAGGAGAGGAGAGGGAAAGTGGGCGGGACAAATGTAAAAACGAAAAAACAAACTGAAATTTGTCAATGAGGAATGCGGCTTTGTGACTAATTGGGAGCTTGTTATACTGACTTCCAAGTTAAAGTGTTACTAAACCCATAACAGTAAAATCAGTGTGTATATGTAGTAAAGCATGCTTGTTATACTTACTGTGGAACCTAATGGGTTAATCCTCTGCATTGTGTAGAAAGGCTGTTTGATCCTGTCTTCTCTGATCCTCCCCTTCTTTAACTGATTCCAACACATCTTGTGATAAAACTGAGCATCAGGAGTCAAGCTGCACATGTTCAGTTTGGTGTGTATTGCTAGAGGGTTTTTCTTTTTTTTTCTTGGGAGGGTGCATGTGATCAGCACAGAGCCAATCAGCACTGTCCAGGCAGAGGGTCAGGGGAGAATGAAAACTCCTCCTACAAGCTTTACTAGTGACTGATAGAAGTCACAAGACTGCTATAAACTGCTGATGAGAAAAGGTATTTAGCAGTTTATATTTACTAAAATAATTGCATTTCTATGTTCTGTGTACTGTGGGAAACCAGCAGGGTTAATGAAGAGAAAAAGGGGAAGCCCGGTCCGGGCTCAGTCATTGTTTTGGGGCCCAAGGCAGCTTCCCCTTGAGCCCGCACTGTCTGCAAATAGTTGATAAGTGGATTCGAGAGGGCCCAAGAAAATGTTTGCACAGGGTCCAATCAATATTAAAGACGGCCCTGGAGACCAGATGTAGTGAATGCAGGTCCTGGGTTTAGTAACACTTTAAACATTAGCGGCTGCCTTTCTGTTGTCCAATAACAGACCCCTGATTGCGCAATTTTGAACTGTAACATGTTTGGTATCTATTTACTCAGCGTAACATCCTCTTTCACAATACACAAAAAAAATTGGGCTAACTTTATTGTTTTCGGATTTTTTTTATTCAAAAAAGTGTATTGTTTCCAATAAAATTGTGTTTGAAAGACCGCTGAGCAATTACCAAGTTAAATCACAACGACTATCCCTCCTAACAATGTCTTATTAGTATTAATATTCCATTTAAAAGGGTACAACTACTACAGCTATTACTATAGCCAGTGCTGCTATTGCTTACTATAACTACTACTATCAAGACTACTTCTAAAAATAAGAGCATTGCTACTACTTTTAACTGCAATTAGAATAATAAGAATAGTAATAATAATGATAATAATAATACTAATAATAATTTTGCATCTAGTTTCATTTTTCTTCTATTTAATGTTTTTTTTGTTTTTTTAAGTATTTTGTTGTAATATAACATAATAATACAATTAATTAGTATATAACTAATATTATTACACAATATTACTACTAGAAAAAACTTTTTTAAGTTGAGAAAAAAAAATCTGAACCAGAGGCAAATAAACTACGGATAATAATAAAATTAACTATTTATCATTTTATATTATTATTATTTTTTTTTCCAAAGTAAATATTTCAGAATATTCATACACTGACCATTTTAACACTTAATTGATTCTAAAGGAAATAGAAAAAAAGAAAAAGAGACCAAACATATTATACTTACTGTAATGGTTTTGCACAGAACAGCCCCCCAACCTTTTTTTGTTCCCCCGCCGGAGGTCCTGGCTCTTCCCCCCCCTGCCAAGTGCCCCCAATAGCCTCTTGCAATAGGGGCACTCGCCCTGTGTGTCCATTCATACAGAACGTGGCTTGGCCCCACCCCTGCTCATTCCTCATTGGCTCACTGGGTGTGTCTGACAGCAGCAGGAGCCAATGGTTCCCGCTTGTGTTGTAAGTCAATGACAAGAGAGAGACCCAGGAGAGCTGCTGCTCTCATTCACATCAATGGATCGAGAACGGGCTCAGGTAAGTATAAGCGGGGGGGGGGGGGGGGGCTAGCTGTACCCACAAGTTTTTTTCCCTTAATGCATTAAAGTAAAAAACCTTTCTGCCTGTATTAAAGGATACAGACAGTAATGTAGCTGGGCCCTTGTAGACTATTTAACCACCTCCTTATTAAGCATCCAGGAAAGGGGAGATTCCCTTTAGGGAGGATAACCTATTGGGCACCCCCCCCCCCTTTAATTGTGCAATTCCACTTTTCTGCCCCCACCTACTGCTTCTGTCTGGCAGTACTGTCCGGATTGGATTTCAAAAATGCTTGGGACAAACAGATCTATACTCATACAAAAAAAAAAAGTTTGAAAAACAATTATATATATATTTAGTGAGTGAGTGAGTGAGTGAGTGAGTGAGTGAGTGAGTGAGTGAGTGAGTGAGTGAGTGAGTGAGTGAGTGAGTGTGTGTGTGTGTGTGAGAGTGAGTGTGTGAGTGTGTGAGTGTGTGAGTGTGTGTGTTGGGCTGACCTAATGTATGGTATGTAATGGTCTTTTTTTATGCCTTTCTTCTTCTATGTTTTCTATGGATTCATGCAGTCACATGACCCTCCACATCCTGGAAATGTTTCAGTAGGGTCATCTGTGTGCAAGGATCCACTCAATGCAATTTGCATTACAAATGTAAGTGTGAGGAAAATAAAATAAGTGCTAATCTGGTGTTAATAGAAGGACCCCAGTAGCAAGGCTGCCACCTCTGGGACCCCCTTGTTTCTTCATTTCTGGGACCCTTGTTCCTCTATCCCTGGGACCCCCAAATCCTCCACCCCTGGGACCCCCCGGTTCCTCCACCCCTGGGACCCTCCTGTTCCTTCACCACAGGGACCCCCTGTTCCTCCACCACTGTTCCTCCACCTCTGAGACCCACTGTTCCTCCACCCCTGGGACCCCCTGTTCCTCCATCACTGTTCCTCCACCTCGGAGACCCCCTGTTCCAACACCTTGTGGAACCCCCTGTTCCTGCACCTCTGGGATACCCTGGTTCCTCCACCCCCCTGGGACCCTCCTGTTCCTCCACCTCGGGGATCCCACTGTTCCTCCACCTCGGGGATCCCACTGTTCCTCCACCTCGGGGATCCCACTGTTCCTCCACCTCGGGGATCCCACTGTTCCTCCACCTCGGGGATCCCACTGTTCCTCCACCTCGGAGACCCCCTGTTCCAACACCTTGTGGAACCCCCTGTTCCTGCACCTCGGGGATCCCACTGTTCCTCCACCTCGGGGATCCCACTGTTCCTCCACCTCGGGGATCCCGTAAATACAACAAGCTGCATTTTTACGTAACGCAAAAGCATCTACATGTAAAGACGTGTAAACTAAACGCAGAGCGCACAAAAGCCCAAAGTTAAAAGAAGGAAGTGACCTCAAGGCAGATACAAGCAGACAAGCTCTTATAAATGCTTGGGAAAAATGGGTATTAATCCATGTCAATGCATATGCAAAAAAACGCACGGTTTCTGGTGTATATGGGCCCTTAGTAATGGATTGTTTTAGCTATTTAATGGTGAGGAACGCATTGTATAATTCTCCACACATCTGATATTTCACTTAGGTGGGGAGTCAGCAATACAGAATCACACACTGGCTTATATCATGTTTGGGAAGATCTCAGCTGTGTCCCCAATTCCTCACCATGGAGACTCGCTTCTCCTGCTGCAGTATAGAAGGGGTAAAAAGTCAAGCGGTAGACATGGAAACTGGAACTTAGGCTGACCATACACTATACCAGACTTTCTCAAACTTTTTGCCTCGGAAGAACCCTTGAAATAATGTTCAGGTCTCAGGGAACCCCTAATAAGGTTAGTCCATTGATGGCCAGTGGGAAGTATGCCCCTTACATTGGTGATCAGTGGGAAGAATGCTCCTTACATTGGTGGTCAGTGGGAAGAATGTTCCTTACATTGGTGGTCAGTGGGAAGAATGTTCCTTACATTGGTGGTCAGTGGGAAGAATGTTCCTTACATTGGTGGTCAGTGGGAAGAATGTCCCTCACATTGGTGGTCAGTGGGAAGAATGTCCCTCACATTGGTGGTCAGTGGGAAGAATGTCCCTCACATTGGTGGTCAGTGGGAAGAATGTCCCTCACATTGGTGGTCAGTGGGAAGAATGTCCCTCACATTGGTGGTCAGTGGGAAGAATGTCCCTCACATTGGTGGTCAGTGGGAAGAATGTCCCTCACATTGGTGGTCAGTGGGAAGAATGTCCCTCACATTGGTGGTCAGTGGGAAGAATGTCCCTCACATTGGTGGTCAGTGGGAAGAATGTCCCTCACATTGGTGGTCAGTGGGAAGAATGTCCCTCACATTGGTGGTCAGTGGGAAGAATGTCCCTCACATTGGTGGTCAGTGGGAAGAATGTCCCTCACATTGGTGGTCAGTGGGAAGAATGTCCCTCACATTGGTGGTCAGTGGGAAGAATGTCCCTCACATTGGTGGTCAGTGGGAAGAATGTCCCTCACATTGGTGGTCAGTGGGAAGAATGTCCCTCACATTGGTGGTCAGTGGGAAGAATGTCCCTCACATTGGTGGTCAGTGGGAAGAATGTCCCTCACATTGGTGGTCAGTGGGAAGAATGTCCCTCACATTGGTGGTCAGTGGGAAGAATGTCCCTTACATTGGTGGTCAGTGGGAAGAATGTCCCTTACATTGGTGACCAATGGGAAGAATGTCCCTTACATTGGTGACCAATGGGAAGAATGCTTCTTACATGGATGATCAGTGGGAAGAATGTTCCTTACATTGGTGATCAATGGGGAGAAAGTTCTTTACATTGGTGGTCAATTTGTCACGATTACGCCCGCCCATGGCGACTAGCTGACCGCGACGTGCGTTCCGTGACTGGGGTATATGAGGAACTAAGGGAATAAGGGGGAACTTCTACTGAGCATGTAAGAGTGGCTGTGGTAATTTCACAGCCCGCATTACCTTTGGCCACCACTAGAGGGAGACTCCAATCCAGCTAGCTGACCGCACACAGGCAGATACGAATCTTACATACAATCTCGTGCACTCTAAAGCCCTGTACACATGATCGGTTTTACCGATGAAAACAGTCCGATGGACTTTTTTCATCGGACAAACCGAGCGTGTATGGGACGCATCGGTCTTTTTTCCATCGGTTTTAAAAAATAGAACATGTTTTACATTTTTCCGATGGATCAAAAACCGATAGCAAATTCCAATCGTCTATGGGCAAGTCCATCGGAGAAAAAACCCACGCATGCTCAGAATCAAGTCGACGCATGCTCAGAAGCATTGAACTTAATTTTTCTCGGCTCGTCGGAGTGTTTTACGTCACGCCGTTTGGAACGGTCGGTTGTTTGACTGATGGTGTGTAGGCAAGACTGATGGAAGTCAGCTTCATCGGATTTCCGATGGACAAAACCAGCGGATTAGAATCCATTGGATATCCGATCGTGTGTACAGGGCTTTAGAGTTGGGGAGCAGTCTAGCAATTACCACACACTTCTAGGGGTCCTCCAGCTATCCTGCAAGCTTGAACCCCGGTGTTAATCACTCTTCCCACTGTCCCCACACCCAATAAACGATAGCCTGCCACCACCCAACAGTTTGTCCGCAGATTGGTCTGCTGAGCCACCACACACACAGATCTCCGTCTGGCAGATCTGTCAGTTTACAATCTGCATGCAATCTGCCAACACGCAGTGTAATTGCATACAGATTGGCACGCAACTTAGACTGAGCACTTAGGCACTAAAATACAACAACCTCTCCAGAGATATGAGTCCTAGCTTAGTACACAGATCAGTGGGAAGAATGTTCCTTACATTGGTGGTCAGTGGGAAGAATGTTCCTTACATTGGTGGTCAGTGGGAAGAATGTTCCTTACATTGGTGGTCAGTGGGAAGAATGTTCCTTACATTGGTGGTCAGTGGGAAGAATGCTCCTTACATTGGTGGTCAGTGGGAAGAATGCTCCTTACATTGGTGGTCAGTGGGAAGAATGCTCCTTACATTGGTGGTCAGTGGGAAGAATGCTCCTTACATTGGTGGTCAGTGGGAAGAATGCTCCTTACATTGGTGGTCAGTGGGGAGAATGCTCCTTACATTGGTGGTCAGTGGGGAGAATGCTCCTTACATTGGTGGTCAGTGGGGAGAATGCTCCTTACATTGGTGGTCAATGGGGAGAATGCTCCTTACATTGGTGGTCAATGGGGAGAATGCTCCTTACATTGGTGGTCAATGGGGAGAATGCTCCTTACATTGGTGGTCAATGGGGAGAATGCTCCTTACATTGGTGGTCAATGGGGAGAATGCTCCTTACATTGGTGGTCAATGGGGAGAATGCTCCTTACATTGGTGGTCAATGGGGAGAATGCTCCTTACATTGGTGGTCAATGGGGAGAATGCTCCTTACATTGGTGGTCAATGGGGAGAATGCTCCTTACATTGGTGGTCAATGGGGAGAATGCTCCTTACATTGGTGGTCAATGGGGAGAATGCTCCTTACATTGGTGGTCAATGGGGAGAATGCTCCTTACATTGGTGGTCAATGGGGAGAATGCTCCTTACATTGGTGGTCAATGGGGAGAATGTTCTTTAAATGGGAGGTCAGTGGGAAAAAATGTCATTATATTGGAAGTCAATGTAAAGAATGTTCTTTACCTCAGATAGGAGGTCAGTTAGGCAAAGCTCAAGGAACCCATAGCCATCTCCTGGAGGAACCCTATTCGGGAATGGCTGGACTATGCAATCTGATTGTACAATCTCTTTTATATTCACGAGAACTATGAAAAGCAGGATGCACCTAAAACATCTTTTCAGTTAGTATCAGATGAGGCAAGTCCTTGCACTACATACTGTAACTTTTGGTAGAGCTAAAAGAGATTGGACAATCAGATTGTATGGTCACCTTTCGGGAGATATAAAAAGACATTAGGAGACTCAACTCTCCATCTTCCTCTGATCTATTAATATCCAATGGGTATCTTTTGATTTATCTGATGTATATGAAAAAAAAAAAAAAAAAAAAAAATATATATAACTGGATTTTACTCAAAGTTGCCTATTTGCTTTATTTTATCGGAAGAATAATATCGGAAGAATAGGAAGAAAGTTCCCTATTTGCAAGCAGACTTAATAATAATGGGAATTGTAAGGTTGCTTTTAAATACAAAAAAGCTGGAAAACCAATCTGCTGAAATGTTTAATGTGAATAATCTCCAGGCTTAAAAAGTTAAAAAAAAAAGGAATTTAGACTTTACAATGTCTGTATTTCATGCCCTATGCACATATAACAGCCTAAAATAATCCTAGTAATGACATAATAAATACAATGTATCTTATATGGATTGGATCTCATGCATTTCTTACCTTTCTGGAGGGGAAAGCTTCAGCACACTCCACATCAGGCATGTTTGCAGCTGCAAATACTGGCATTGAGAGCCTGCTGGAGCTTTAAATACCCCCTTCTAACCACGCCCATCTTCACACCCCCATTGTACACTTCAAAGCCAAGGCCACGCCCCTTCCCCTCTCTGTGCTCCTGTGCCTTTGCCTCCTCCTCCCTTCCATTTGGTGACATTAACAAGGAGGCATTTGTCCCCAGAGTGAGAAGTGAGTGAGTACAATCAACTTTATGCACACAAGTGTGATGGAAATTCTGGGCTGTGATGAGAAGAGGGATATGTCCTTGAAGGAGGGGGGTCAGCAGTAAAGTTATTTGTGTTTTTCATGTGTTACAGCGCGTCGCGCTTCAGGGTGGCTCATTTACTTTAGAGGGCTGCCCTATGCGCAACAAATGCTCCAAAGTAGCTCCAGAGCCTTTTCTATATGACCAATAAAAAAATTATTTATACTTAATAAATATATATATATATATATATATATATATATATATATATATAATAAAAAACACAATAAATTAAACTAATAACAATACTACTACTAATAAAATAATAAATTCATTAATAAATTATATCATAACAAATAAATACAACAAATATTATTTGTTTCATCACAACCAAATCAAATATATGCACAATAAAAAAACAATTTAAACTATATAAAAATATATATTTATAAAAAAAATAGATAAAATTAAAGTGGTTGTAAACCCACTTTTTCAACTTGCACCTACAGGTAAGCCTAGATTAAGGCTTACCTGTGGGTGCAAGAAATATCTCCTAAACCTACACGGTTTAGGAGATATTTACTAAAAATGACAGGCGCCGCTGTCTACGGCGCATGCGTGCCGTAGACAACGGCGCATTCATGGGGTTAATCCCATTCACAAAATCGGCTACTTCCCAGCAATCGCTGAGAGTAGCCGAATGTGACATCTCTCGCGCGCATGCGCAGAGTGACGTCTCTGCTGCTCCGGCCAATCACAGCGCCGGAGCGGCGCTGTGATTGGCTGGTGCGGCGATACCCGGAAGTAACCTTCCGGCTATCGCCGCAGTGATGGATGCGGCTGAAGAGGGAGACGAGGACGGCTTCGGGGGCCCCGACCTAAGGTAAGTGATGCATAATGAGCTATTATGCTAGCCATATTAGCTCATTATGCCTTTCTCTTACAGGTTGTTATGAAAAAAAAAATTTTTTTACCGGGTTTACAACCACTTTAATAACAGTTACTAATACTACTACTACTACTACTAATACAAATAAAATAATAAATTAATTATATTAAATTAAATAATAAAAAAAAAATACAATAAATATTATTGGTTTCATCTCAACCAAATAAAATATATGCACAATAAAAAAGAATTTATACTTGATAAAAAAATAAAAAATAAATTATATATATATATATATATATATATATATATATATATATATATATATATATATATATAACCCCCAATAGATTAAACTAATAAACATACTACTACAAATAATAAAATAATAAATTCATTATAATAAATTATATAATAACAAATAAATACAATAAATATTATTTGTTTTATCACAATCAAATAAAATATATGCACAATAAAAAATAATTTATACTTAATAAAAATATTTAAAAAAAAAACATGAACATAACAGGACATTTAAAGAATTATAAATGCTAGGTTATGTACATTTTCTACATTATTTTTTTTACAATATAAACAGCAGGTTTTGACGTGGTTTTTATGTGACAAAAACGCAGAAAAACGTGTGTTAGATTAACAATCAATGGCACTGCAAGCGTGACCCACAATTGCAGTTTCCAAAACGCACATTTTTGTGTGTTTTGTCGCATTTTACGGAAATACGCAGGTGTGAATGCAGCCAAGTTTAGATGTGCAGCTAAATCACTAAAATTGTTTGAACCCTTAGTTAGGTAGAGACAATCATACTATCCAATTAATCAAATCTGTGATTTATTATAATATCTGTATATTTTATTTGTGATATGCCTCCCAAGAAAATCACCAAAGCATTTCATCCATGAAGGCATTGGTGGTTCAGTGGTAGAATTCTCGCCTGCCACGCGGGAGGCCCGGGTTCGATTCCCGGCCAATGCATCTGAGTTTTTGTTTTTTTTATTGATTTTAATTTGATTTTGAAAATTTCTTTGAAGTCATGAAGTTGCTCTTTCCATTATGACACCTGTATACATAAAATATATAAATAAAACCATCTGTATTTCTAATGACAATTGATGGCATATAACTGCAGTCTATGACAGCACAGTCATAGCCATAGTCATAGTCATAGCCATCACTGTCCATCCATCCTTTGTCTGCAAGCAGGAATGATAAGTGGTTACATTGCAACTAATGTATTTATTATTGGGGGCGTGTCCAAGATGGCGATGGGAGCAGACGTGCAACTGCCGAGCTCCCGTTCCGGATTCTGATCCTACTCTAATCCTGGTGTGGAACAGCCACAAACTGCCCTTATGACACTCAGTCTGCCTTCCTGTGTCCCGGGGAATGCGAAGGAACAAGGCCGGAGGTCAGAGGCGACGGAACACGGCTGCTGTGCATACCCTGCCAAAACCCAGGCCTACTGCTCCCTCCTCGGCCTGCCGCATGGAGAATCAGACGGAGGCTCCACCAGACGGAGCGATCCTGGCCGGCTCCCCAGCTTTTGACGCCCTGATGTTGGCTATTACAACCTTCCAGTCCACTCTTACCGTCAAGATCGACCATGTCCAGGCCAAGATTGCCCATATCGGCCAGGATATGGACGTGTTCCGTGAGCGCGTGACGGAGGTGGAGAGACGGGTCTCCGGGGCAGAGGACGTTCAGAGGGAGCACCACTCAGACCCGATGTCCCTGAAGTCCAGGGTGAAAGTCCTGGAGACCAGAGCCGAGGACGCCGAGAACCGGAACAGGCGCAATAATTTGCGGGTACTGGGCTTACCGGAGGGCACGGATCCGGTCACTTTCATGGAGCAGCTGCTCCCCTCTTTGCTCCCCAAGGCACGCTTCTCCCCGCACTTCTCTATTGAACGGGCTCACCGCATGCAGGCGAATAGAGGCCCGCAGGGAGCACCGCCACGCACCTTCATTTTTAAACTCCTCCATTTCTGGGACAGGGACACGGTCCTCCGCGCGGCCCGCCTGCAGGGTGAGCTGAAGTTTGACAACACCAGACTTCTGATATTTCCAGACTACTCGGTGGAGACGCAACGCCAGCGCAAATCCTTTGATCATGTTCGGGCCATGCTCCGTGAGAAGGGGATCAAGTACAGCTAAACTGAGGGTGCAAGATGGCGAACGCACACAGTTCTTCAAATCCCCCAGAGACGCGGCGGCTTGGGCCGAGAATCTGCCGCAACTTTTCTCCAGGCTCCAAGCTGTGAGTATGCCACATGGGGGGGTCTTGAATGTGTTGGGATGCCCTGTTGGCTACCAGTTTAATGTTTTAGTTTCATGACAGTAATGTTTTTGATCCATCTAACTGCACTATTTTGGAGACATGGCCCCTTTCTCAGCCCTGTATTGGCTGCTTGGAACGCCCCATGGCTCTTGGTTTCTGCCGCTCCTTATTGTATTTCTCTCACAGGTTTACATGGCTGCTCTTGATGTCCTCTCCTGGAACACACAGGGGTTGAACTCCCTGATTAAATGCTCCTTGGTGTTTCAATTCATTAAGAAATATAATCCTCGTGTGTGTGTGTTGCAGGAGACACATCTGATTGGAAGCAAGACCATCAGTCTTAAGAAGCCATGGGTGGGACACCATTACCACTCCACATATTCTGATTACGCCAGGGGTGTCAGTATCCTTGTTCTCAAATTACTCCCCTTTAAGCTCCTGGACTTGATTCTAGACCCAGATGGCAGGTTTGTGCTGATATATGCATTGATCAATAATTTGCCGTGGGTGCTGGTGGGATTGTACTTGCCGCCTCCTGCATCCCTTGGAGTCTTGGGCTTGCTTTCATCTAAGTTGGCGCAATTCCCCTCTGACAATGTGATACTGATGGGTGACTTCAACCTTGTCCCGGACTCTGCTATGGACAGGTGCGCCACGACTGGCACGACCCGTCAGGGTTTGGTGGCGTGGGCTGATACGTATGGCCTCACGGATGTGTGGCTGGAGAGGCACCCTGTGTCCAGGGCCTTCACTTGCCACTCAGCTACCCACAAATCTTTCTCTCGTATTGACCTGGCCTATGTGGGGGCGCCTGTCCTGTCCAGAGTCCGGGACATCACTATTCTCCCTAGGGGAATATCGGACCACACACCACTACTTTTATCCCTGACTGTGAATTCAGACCCGACTGACAAACTTTGGAGACTCTCCAGGTTTTGGATATCGGATGCGGAGGAGGAGGTGGTTCCACGAGACGCTTCGACAATACTGGACTGACAATCTGGGTACGGCTGCTGAAATCTCTGTGTGGGACGCCTTCAAAGCCTCCTCCAGGGGGCACTATCAGTCGATAATAGCTGCAGTGCGGAGGGAGCGCAGGGTGGAACTTACTAGAGCTGAGGGGGACGCATGTAGACAGGAGGCCCTTTATGTCAGGACCCTGGATCCCCACCATTATGCCCGACTCCAATTGTTAACCCAGCAGACTCTTTTACTGAGAACATCTCAAACGCAAAAAAAAAATGCTTCACCAGTCGCAGCGTATCTTTGAGCAGGGGGAGAGGACCGGCCGACTTCTGGCCTGGCTGTCCAGGGAACAGTCGGGAGTGACTACCATCGCGCAGGTATTGGACCAAAATGGGGTTCCCCACTCTGCCCCTCAGGAAATTAACCAATGTTTTGCAACTTACTATCAGCAGCTCTATAGCTCCAGAGTAACCTACGATCAAAAGGATCTAATTGATTATCTTGAGGCTGTTGATGTCCCTGTTATCTCCCCTCCTCTGTGAAAAAATTAGATGCCCCTATCAAATTGGAAGAGATCCAGATTGCATTGAAAATGATGCAGGGAGGGAAGACTCCGGGACCAGACAGGTTCCCTGTTGAGTGTTACAAAAATTACATGGAGGACCTAGCCCCCAGACTGCAGTCCCTCTTGTCTCGGGTGTCGGAGTCCGGGGCGCTCCTGGACTCGATGAGTGATGCGGTGATAGTGGTCATCCCTAAACCCAGTAAGGACCCTGCCCTCTGTTCCTCCTACAGCCCCATCTCTCTCCTTAATGTCGACGCTAAAATATTCGCGAAGGTACTTGCCAACCGATTGAATACCATCATCACGGCCTTGGTCCAGACGGCTTTATGCCAGGCCAAGGCAAGGATATAAATTTGCGTCGCTTACACACACATTGCAATTGCGAGCCCGGATAGCCCTGGAGTGGTGGCCTCACTCGACGCAGAGAAGGCCTTAGACTCGGTCGCGTGGGGTTACCTATGGACGGTCCTCTCTTGCTTTGGCTTCGGCCCCCGTTTCCTCTCCTGGATACAAATGCTGTATGCTCATCCCAGAGCATGCATTCGCACCAACAGTACCCTGTCGGACTCCTTCTCCCTAGAGAGGGGGACTCGGCAGGGATGCCCACTGTCACCGGCGCTGTTCGCCCTGGCATTGGAACCCTTGGCTTCTCATCTCTGGAGGGATTCGGGGGTTAGAGGTGTCCGGGTGGGTCCCCTGGAAGAAAAACTGTCGTTGTATGCAGACGATTCCCTGTTATATCTAGAGGACGCCTCTGCATCCCTGCAAAATGCGCTGGCTCACTTTGACAACTTTTGTCAGTTTTCGGGGATTCGGATTAATTGGGACAAGTCAATACTGTTTCCGCTCCACCCGTCGATGCCCCGAGTAGACTCCCATACGCCCCTACGCTGGGTTGAGGAATTTACCTATCTGGGGTGCGGGTGGGTCTAGAGCCGGGGAACTACCTAGCCAAGAATGTACTTCCAGTATTAGACCAACTGACCAAGCGCTGTGCGACGTGGCACAACCTTCCTCTCACACCTGTGGGATGTGGAAACCTTATAAAAATGATTTACCTACCCAAACTGTTATATTTTTTCAGACAGACCCCCACCCCTGTTCCCCGATCCTTCTTCCGGCAATTAGACAGTATAGTTACAACTTTTATCTGGGCTGGGCGTCCCCCCAGGATAGCGTGGCGCATCCTCTATCTTCCTTTGTCAAGTGGTGGGCTGGCACTTCCGAATTTCCTGTTATATTATTGGGTGGCGGTCTTGGTCAAAGTTAGGTGGTGGTTCTTTCAACCTAAGCAAAACCCGACCATTACATTGGAGGCTGCTGTTCTGGGTTCATGTGCGGCACTCTCCAACCTGGTTTTTAGGGGCTGTAGGGCACACCCCTCAGTTACAGGACCCATGAAAACTGTTATACGGGTGTGGAACTCCGCTAGGGCGAAGGGCGTGAAACCTGGGACTGTCTCCCCCCATACCCCTCTGTGGGCTAATCCCCTTCTTCCCCACTTATATACGGTGCCCGACCCTGCAATATGGGCTCAAAGGGGCATCCTTACTCTCCGGCATGTGATGCCGAATGGTAGGATCATGACGTTTCAGGAACTAAGACTGACTTATCACCTCCCCGGCTCCTTCCAATTCCGATTACTGGCAGGTGTGACATGCCCTCTTCTCGCAGTTTCCGGACCCGGTGACTCTTGTCAGATTCATTTGAACGTCTCCTGATGTCGAGTGTGATGGGGAAGCCCCTCTCTTCCCTTTACCTGCGCCTCACGGTGGCTCATGATGCTGACACGGCTGGGGCCTTGGTTAAATGGAGCGCAGATATCCCGGAGCTTGACGAGGAGGTGTGGGAGGATTGTGTCTCCTCCTATATCCCCTCCATGATTGCCTCTCACGACCGTTTAATTCAGCTGAAGTTCTTACATAGGGCCTATTACACCCCGCAAAGGCTGGCTGGGATATATCCCTCTAGGAGCCCACTGTGTACACGTTGTTCACTTGAGACGGGATCATTCTTCCACATGGTGTGGTCCTGTCCCAAATTATGCTCATACTGGTGGGAGGTGGCTGACACTCTGACTGATCTGTGTGGAGTGGTGATAACAATGGATCCTCGTTTA
The DNA here is from genome assembly GCA_029206835.1 of Rana muscosa. NCBI lineage: Eukaryota > Metazoa > Chordata > Amphibia > Anura > Ranidae > Rana > Rana muscosa. The sequence continues at coordinate 337,938,694 of CM055118.1, forward strand.
TTCCTACTTGGCTACCTGGGAGAAATTGAAGGTGATAGATATGTCAAACTTTGTATCACTTTTGCTTTATTTTATGCTAGGAGAGAGATTTTGCTATGTTGGAGGAGATTGGAGCTTCCTACTGGATCCTCTTGGCGGTCTGCGATTGACAGAGTGTTGCCGCTGTATAGGATCACGTATGAGACCAGAAACTGCCCGACAAAGTTCGACAAAATTTGGTCGAGCTGGGTCGATGCCTCCGGCTAAGCCCCCTGGTCTTCGGCTCCCCTGTGTGTGGTGGCTGTTGGATGATTCTGCAGGTGGCCCTGGGTCCTTCCCCCCTCCCTTCCCTCTTCTCCTCCCTCCCCTCTTCTCCTCCCTCCCTTCCCTCTTCTCCTCCCTCCCTTCCCTCTTCTCCTCCCTCCCCTCTTCTCCTCCCTCCCCTCCCTCTTCTCCTCCCCTGCCTCCTCTCCCTTCCTTTCCCCCCCTCCCCGTCTTTTTGCTTCCCTCCTACCCCCCCTTGGGGGAGGGGGTCTATATGGCTGTGGGGATGATGCTCGTATTGATTTGACACGCTGATCCCCTTGTTCAGTCCTGCTATCTCAATGGTTTTGGTTCCGCTTCTTTATCCATTTTACTTTATATTCTCTCATTTTATGTCTGTAGTCTCATGACTGACCTGTCGATGTAGCCTGTGGTAGAGTATAAAGATTTTGCCTTTTGACTGTCATTGCATTGTAACTTGATATTGTGTCAATAAAAACTTTACTGTTAAAAAAATATATATTTATTATTTTTGGCTACAGTGCAGGAAAACATAGGTTAAAAATAAAATAAAATATAAATGTTTATGGAGCTATGAAAAAAAACGACTCTGGTGGGACTCGAACCCACAACCTTTGAATTGCTTCACCAGCTAGAAGTCCAATGCGCTATCCATTGCGCCACAGAGCCACGTGTCATGAATGGCAGCAGTGTGTCTATTAAGGAGGTTCCTATAGATGCAATGCCTCTTGGTGGAGTCTGAATATATAATATCACAGAGCATACAGACTGATGACAACACTACATGGGTGGAAGCTTAGATCAATGAGATTACTGCTCTGCATTAATCAATATACGCTTATTGTGATTTTTTTTTACCAAAAATATGTAGAATACGTATCGGCCTAAACTGAGGAAAAAATTTGTTTAAAAAAATTAATAAATGGATATTTGTTAATACAAAAAGTAAAAAATATTGTGTTTTTTTCAAACTTGTCCCTCTTCTTTTTGTTTATAGCGCAATAAATAAAAACCGCAGAGGTGATCAAATACCTCCAAAAGATGACGTCACTCCCGCACATGCGCGGGGAACGGCACGAACCCCGCGCATGCGTGAATTCCGACAGTGTCCGGCAGACTGCCATTCAAAGAGCCTCCGCGCTCAGTGCGCCTGCGCCGTTATCTACGGCGCGCATGCGCCGTAGATAGCGGTGCACTCTTTTTTGCAAATATCTCCGAGACCATGTAGGTCTCGGAGATATTGCAAGCACCTACAGGTAAGCCTTAATGTAGGCTTACCTGTAGGTGCATTTCATATTTGTGGGTATACAACCACTTTAATAATATTATACAAAAAAAGTTAAACTAATAGCAATATTAATACTAATACTAATATTTATTAGAAGATAATACATTCATTATAATTAAATCATCAAACATAATAAAATAAGCATTCTTTCTTTCATTACAATCAAATAAAATATAAGAACAATACAAAATAATTAATACTTATTAAAAAAAAAAAAATAATACTATTACCAATAAGTAAAACAATTCAAATACAATATTAAATTACGTATAATAAATTAAAGATTAACATATAATATAATAAAATGATTTGTTACGTCACACCCAAAAACGGAGGGGAAGAAGATCACAGGACTGCAAATAAAGTAACTATTAGTGTGGGTTACAAACTTTTAAAAAAAAGAAAAAGAAAAAAGAAAAAGACACAGAGGGGTGTATTGCTGAAAACGTCTCATATATACTTTAGTAAAAAAAAAAAATCTAGGGAGGTGTCTTACTGCAAGTAACATTATCTCTCATATATATACAGTAAATATATATATATATCCATATAGATAATATGTATCATAATATAAAGTAGCATACATATGGCTTCCTTTGTGTCTCAGGTGTGATTGTGGGAACTGAAGTGTGTCATGGAAGTGTGTCCTTCTCATGGTGTGAATTTGGCGCCTGTCCATTCATTTGTAGATCTCCCGCATCCTTTGAAGAGGAAGCACAAAGCTGCCCCCCCCCGCCCAGGGGAGAAGCACACTTATTTCAGACAATTTATACAACACTTTACTTTACATTCACATCTGGCGCTGATCTAAAGAGCTTACTTTCTCAGGTCGCTATCTCACATACATACAACAACATTACATTTACAATGAATCTTGGAAAGCTGGTGGCCTGTACAGATTTTACTATGTGGTTTAGTTATTTACTGCTCTGCTCTGCTCTGTAAACCCAACTTGTGAAACCACCATGAAAACTTCCCCTCCTATTTTATTGTGGTCGTCATGTCTGCCATTTGTCCTCCAATTCACAGAGAAGTGACAAGCAACTCGTGGGAAAGTTGGGAAAACTGGCCAGTGACACCTCTGGATTACTTGTGTTAGGGGATCAAAGTTTCCTGTGTATGGTACCCAACAGACACACTTTTAAACTCTACTATAAATCTTAAAGCGCTTGTAAACCCTTGTTTTTTTTTGTTTGTTTGTTTTTTAGGACCTGCAAGGTAAAGACATAATGTGCTAGTATGCATCGCTATTGGCATATTATGTGAAACTTACCTGAAAACGAAGCCCTCCAGTGATGCGATGTAATCACTGGAGGCAGCGTCCGTCTTCTCCCGGTCTTCCTTCAAAGTCTGTGACAGGCCGGAGTCGCGATTACGTCACTCCCGTGCATGCGCAGGGGAGACGTCATTCACAACACACGTATATGAAGGAACAGCACGGGTGGCCGTTCCTACAGAGCGCATGTGCCAATGACGTAATCGGCTGCATGTATTGTAAATATCTCCTAAACCAGTGGTTCTCAACCTGGGGGTCGGGACCCCCTCGGGGGTCAAATGATGATTTACCAGGGGTCACCGAATCCTGGGCTGTTCCTGAAACCCGCACCGCCAGATAAGAACTCTTTGCCAGCACTGCCACTCATCCCAACCCCCGCCACCAAGGAGTAAGAGAAGGATTAAAAATAGAGAATACATGAAAGGGAGAGGAAAAGAGGGGGAGGAACAAAGAAAAAGGAAGAGAAAGAATAATGCCGCGTACACACGATCGATTTTCTCGACGGTGAAAACACTGTCAAAAAAATAGACGGGAAAAACGAGGAACACACGGCCCTACACACGGACGTTTTTCCCGACATTTTTTCTCTTGGTCGAGAAAAACGACCGTGTGTAGGCTCCTCGGAAGTGTTTCCCTATGGGAAAACTGCCGCGGAAACTCGTCGGGAAAAATGACCAAAAGCCCACACATGGTCGTTTTTCTCGTCAAAGAGAAAAAATGTAATTTTTCCTGAGGAGAAAAATGGTCGTGTGTACGCGGCATTAGAGAAAGAAGGCTAGAGAGAGGGATGGGGGAAAAAAGAAAAAAGAAATTAGGATAGAGAGAAATAAAGGGAAAGAAAGGAGAACAAAGAGAAAGAGTGGTACATCCTACAATGTATCATAAGTGATTTCAATACTGTACGATTGGAAAAGGCACTCAGGGAGTGCTAAATGTCCGTGGGTTAGGGGCGCAAATTACTTGTCTTGCCTTGCTGACAACCCTTTCACGCTATGAAAATAATTTTACTGTTGGGGGTCCCCACAACTTGGGAAATTTTATCAAGGGGTCACGGCCCTAGAAGGTTGAGAACCACTGTCCTAAACGATGTAAGTTTAGGAGATATTTACAGTACCTATAGGTAATCCTTATTATAGGTTTACCTATAGGTACAAATTATGCACAGGAGTTTACTTCCTCTTTAATGACCACCTCCTGAGTCTAGTACCCAACAGACATTTCCAATAGCTACTATAGATCTTACTGACCATCTCCTGAGTCTAGTACCCAACAGACATTTCCAATAGCTACTATAGATCTTACTGACCATCTCCTGAGTATAGTACCCAACAGACATTTGCAATAGACATGTGCGATTAGTTTCGTACGAATCGAAAATTCGTACATTTGTACGAATCCGAATTACGAATTTTTTCAAATACGAATTCTGTACGAAATTTCAAAAAATTCGTACGAAATTTCGTATCCAACTTATCCGAATCCAAACTACCAAATAAGACATGAAAATTCGACAAAGCGATAGGTAAATATTTTTTGGTCAAATGTGACTAACCTTAACTCTATTAGTCCAAGATTATTCTACATAGAGAGAAAAGATTCGACGTAGAGAGAAAAGATTTGACATTATAGAGAGAAAAGATTCGACATAGAGAGAAAAGATTTGACATAGAGAGAAAAGATTCAACATTATAGAGAGAAAAGATTTGACATAGAGAGAAAAGATTTGACATTATAGAGAGAAAAGATTTGACATTATAGAGAGGAAAGATTGCTGCTGGAATTGGGTGGGGAAGTACATTTGCGGTCGAATCATTCGTTTGTTCCGATTCGACATTATAGAGAGAAAAGATTCGACATTATAGAGAGAAAAGATTCGACATTATAGAGAGAAAAGATTCGACATTATAGAGAGAAAAGATTGCTGCTGGAATTGGGTGGGGGAAGTACATTTCCGGTCGAATCATTCGTTCGTTCCGGTCGAATCGTTCGTTATACGTGTCGTCCAAAATTCGTATTTCGTACGAATCCGAATTGAATTCCGTACACAAATTACGAATTACGTTTTTTTTTTAATACGGAACTGAACGGAACAAAACAAATTTTTCGACGGCTCCCATGTCTAATTTGCAATAGTTACTATAGATCTTACTGACCATCTCCTGAGCATAGTACCAAACAGACATTTCTAATAGCTTTGATAGATCTTACCGACCATCTCCTGAGTATAGTTCCTGTAGCGCCCACCCCATTTAGGGGTGCTATATACTCAAATTTAGGGGCTGGTCTGAGATAGTAGTTAGGCTCAGACCATTCTCAATTTATAGGTTGTGCTGTTTTATTTCCAGTGTGGTATACTGGTGTGCAGTTCCCTGTGACCTATAGGTGGCACTGCCATAATGGGTCAGGGTTGAAGCACTGGTATTTGTGCTGTGCCTTGGGTGTCATCTCTCGAGGGCGGTGCGGTGGGTGTGGTTGACCTGCTGTGCATGCTGGGAGAGGATACATAAGGGGCAGACGCCGCCTGGGAGGGGTCTTCGTTCCAGAGTCGGAGTCCTGGTGCGTGGCGCATGGCCCTCCAGGCCATGGGGCCACGTTTGCATCAGTCCCAGGCGGCTTTAGTCCTGGGGCTGCAACTTCAACACTGGGCCCAGCACCTTTAGCTGGAGCCCTCTAAGAGGAGGAGAAGTCCCAGGGTGTCCCTCGTGAGGGAGCCCGCTTCTAAGAAGAGGAGCCCGGGGAGGACCTTTCTGACGGACCGGTGAGAGTTCACGGTGAAGGAAGGGGCCGGTAACTATCTGGAGAGATTCTTCTATCCACCAAGGGCCTAGTAATGTGCTGCTGCTGGCACCTGTCTTTAAGTATCCAGAAGCTAAGAGGTTCGGGGTCTGATGGATTCTGTGGCAGAGAGTCTCCCGAATGCATCTAGGAAAATAACTTGATCAAACTTCCGAGCATCACTTCGGCTGCTAGGATCCACTTTATAGGAGACAATACCTGGGTGAGCTAAACCTACTTGGGGATAGAGTAGTGATTGTGTAATCCATTGTGCCTGGACTAACCTCCCAAACCTTGCTGTCCTGTCTCTCTTCCACCCTTTACCTATCTGCTGAACATTAAGAAAATAAACTCAACGTTGGAGTTTAAAGTGGTGTGGACATTGGAATTACTGGGGGGAATACAGAGACTTGTCCCTATATCCTAGGAGACGAGAACCAACTGACGGAAGAACATAGCTGTGGGCAGGGCCGTCGGAACAGGAGAGGCAAACCAAGCAACTGCTTGGGGCCCCAAGCTGGCCTGGGGCCCCAGCAGAGCGCCCCCCCTCCCGCGATCGGCACCCCCCCTCCCATTCAGGCGCGGGGAGCAGGGCCGTCTTTAATGCAGGGCAAATGAGTCATCAAACGCTGATAAATCAAGTGCATTTGTTTTCTTCTCCATTCTATCCAGCTCGGCACGGGTTAAGTGAAGTCGCGTCCCTGCAGTGTCTCTTCTACTGACCCCGCCCCTTCCCCTTATCTCAGTCTGAGTGGACTGAGCCTCTTCCAGGGCCATGTGCTGCATTCCGCCCCTCCTCTCCCTCCTCTGCGGGCGGCTGCTGATGACATCGCTCTGCAAAGTGAGTAAAACTGTCTCCCTCTGAGACACTGTGTGCTGTCCTGAGCCAGGTTCCCCCTCCCATCACCTCTGATAACTTTTTAGGGAGTCTCAGATGCTGCAGAACTTCTTGGGGTGGCAGGGCAGGGCTGCTGGGAGTTGTAGTGCATGGCAGAGTTTGGCTGCTGCAGAACGTCTTGGAGGGGGGGCTGCTGCCTGCTGGGAGTTGTAGTGCATGGCAGAGTTTGGCTGCTGCAGAACTTCTTGGAGGGGGGGCTGCTGCCTGCTGGGAGTTGTAGTGCAGGGCAGAGTTTGGCTGCTGCAGAACTTCTTGGAGGGGGGGCTGCTGCCTGCTGGGAGTTGTAGTGCATGGCAGAGTTTGGCTGCTGCAGAACTTTTTGGAGGGCAGGGCTGCTGCCTGCTGGGAGTTGTAGTGCAGGGCAGAGTTTGGCTGCTGCAGAACTTTTTGGAGGGCAGGGCTGCTGCCTGCTGGGAGTTGTAGTGCAGGGCAGAGTTTGGCTGCTGCAGAACTTTTTGGAGGGCAGGGCTGCTGCCTGCTGGGAGTTGTAGTGCAGGGCAGAGTTTGGCTGCTGCAGAACTTTTTGGAGGGCAGGGCTGCTAAGTGTTATAGTGCAGGACAGTGATTGACAGCTGTGTGCTCAACGATAACCCCCTCCCTGCTTCTCCACCCCCAATATTAATCCCCCTGCCCGCTTCACCACTAGGGATGAGCTTCGTGTTCGAGTCGAACATACGTTCGACTCGAACATCGGCTGTTCGATCGTTCGGCGAAGATCGAACGATTTGGGCCGTTCGCGCCAAATTCGAGTGACGCGAACGGCCCACAATGCACTACGCCATCGCAGTGTCATCCAGGCGCTGTGATTGGCCAAGCATGCACTGTGACCCCGCATGCTTGGCCAATCACAGCGCCGGCAGCGAGGAGAGCAATGATTGGCCACAGGCAGGATGCCTGTGGCCAATTATTGCTGAGGGTGTTTAGTACACGCCCCACACTATAAAAGGCCGCCAGCACGGCGGCCTAGTGTAGTGTGTTCCGGAGCAGGGAAAGAGAAGCATAGGCAGGGACAGTGACATTTATTTCTTTCTTGCTTAACCTGGATTCCTTTAGTTTAGGGAAAGAGAAGGATAGGTAGGGAGAGTGTCAGTGTGTTTTACTGTGCGAGTCCTTGTTTCTACGGACAAAGAAGGAAAGTGAGGGGATTTCTCCTTGTGCTATAGTGTGCTTTAAAAAAACATTATTTCTAGGGACAGAAAACTCTAGGTAGGGAGAGTGTCAGTTTCTTTCACTGTGCCAGTCCTTGATTCTAGGGACAAAGAAGGAAAGTGAGGGGATTTCTCCTTGTGCTATAGTGTGCTTTAAAAAAACATTATTTCTAGGGACAGAAAACTCTAGGTAGGGAGAGTGTCAGTTTCTTTCACTGTGCCAGTCCTTGTTTCTAGGGACAAAGAAGGAAAGTGAGGGGAATTCTCCTTGTGCTATAGTGTGCTTTAAAAAAACTTTTTTTCTAGGGACAGAAAACTCTAGGTAGGGAGAGTGTCAGTTTCTTTCACTGTGCCAGTCCTTGTTTCTAGGGACAAAGAAGGAAAGTGAGGGGATTTCTCCTTGTGCTATAGTGTGCTTTAAAAAAACATTATTTCTAGGGACAGAAAACTCTAGGTAGGGAGAGTGTCAGTTTCTTTCACTGTCCCAGTCCTTGTTTCTAGGGACAAAGAAGGAAAGTGAGGGGATTTCTCCTTGTGCTATAGTGTGCTTTAAAAAAACATTTTTTCTAGGGACAGAAAACTGTAGGTAGGGAGAGTGTCAGTTTCTTTCACTGTCCCAGTCCTTGTTTCTAGGGACAAAGAAGGAAAGTGAGGGGATTTCTCCTTGTGCTATAGTGTGCTTTAAAAAAACATTTTTTCTAGGGACAGAAAACTCTAGGTAGGGAGAGTGTCAGTTTCTTTCACTGTCCCAGTCCTTGTTTCTAGGGACAAAGAAGGAAAGTGAGGGGATTTCTCCTTGTGCTATAGTGTGCTTTAAAAAAACATTATTTCTAGGGACAGAAAACTCTAGGTAGGGAGAGTGTCAGTTTCTTTCACTGTCCCAGTCCTTGTTTCTAGGGACAAAGAAGGAAAGTGAGGGGATTTCTCCTTGTGCTATAGTGTGCTTTAAAAAAACATTTTTTCTAGGGACAGAAAACTGTAGGTAGGGAGAATGTCAGTTTCTTTCACTGTCCCAGTCCTTGTTTCTAGGGACAAAGAAGGAAAGTGAGGGGATTTCTCCTTGTGCTATAGTGTGCTTTAAAAAAACATTTTTTCTAGGGACAGAAAACTGTAGGTAGGGAGAGTGTCAGTTTCTTTCACTGTGCCAGTCCTTGTTTCTAGGGACAAAGAAGGAAAGTGAGGGGAATTCTCCTTGTGCTATAGTGTGCTTTAAAAAAACTTTTTTTCTAGGGACAGAAAACTCTAGGTAGGGAGAGTGTCAGTTTCTTTCACTGTCCCAGTCCTTGTTTCTAGGGACAAAGAAGGAAAGTGAGGGGAATTCTCCTTGTGCTATAGTGTGCTAAAGCATTCCTCATCAACCATCTTTGAAATCCTTGTTTTTTGGACAGTCAGGGAAATTGTCGTTGTGCTATTCTGTGCAAAAGCAATAATCCTCAACCATATTTAGAAATCCTTAAGTAAAGGGACAGAGAAGGACACCTGAAGGTAGCCCTTATTGCTTTTTTCCCATCTCCCTGCAGGCCATCTATTAGAATGTCTGGAAGGCAAACAAGGAGAGGCAGACAGTCAGGAGGCAATAAAAGAGGGCAAGCAGGCTCTGTGTCTGGGGGCAACAGTGCTGGTCGTGGACGCGGTGCATTGTCATCAGCACATGGCCATGGAACACGCTTGTCCTTCTTTTCGGCAGCTGGACATGTTGAGCCACATCATGCCGAAGACTTGGTAGAGTGGATGACCAAGCCCTCCTCCTCCTCCTCATCCTCTCTCAACCAGGCTCAGGGTACTGGCAAAGCAGCTGCCAAAGCGTCCTCTTCCGTGGTATCAATGTCAGACTCATCATCAGTCACTCCTTCCCTAGACCCACCATGTCCTCCTCCTGAGGAGTCCCCCGAACTGTTTGAGCACAGTGTTGGGTACATGCTCCAGGAGGATGCCCAGCGTTTCGAAGGGTCTGATGATGAAACCCAGCTACAGGAAGGCAGTAGCGTGAGAGCAGACAGAGGGGATGCTCAAGAAGGACACCAATCTGGCAGTCATGTTCCAGCAGCTGCAGCATACTGCCAGATTGGCTCCAGTGATGAGGAGGGAGGGGATGATGAGGTCACTGACTCCACGTGGGTGCCTAATAGGAGAGAGGAGGAGGAGGAGGATGAGGAGGAGGCACATCTCCAACGAGGCAGGATGCCCTTTGGTGGCCAGCGTAAGGGCAGTACACCGACGGAATCACACCGCAGAGCTCCGCCTGTGCAGGGCGCAGCCTCTGCCCGTCATTCAAAAAGTTCCTTGGTGTGGGCCTTTTTTGAGGCTAGTGCATCAGATCGCACAGCTGCTGTTTGCAACATATGTCTCAAGCGTATATCGCGTGGCCAAAACATCAGCCGCTTGGGTACCACATGCCTGACCAGACATATGTTGACCTGCCATGCAGCTCGTTGGCAAGCCTACCTCAAAGACCCACACCAAAGAACAAAGCGGACCTCTCCTTGCACCGCATCAGCTGGGATCTCCAACCCCACTATAACTTCAGTCCTCTCTGAAACATGCACTGAGAGGAATGAAGGTGTAGAATTAGGTGTGTCACAGCCAAGTACTTGCGGCCACTCTGCTAGCAGTACACCGACGTCCGATTCTAGCAGGCAAATTTCCCTGCCCCAGCTGCTGGACCGTCGAAAGAAGTTCACTCCCAGCCATCCACATGCCCAGCGGTTGAATGCTAGCTTGGCTAAATTGCTAGCGCTTCAACTGCTGCCTTTTCAGTTGGTAGACTCGGCCCCCTTCCGTGAGTTTGTGCAATGTGCGGTTCCTCAGTGGCAGGTTCCCAAACGGCACTTTTTCTCACGGAAGGCTATTCCGGCTCTCTACCGGCATGTGGAAGGCAATGTCTTGGCCTCGCTGGACAGGGCGGTCAGCGGTAAGGTGCATATTACCGCTGACTCATGGTCCAGCAGGCATGGACAGGGACGTTACCTTTCTTTCACGGCCAATTGGGTCACTCTTTTGGCAGCTGGGAAGGATGCAGGACAAGGTGCAGTAGTGTTGGAGGTTGTTCCACCGCCACGCCTCCAAAATGCTACTACTGGTTGTGACACACCTCTCTCCTCCACCCCCTCCTCTTCTTCTTCCTCCATGGCCTCTTCCTGTGGTTTGTCCTATGAACCAGCGGTGCTCCGTAGCCGTTCACGGGGCTACGCAAGTACGCAGGCAAAAAGATGCCATGCCGTGCTTGCGCTGGTGTGTTTGGGGGACAGAAGCCACACTGGGGCAGAGGTCCTGTCTGCTCTGCAGGGCCAGGCCGAGAGGTGGTTGACGCCACGCCAGCTTAAGCCTGGAATGGTGGTTTGCGACAATGGCACCAACCTCCTCTCCGCCCTCCGACAGGGACAACTGACCCATGTGCCCTGTGTGGCTCACGTCCTTAACCTGGTGGTGCAGCGGTTCTTGGGCAGGTACCCGGGCTTACAGGATGTCCTGAGGCAGGCCAGGAAAGTCTGTGTGCATTTCCGCAGATCTTATAATGCCAGTGCTCGCCTGGCTGAGCTGCAAAAGGAGTTGAACCTGCCCAAGAACCGCCTTATATGTGACATGCCCACCAGGTGGAACTCAACGTTGGCCATGCTGCAGCGGCTGCACACGCAGCAGAGGGCCATCAATGAGTACCTGTGCGACTACGGCACCAGGACAGGGTCAGGGGAGCTTGTTTTTTTTTCTCCACGCCAGTGGGGCATGATCAGGGATGCATGCACTGTCCTGGCACCATTTGAGGAGGCCACGAGGATGGTGAGCAGTGACAGTGCATGCATCAGTGACACTGTACCTCTTGTCCACCTGTTGGAGCACACGCTGCGTGGAATAATGGACAGGGCACTTGAGGCAGAACAGAGGCAGGAAGAGGAGGACTTCCTTGCCTCTCAAGGCCCCCTTTACCCAGACAGTGTTCCTTCTGTCCCACCCATCGCACAGGAAGAGGAAGAGGAGGAGGAGGAGGAGGAGGAGGAGGATTGTGTCAGCATGGAGGTGGAGGCTGGCACTCAGCATCATCAGCAGCAGTCTTTTAGGGATGATTTACAGTCCCAAGAAACCAGTGGACTTGTACGTGGCTGGGAGGAGGTGGCTGCGGATCATGTCGTCCTTAGTGACCCAGAGGACTCCGGAGCGAATGCCTCAGCAAACCTACGCTGCATGGCCTCCCTGATCCTGCAAAGTCTGCGGAAGGATCCTCGTATTCTTCGGATCAAGGAGAGGGACCATTACTGGCTGGCCACTCTCCTTGATCCACGGTACAAGGGTAAGGTTGCGGACCTTATGTTACCTTCGCAGAGGGAGCAGAGGATGAGACAACTCCGGGAGGCCTTGCAGAAAGGTCTGTGCAACGCGTTCCCAGAGACTGGGAGGTTACAAACTCCTGGTCCTGGACAACGAGTTGCTGAGGCTTCGGCCAGTCAAAGAAGGAGCGGTGGGGAAGGTGGCCGTCTGACCGATGCGTTCAGACAATTCTTTAGTCCGCAGCCCCAAAGTATGATCAGTTCCAGCAACCATCGCCAGCGTCTGATAAACATGGTGCAGGAATATCTAGGGGCAAGGTCAGACTTGGACACCTTCCCCACCGAAAATCCTCTGGCTTACTGGGTCTTGAGGATGGATCACTGGCCAGAGCTTGCACAGTATGCAATTGAGCTACTGGCCTGTCCTGCATCCAGCGTTCTTTCGGAACGCACATTCAGTGCTGCTGGAGGATTTGTCACGGATCACAGGGTGCGCCTGTCTACCGACTCGGTTGATCGACTGACTTTTTCATCAAGATGAACCAGTCTTGGATCACCACCAGCTACCACACACCTGATGCTGATATAACAGACTAATTGATTTTAACATGTCACATCCCTTCAAGACTGATGCTGATGCTGAGTGCCTGTGCTGTTATGTTGACTGGCTATCCTCCTCCTCCGAGTCCTCAATGATACGATTGATGATGATAGCTTGGAAGATCATTTTTGTTTATGGGTGCCGCCACCAGTGGCTAAGGCCCAATTTTTCAGCCCCTGTTTTACAGGGGCGTGTAATTACAATTTTTTAGCAATAATTTGCCATAGGGCTCATTGCTGTGCTCCAAGTACAGTATCTGTGAGGGGTTGGAGTGTTGTGGCACCAGTGCCTAAGGCCCAATTTTTCAGCCCCTGTTTAACAGGGGCGTGTCATTACAATTTTTGAAGCAATACTTTGCAACAGGGCTCATTGCTGTGCTCCAAGTACAGTATCTGTGAGGGGTTGTAGTGTTGTGCCACCAGTGCCTAAGGCCCAATTTTTCAGCCCCTGTTCAACAGGGGCATGTAATTACAATTCTTGATCTAATAATTCACAGCAGGGCCCATTCCTGCACCCACCAAGAGTAACTCTGAGGGCTTACAGTGTTGTGGCAACGCCACCACCACCACCACGAAAGGCCCAATTTTTCAGCCCCTGTTCAAAAGGGGCATGTAATTACAATTCTTGATCTAATAATTCACAGCAGGGCCCATTGCTGCACCCACCAAGAGTAACTCTGAGGGCTTACAGTGTTGTGGCAACGCCACCACCACCACGAAAGGCCCAATTTTTCAGCCCCTGTTCAAAAGGGGCATGTAATTACAATTCTTGATCTAATAATTCACAGCAGGGCCCATTCCTGCACCCACCAAGAGTAACTCTGAGGGCTTACAGTGTTGTGGCAACGCCACCACCACCACCACCACCACGAAAGGCCCAATTTTTCAGCCCCTGTTCAAAAGGGGCATGTAATTACAATTCTTGATCTAATAATTCACAGCAGGGCCCATTGCTGCACCCACCAAGAGTAACTGTCAGGGCTTACAGTGTTGTGGCACCAGCACCACCATCAAAGGCCCAATTTTTACTACCACTGTTCAACAATTATATGTAATTAAAATTCCTGATATAATAGTTGACAGCAGGGCGTTCCAGCACCAACCAAGAGTAACTGTGAGTGCTTACAGTGTTGTGCCAACACCAACAACTAAGGGGCCTATTTCTGCAGAGTATATACGGCAGGTCCCCACTTTCAAACATCCAACTTACAAACGACTCCTACTTGCAAACGCAAGAAGACAACAGGAAGTGAGAGGAAATCTACCCCTAGGAAGGAAAATTCTCTCCTGTAAGAATTAATATGGGAGAAAGGTGTCTCCTCTGTACTGATGCTTTATCACCAATCCTTGTTTCAAGAAAAACACCACATTTCAAAAACAGTTGTCATTGGGACGGAAAGTGAGGTGAAATGTTCTGAACAGGGGCACAGACAGCAAAACAAATGTTACAGGGGTGATAACCCTTACCTATGTTTTCCAAAAAGTTTAAAAATAGATTTTTGGGCTGGAGCTACACTTAAACAATGTACCTGTTCAAAATTACAAACACATTCTACATAAGAACAAACCTACAGTCCCTGTCTTGTATGCACCGCCTGTATACGGCTGTTCAGAGTATATAGGGCCTTTTTTATTTTATGTGCGGGGTTCCCCTTAATATCCATACAAGACCCAAAGGGGCTGGTAATGGGCTGGGGTAGGGGGGGGGGGGGTCATGGGGTAGCTATGCCATTTTTATTAAAGATTTTCATCCATATTACCGGGACCAGACATTACATTAAAGCCGCAAGCAGTTTTAAATGGCTTTTTTTTCCTTTAGAAGTGTCATTTTGTGCAGGGACAGTTCTAAACACGGGAAACACGTGGCACTTCACAGGCATACTTTAGACACCCCCCAGGTACGATATTTAAAGGAATATTTGACTTTTTTTTTTTCACTTTATGCATCATTAAAATGACTGCTCCCGAAAAACGACCGTTTTTAAAACTTCTTTTTGCATTGATACATGTCCCCTGGTGCAGAACCCGGGTTCCCAAACCCTTTTTAGGACAATAACATGCATAATAGTTGTTATAATTAGCACTTTAGAATTCGAACGTTCGCATCCATTGTATTTAATAGGGTTCTAATGTTCGTACGAACTTTCGGTCCGTTCGCGGGTTCTGGTGCGAACCGAACCCGGGGGTGTTCGGCTCATCACTATTCACCACCCTCAGCAATAACCCCCCTCTCCGCTTCACCCTCAGCAATAACCCCCCTCCCCGGTTCTCCACCCTCAGCAATAACCCCCCTCCCCGCTTTTTCACCTTCAACAATAAACCCCAATCCCTGCCTCTTCACCCCCAAAAATAACCCCAATCCCTTCCTCTCCACCCCCAACAATAACCCCAATCCCTGCCTCTCCATCCCTAACAATAACCCCTTCCCTGCTTCTCCCCCTACAGCAATACCCCTCCTTTCTGCAGAAACAGCAGCGTGCTGATAGTTAATAAGTGACAATGTAGTATGGAGCACCCCACAATGTGTAATCATGGAGGTATTATGGGGAGGGATCCTGTTTAGTGATGGGCGTAGTATTGGGGAGAGGGTCCTGTGCAATGATGTGGGAGGAGGGTCCTGTAATTATGGGGGTAGTATGGGGAATGGGGTCCTATGTAGTGATTTGGGTAGTATGAGGGAGGGAGTCCTGTGTAATGATGGGGGGCAAAATTGCATGGGGGGCCCCAAGAAAATGTTTGCCCAGGGTCCAATCAATATTAAAGACAGCCCTGCCTCCACAGTCCTCTCCTCCTACATACTGCCCCCATCATACCCACCACAGTCCTCTCCTCTACATACTGCCCCCATCATACCCACCACAGTCCTCTCCTCTACATACTGCCCCCATCATACCCACCACAGTCCTCTCCTCTACATACTGCCCCCATCATACCCACCACAGTCCTCTCCTCTACATACTGCCCCCATCATACCCACCACAGTCCTCTCCTCTACATACTGCCCCCATCATACCCACCACAGTCCTCTCCTCTACATACTGCCCCCATCATACCCACCACAGTCCTCTCCTCTACATACTGCCCCCATCAAACCCACCACAGTCCTCTCCTCTACATACTGCCCCCATCAAACCCACCACAGTCCTCTCCTCTACATACTGCCCCCATCAAACCCACCACAGTCCTCTCCTCTACATACTGCCCCCATCAAACCCACCACAGTCCTCTCCTCTACATACTGCCCCCATCAAACCCACCACAGTCCTCTCCTCTACATACTGCCCCCATCAAACCCACCACAGTCCTCTCCTCTACATACTGCCCCCTCATACCCACCACAGTCCTCTCCTCTACATACTGCCCCCATCATACCCACCACAGTCCTCTCCTCTACATACTGCCCCATCATACCCACCACAGTCCTCTCCTCTACATACTACCCCCTCATACCCACCACAGTCCTCTCCTCTACATACTGCCCCCATCATACCCTCCACAGTCCTCTCCTCTACATACTGCCCCCTCATACCCACCACAGTCCTCTCCTCTACATACTGCCCCCATCATACCCTCCACAGTCCTCTCCTCTACATACTGCCCCCATCATACCCTCCACAGTCCTCTCCTCTACATACTGCCCCCATCATACCCTCCACAGTCCTCTCCTCTACATACTGCCCCCATCATAGCCTCTGCAATCCTCTCATGTACATACTGCCTCCATCTTACCCTCTGCACTCCTCTTCTGCAGAATCAGATGTAAAGGGGAACAAACCCTTTGCATTCAGATGTAAAGGGGGACTCTGCGGATTCAGATCTAAAGGGAAACTCTGTTGACTCTGATGTAAAGGGAGACTCTTGTGATTAATTCCATTTGATTAGAAATGTTATTTAATCACAAAAATATATGTATAGTGTATACTACATATCAAAATGTCTGTGCATTGCTTTGTACAGAGGTAATGAATTTAATGTACTACAAAAAAATAAATAAATTGGCGTGCGCTACTTAAGCGTTCGGGTTTGGCTTGACGAAAATGTGGCAACCCTACCCCCCTCGGGGGCCCCAAATTCTCAATCTGCTTGGGGCCCCCAAATTCCTTCAAACGGCCCTGGCTGTGGGACCCAAATACATGACACCGCTTAACCTTCTCATCCAGGAGGGTATGGTATATAGTACGGTGTGCCTTTTTCCTGCAATTGAGCCAAAGCAAGAGAAAAGGGTCCGTGTTCTACATACCCAATAGACATTTCCAATTGCTACTATAGATCTTAGTGACCATTTCCAGAGTCTAGTACCCAACAGACATTTCCAATAGCTACTATAGATCTTACTGACCATCTCCTGAGTCTAGTACCCAACAGACATTTCTAGGATCTACTATAGTTTTTACTGACTACTAGGGATATGCGAACGGTTTGGCTCGATCTGTGTCCACAGGCAAAGGTGAAAGTGGTCAGTCCTCAGGCAGGGCATAATTTCCCAGGGTGCAGGGTGTCCTAGGTCCTTGCAGGCAGCACCTCCTTTGTGATTTAGTATAGAGAGCATGGAGGAAGTACCAACCCACTGTGGACACTGTCCTCTTCTCTTTTTTACTTAAATCCAACCCCTTAAGGCTAAAATCTACAAAATGATCTGAGACTTTATCACCCCAAGTCTGCTTCAAGGGAGAAGCATACTTCACAAATTCTTTAGCAAGAGGCTCCCACTCATTGTCTCTGGCCCAGATAGGTAAGCTGCACACTTTCTTCTGGTCACCAGAACCCTCTGCAGCCTTGCTTTTCCTAAACAGCTTACGCAGCATTTTACCTAGCACAAGCTACACAACACACTACAGAACAACAGGTCTGCTTCAATTGAATTATAGCACAGATCGCGGACAAGCCCCCAAATGTTTTGCTTGCGTCTATCTAGCAAAGGTTACTTTGTGGTAAAAGCAAGGAAGCTGAGACTTCTGCAGTGTGTAAATGTGCTTTTACTATACAAAGATGCTGTACATACAAAACTATTACAATATTAGGAATACAATACAAGACTGACAGATATCTATAACAAGCAAAATGCCTAGCAAATGAACAGCCTATGGTCTATAACAGTACAAATACACTTAAGCCCAGGTTCACACTGGGGCTGCGGGAGTGAAGCCGTGCGAGTTCAGCTGAACTCGCACGATTTCACTCCTGCCTGTCAGTCCCGATTTCAGCTCAATTACAGAGACTTCTGACACAGATGTCAATGTAAATCGCAGCTGAAATCGCAAAAAGTAGTACAGAAACTACTTTTTGTAATCGGTGCAGCGCCGCAGATGCGGCGTCGCACCGATTAGGACGGTGCCATTGCCCGCAATTTGTGGCAAATTTCGCCGATTTGACATGTGATTTGACATGTCAAATCGCACGTCAAATCGCACCAGTGTGAACCAGGGACTTTGATTACTGTATTTTCATGATCTGATAAAATCATGAGAATGTGTTAGACATCAGCAAAGCATTGGTGGTTCAGTGGTAGAATTCTCGCCTGCCACGCGGGAGGCCCGGGTTCGATTCCCGGCCAATGCAAGCAACTTTTTTTTTTATATTATGAACAGCGAACAATTTGGGGTGTTTGCGGCAAATTCGAAAAGCCGCGGAACACCCTTTAAAAGTCTATGGGAGAAATCAAAAGTGTTAATTTTAAGGGTTAATATGCAAGTTATTGTCATATAAAGTGTTTGGGGACCCAGGTCCTGCCCCAGGGGACATGTATCAATGCAAAAAAAGTTTTAAAAAATGGCCGTTTTTTTCGGGAGCAGTGATTTTAATAATGCTTAAAGTAAAACAATAAAAGTAATATATTCCTTTAAATTTTTTGCAGTCTAATGTATGCATGTGAAGTAGCGCATGTTTCCTGTGTTAGAACTGTCCCTGAACAAAAGGTAATTTCTGAAGGGGAAAAAAGTAATTTAAAACTACTCGCGGCTATTCATGAATTGTCGGGTCCCGGCAAAACAGAGAAAAGTCATAAAAAAAAATGACAGGGGTCCCGCCACCCAGTTCATTATCAGGCCCTTTGGGTCTGGTATGAATAATAAGGGGAACCCCTGCCATTTTTTTCAATGACTTTTATCTGTATTGCCAGGACCCGACAATTCATTAATAGAGCGAGTAGTTTTAAATGACTTTTTTTCAAAAATGTTGTGCAGGGAACCAAAATTAACAAAAAAAAAAGGTGTGGGGGTCCCCCCAAATTCCATATCAGGCCCTTCAGGTCTGGTATGGATATTAAGGGGAACCCCTCGTATTTAAAAAAAAAAAATGTGTGGGGCTCCCCCAAAAAAATCTATACCAGACCCTTCAGGTCTGGTATGGATTTTAAGGGGATCTCCACGCCAAAATAAAAAAAAAACGGCGTGGGGTTCCCTCAAAAATCCATACCAGACCCTTATCCAAGCACGCAACCTGGCAGGCCGCAGGAAAAGAGGGGGGGGACGAGAGAGCGGCCCCTTCTCCTGAACCGTACCAGGCCACATGCCCTCAACATGCAGGATGCTTTGGGGATCTGTGACCCCCCAAAGTACCTTGTCCCCATGTTGGTGGGGACAAGGGCCTCATCCCCACATCCCTTGCCCAGTGGTTGTGGGGGTCTGCGGGTGGGGGGCTTATCGTAATCTGGAAGCCCCCAGATTCCGGCCTCCCCCTATGTGAATTGGTAACGGGGTACATTGTACCTCTACCATTTCACATAAAAAAAGTGTCAAAAAAGGTAAAAAAAACACACAGACAGCTTGGGACAAGTCCTTTAATAAAAAAAATATATATATTCCAGCGATGTACATCCTTTCACGGTCCGGACCCGCGCTACCCGCCGCTACAAACGATACAGCCTCCTCCATAGAAGGCTCCCAGGCGAATGACGCGTGAGCCGTGTGACATTTCTTTTATAACCGAGGGCGGGGCCACCCGTGACGTGGACAAGTGACCCCGCCCCGTTCTGACGTAACGGGGGTTTCCGGCAGATTCCCCGTGGTGTCACGGGTGACCCCGCCCTCTCTGGCGCATCACAGCGTTTCCCGTGATGCGCCAGAGGGGGGCGGGGTCAACCGTGACACCGCGGGGAAGCCGCCAGAAACCCCCGTTACATCAGAACAGGGCGGGGTCACTCGTCCACGTCACTGGTGGCCCCGCCCTCGGTTATAAAAGAAATGTCACACGGCTCACGCGTCATTCGCCCGGGAGCCTTCTATGGAGGAGGCTGTATCGTTCGCAGCGGCGGGTAGCGCGGGTCCGGGTCGTGGAAGGATGTTCATCGCTGGAATTATTTTTTTTTAATTAAGGGACTTATCCCAAGCTGTCTGTGTTTTTTTTACCTTTTTTGACACTTTTTTTGTGAAATGGTAGAGGTACAATGTACCCCGTTACCAATTCACATGGGGCGGGCTGGAATCTGGGGGTCCCCTTTGTTAAATGGGCTTCCAGATTACGATAAGCCCCCTGCCCGCAGACCCCACAACCACCGGGCAAGGGTTGTGGGGATGAGGCCCTTGTCCCCATCAACATGGGGACAAGGTGCTTTGGGGGGACCCCCAAAGCATCCTCCCCATGTTGAGGGCATGTGGCCTGGTATGGTTCAGGAGGGGGGTGGTGCTCTCTCGCCCCCCCCCTCTTTTCCAGTGGCCTGCCAGGTTGTGTGCTCGGATAAGGGTCTGGTATGGATTTTTTGGGGAACCCCACGCCATTTCTTTTACATTTTGGCGCAGAGTTCCCCTTAAAATCCATACCAGACCTGAAGGGTCGGGTCCCGGCAATACAGATAAAAGTCATTGAAAAAAATGGCAGGGGTTCCCCTTAATATTCATACCAGACCCAAAGGGCCTGGTAATGGACTGGGGGGGACCCCTGTCGTTTTTTTCAATGACTTTTCTCTGTATTGCCGGGACCTGACAATTCATGAATAGCCGCGAGTAGTTTTAAATGACTTTTTTTCCTTCAGAAAAAGGGACAGTTCAGAAGGGACAGTTCTAAACACGGGAAACATGCGCTACTTTACAGGCATACTTTAGACACCCCCCAGGTATGAAATTTAAAGGAATCTTTCACTTTTATTGTTTCACAAGCATTATTAAAATCACTGCTCCCGAAAAATCATCAGTTTTTAAAACTTTTTTAGCATTGATACATGCCCCCTGGGGCAGGACCCGGGTCCCCAAACACTTTTTAGGACAATAACTTGCATATTAGCCTTTAAAATTTGCACTTTTGATTTCTCACGCTCGAGTCCCATAGACTTTAACCACTTCTCAACCAAGGACGTCATATGACGTCCTTGACTTTGAGGTGGGATATCTGAATGATGCCTGCAGCTAGAGGCATCATTCAGATATCATTCTGTCGGGCCGGAAATTCTGAGCACCATAAGAATGATCATAGCGGCAGTTCCGTCGCTTGATCATTCTTATAGGCGGCGGGATGGGACATCCCCCCCTCCCGCCGCCATCCGGTGCTTCTCTGGGCTCTCCCGTGCCATCGGGGGCCTGGAGAACAAATCGGCCGGCGCCGGATGACAAGCATAGAGATTTCCGGTGACCAAATGGTCACCAGCCATCTCTATGACTGTCTCCGTCCCGGGCGCGACGTTGTGACGTCACGCCCGGTACCCGGAAGTAAACAAAGCCGCAATTGCGGCTGTCAGCATGAGATCGGTGAATTTTTTTTCACCGATCTCATGCTTTTAAGCCTGGAGGAGGAGAGATGTGGGGTCTTATTGACCCCGCATCTCTCCATAAAGAGGACCTGTGACACACATTCCTATTACAAGGGATGTTTACATTCCTTGTAATAGGAATAAAAGTGATCAAAAAGAAAAATATGTAAAAAAAGTGTCAAAATAAAAAGAAAACAGTAAAATAAAAAATAAAATGAAAAAAATAAAATTTAAAACCCCATTCAAACCCCACATGTGAGGTATCGCTGCATGCGGTAGAGTGCAAGCAACAATTCTAGCACTAGACCTCCTCTGTAACTCGAAAATAGTAACATGTAAAAAAATTTAAAGCGTCACCTATGGAGATTTTTAAGTACCAAAGTTTGGCGCCATTCCATGAGTGTGCACAATTTCAAAGCGTGACATGTTAGGTATCTATTTACTCGGCGTAACAGCATCTTTCACAATATACAAAAAAATTGGGCTAACTTTACTGTTTTGTTATTTTTTAATTCGTGAAACCGTTTTTTTTACCAAAAAAAGGCGTTTAAAAAATGATTGCGCAAATACCGTGCAAGATAAAAAGTTGCAATAACCGCTATTTTATTCCCTAGGGTGTCTGCTAAAAAATATATATAATGTTTGGGGGTTCTGATTAATTTTCTAGCAAAAAAATGATGTTTTGCACATGAAGCAGAGAAGTGCCAGAATAGGCCCGGTGGAGGAGTGTTTAACGGTGTTTGAAAGCTCACAAATGACCCCGCCCCGTTCTGACGTAACGGGGGTTTCCGGCGGCTTCCCCGTGGTGTCACGGGTGAACCCGCCACCTCTGTTGCATCACAAGGTTTCCCGTGATGCGACGGGGGGGCGGAGTCACCTGTGACACTACTGAGAAGCCGCCGGGTTTCCTGTGACACGCAAGAGGGGGCGGGGTCACCTGTGACACCAAAGGGAAGCCGCCGGAAACCCCCGTTTCGTCAGAACGGGGCGGGTCACTCGTCCACGTCACGGGTGGCCCTGCCCTCAGTTGTAAAATAAATGTCACGCGTCATTCGCCCAGGAGCCTTCTATGAAAGAGGCTGTATCATTCGTAGTGGCGGGTAGCGGCGGGTAGCGCGGGTCCGGGTCGTGGAAGGATGTACATCGCTGGAATTTATTTTTTTATTAAAGGACTTGTCCCAAGTTGTCTGTGTTTTTTACCTTTTTTGACACTTGTTTTGTGAAATGGTAGAGGTACAATGTACCCCGTTACCAATTCACATAGGGGGGCCGGAATCTGGGGGTCCCCTTTGTTAAAGGGGGCTTCCAGATTATGATAAGCCCCCCCGCCCGCAGACCCCCACAACCACTGGGCAAGGGTTGTGGGGATGAGGCCCTTGTCCCCATCAACATGGGGACAAAGTGCTTTGGGGGTTACAGACCCCCAAAGCATCCTCCCCATGTTGAGGGCATGTGGCCTGGTACAGTTCAGGAGGGGGGTGCTCTCTCATCACCCCTCTTTTCCTGTGGTCTGCCAGGTTGCGTGCTCGGATAAGGGTCTGGTATGGATTTTTGGGGGAACCCCACGCCATTTTTTTAAATTTTGGTGCGGAGTGCCCCCAAAAAATATATACCAGGCCCTTTAGGTAATGCCATTTTTAAAAAAAATTACACAGGGTTCCTCTTAATATCCATACCAGACCTGAAGGGGCTGATATGGAATTTGGGGGGACCCCACACATTTTTTATTTTGGTTCCGTGCACAAAATGTAATTTTTGAAGGAAAAAAAGTCATTTAAAACTACTCGCTCTATTAATGAATTGTTGGGTCCCGGCAATAGAGATAAAAGTCATTGAAAAAATGACAGGGTTTCCCCTTTATATTTATACCAGACCCTAAGGGCCTGGTAATGGACTGGGGGGACCTCTGTCGTTTTTTTTAATGACTTTTCCCTGTATTGCCGGGACCTGACAATTCATGAATAGCCGCGAGTAGTTTTAAATGACTTTTTTTCCTTCAGAAATTACATTTTGTGCAGGGACAGTTCTAAACACGAGAAACATGCGCTACTTTACAGGCATACTTTAGACACCCCCCCAGGTATGAAATTTAACCACTTCCATACTGGGCACTTATACAGCTTCCTGCCCAGACCAGTTTTCAGCTTTCGGCGCTGTTGCACTTTGAATGACAATTGCGCGGTTGTGCTACACTGTACCCAAACTACATTTTTATCATTTTGTTCCCACACATAGAGCTTTCTTTTGGTGGTATTTGATCACCTCTGCGATTTTTATTTTCTGCTAAAATAATTAAAAAAAGACCGAAAATTTTGAAAAAAACTAATTTTTTTGTTTCAGTTACAAAACTTTGTAAATAAATAAGTTTTCTCCTTCACTGATGGGCACTGATAAGGCGGCACTGATGGGCACCGATGAGGCGGCGCGGATGGGCACTGATAGGCGGCGCGGATGGGCACTGATAGGCGGCGCGGATGGGCACCGATAGGCGGCACCGATAGGCGACACGGATGGGCACCGATAGGCGACACGGATGGGCACTGATAGATGGCATGGATGGGCACTGATAGATGGCAAGGATGGGCATGGATAGGCACTGATAGGTGGCATGGATGGGCACTGATAGGTGGCACTGTAAAGTGTTAATGGATGCCAATCAGTGCCAAACAATAATGCCTGCCAATCAGTGATGCCCATTGTGGGCAATGATTGGCATCCATTAGGGGCACTGATTGGCATCCATTAGGGGCACTGATTGGCATCCCTGGTGGTCTAGGGAGGCATACCTGGTAATGGACATCCCTGGTGGTCCAGTGGCATCCCTGGTGGTCCAGTGGCATCCCTGGTGGTCCAGTGTGGGCATCCTCGGGGGGGCTGTGCTGATAATTTATCAGCACAAACCCCCCCTGTCAGAGGAGCAGCCGATCGGCTCTCTTCTACTCGCGTCTGACAGACGCGAGTGAGGAAAAGCCGATTACCGGCTTTTCCTGTTTACATGTGATCAGCCGTGATTGGACACGGCTGATCATGTGGTAAAGAGTCTCCGTCTGAGACTCTTTACCTAGATCGGTGTTGCGGGGTGTCAGACTGACACCCTGCAACAACGATCGCCGCGATGCGCGCCCCCGGGGGCGCGCAGCGGCTTAAAATCCTAAGGACGTCATATGACGTCCAGTCAGGATTTTAAAACCACTTTGCCGACTTTAATCCACTATAGGGCGGGGGGCAAGTGGTTAAAGGAATATTTCACTTTTATTGTTTCACTTTAAGCATTATTAAAATCACTGCTCCAGAAAAAACGTCAATTTTGAAAAAAAAAATTTGCATTGATACATGTCCCCCCGGGTCCCCAAACACTTTTTAGGACAACAACTTGCATATTAGCCTTTAAAATTCGCACTTTTGATTTATCACGTTCGAGTCCCATAGACTTTAACAGTGTTCAAATGTTCGCGTGAACTTTTTGCCTGTTTGCATGTTCTGGATGCGAACCGAACCGGGGGTGTTCGGCTCATCCCTAGTTAGGACTGAACATGGAAAAAGAGGAGATTTGAAGAGTTGCAGGACCTTTATTCTGAAGAGCTTTCAATTGCATGGGAAGCACTGTAATGAATTGCTCAAGTTAATGGTAAACTAGACCAAAGAGCTGACAATCTTGTTTTGCAACTTCTGACCAAGGTCTGAAAAGTCATTTATGTCCATTTCCAGACTTTGCAAAAAAAATAAGATTTAAAAAAAATAAAAAATAAAAATTAAGATTTATATATGCAATTTATCATCTTTATCATTTATAAATATGAAGGTTCAGGTTAGTGCAATTCATGTAATACAAATACAATGTAATGGATGAGCAGAAAAAATATATAATTGAATTATTGCAGTTTGCTACAACCCATAATTATTTCTGGTTTGATCAGAAATATTTCTCACAGAAAAAAGGTGTGGCAATGGGGGCCAAATTTGCCCCAAGCCTTGACAATTTGTTTATGGCCAAGTGGGAGGGGGATGTCATCTATTCTGAGCACAGATCTTCACTAGTCCTGTCGGCTAGGTATATAGACGACATCCTCCTCCTATGGGATGGTTCTTTTGAATCATTGGGTGAATTTTTTTCTTGTCTCAACGACAATGACCGAGGTATCTCCTTGACATTTGAGTACAGTGCCACTAAGGTCAACTTTTTAGATCTTGAGATTAAATCTCGATTTTTAGATCTTTTAGATCTTTTTAGATCTTGAGATTGAGATTGAATCTCGACAATTCAAATTTCAAACACATTTCAAGACAATAGACCGCAATAGTTTCATACCTGTTGATAGCTGTCATCATAGGTCATGGCTCAAATCTGTTCCACGTAGCCAATTTTTACGGTTACGTAGAAACTGCACTAATATTGATACTTATTTCTCACAGGCGTCCCTGCTTAGACAAATATTTATTGAGAAGGGTTATGACCAATTCTCGGTAGATCTTGAATTACAGAATGTCGCACAGATTGACCGTATGTCTTTATTGGTTGACATACCTAAATAAATTGACAAAAATATATAATTGAATTATTGCAGTTTGCTACAACCCATAATTATTTCTGGTTTGATCAGAAATATTTCTCACAGAAAAAAGGTGTGGCAATGGGGGCCAAATTTGCACGTAATTTTTAGTTTTCAAAAGGACTATAAGTTTATTTAAATTTTTTCATTCACTTGAATATTTCTTCACTTATAGTGTTCATACCAGATTCTCTTTTAGCTTGGTCATTTTACTGATCAACATATGACATCATTAATTTGATGTCACATATATTTTCTAGTGCTGCACTTTTATGTTAATACAAATAATACAAATACAATGTAACACTTTGTCAGTTTAAGATTAGCTCTCAGATGGAGGCCTCCAAGCAGCAGCAATGCATTGGTGGTTCAGTGGTAGAATTCTCGCCTGCCACGCAGGAGGCCCAGGTTCGATTCCCGGCCAATGCAATAATCTCTTTTTATTTTTTTAAGCATTAGCTTTATCATTAAGAAAATGTGTCTATGCTTACAGATAAGCTGTGATAAGGAAGATGTTGTCACCACAGATCTTACTGACTCACTGAGGGCTCATTTGAACGTGTGGCTAACGTTATAATTTCTCTGAAAAGCGATCCACAGTGGAATGCTTTTCAGAGGGCACTTAACAGGCAAGTAAAGAGAACTGCATGCTGCCCACCGAATGTGACAAGTCTTTTAATTTTTACGTGTTACAGCATCCACACATTTCACCCTGCTCCCAGAGACACTTCCTCAGTCAAAGAACAGTCTTTTGCTGGTTTTTGTTGTTTTTATTAGGGGATTGAACTTGGTTGGGGTAAAGGTACTTTGTAGAATAAAGTAACTGCGTCACACTTCTCAGCAGAACAAGATGGCTCACCCTAAACTTGACAGACTTTTATCTCAGAACTTTTCTTCCTCCAGCACACTACTTCACTGTCCAACTTTAGTAATCATGTCACACCATGAGCACATGACTAGGCCTCACTCTGAATAAGTCCCAATGTATTTACTTGATTGCCCTTTGTAGGCTGGGGCCTGCAGTACCACTTTGTGGCAGCAACCAATTTACTTGAGAAGAATAAATGTAGATGGACTACAAATCCCAGCAGTGGCGGCTGGTGCTCCAATTTTTGGGGGGGGGGGGCGCAAACAAACTGAAAAAAATAAATAAAAATTGCCGCCACTGTGCCCATTAAACGCAGCCACTGTGCCCAAACGCCTCTAGTTTGTCCCCAAATGCAGCCAGTTTCCCCCCAAAATACAGCCAGTTTCCCCCCAAAATACAGCCAGTTTCCCCCCATTATACAGCCAGTTTCCCCCCCAATATACAGCCAGTTTGTCCCCCAATATACAGCCAGTTTTTCCCCCATTATACAGCCAGTTTGTCCCCATTATACAGCCAGTTTGTCCCCATTATACAGCCAGTTTGTCCCCAATATACAGCCAGTTTGTCCCCCAATATACAGCCAGTTTATCCCCCATAATACAGCCAGTTTGTCCCCCATAATACAGCCAGTTTGTCCCCCATAATACAGCCAGTTTGTCCCCCATAATACAGCCAGTTTGTCCCCCATAATACAGCCAGTTTGTCCCCCATAATACAGCCAGTTTGTCCCCAATATACAGCCAGTTTGTCCCCAATAATACAGCCAGTTTGTCCCCAATAATACAGCCAGTTTGTCCCCAATAATACAGCCAGTTTTTCCCCCATAATACAGCCAGTTTGTCCCCCAAATGCAGCCAGTTTGTCCCCCAAATGCAGCCAGTTTGTCCCCCAAATGCAGCCAGTTTGTCCCCCAAATGCAGCCAGTTTGTCCCCCATATGCAGCCAGTTTGTCCCCCATATGCAGCCAGTTTGTCCCCCATATGGAGCCAGTTTGTCCCCCATATGCAGCCAGTTTGTCCCCAATATGCAGCCAGTTTGTCCCCCAAATGCAGCCAGTCCCCCCCAGCCCTGCACTTACCTTCCTCGAGTCAGCGCCGTCCTTCTTCCGTCCTCGATGTCTTCTCCCGCCCTCGATGTCGCTTCAGCCAATCAGGTTACCGGTAACCAGACCCGGTGAACCTGATTGGCCAGGGAACGCACCCCCCGTGCGTTCTCTCATTAGGTATTTAGAAGCCGATTACAGCCCTCAGGCTGTAGTCGGGAAGCCTATCAGAGCCGCTGGCTCTGATAGGCACTTCTAAAGGCCAACCAGACGCTGTTATTCAGATGGCCGGCGCTCAAGGGGCCGGCCATCTGAATAGTGGGCGGCAGCAATACATAGGTTCATGCAATGCATTCTCGCTTCTGCGCCCACTATGGACGCACCGCCATGTGTGTAAAAAAAAAAGGACATTTAAAAAAAAAAAAAACTCTTAAAGGGCCCGTTTTTTTTTTTTTTTTTGGTGACCACAGGAGGGGGGGGGGGGGGGCGGCGCCCGGGCGCCCCCTATGGATGGGCCGCCACTGAATCCCAGCAAGTCCGACTTGCAAATCCTGCCCACCCTCCTGGCTGCAGCAACTTGACACAAACTCCCACAGTCCCTCCCTCTGGCTCTACATCCAGCTCCCCTGGCATGTCTCTTCCAGATCTCTCCACTGTGCTTTCCACTCACCGACACCTGCCCTGGGTCCTTCCTGGATGTCTTACTCCAGACGTGCGGACCAACTGTCTCCTCCAGCTCCTGTTTCAGGACATCTCTCCATGACCTTGTAAGGAGAGGCTCCATCCCAGCTCCCTAGATCCCTTCCTGAGGTACACCCCCCCCAGAAAGAGGGTTCCTTCAGACACGACAGTCTAACTCTCCATCATCCAGTTCACCCAGCCGACAACTCCTCCAGTAGGCTGACCATGGTTATATGTAGGAACCCTGCCCCCTGCCAATCCTAGATGGGGATTGGTCAGAGCCCCTCACATGTACCCCATGTCACTCCAGCACTCAGCTCTGCCCCTTTTCCAGAACATTCTCCACTGGAAATAGGGGAGGCGCCCAAGAGCTGAAGTTAGGGTTGCCACCTTTTCTTCAAGTCAAACCCGAACTCTTTAGCTGCGCTTTTTTACTAAACAGTACATATATTTTGTGATTAAATAACATTTATAATCATATGAAATTAATTACAAGAGTCCCCTCTTACATCAGAGTCCACAGAGTTCACCTTTTAAACCTGAATCCACAGAGTTTGCTCTTACATCTGAACTTGCAGAGTTAACTTACACTGTAAGGGGGACTCTGCAGACTGATGTAAGGGAGAACTCTGGGGACTCTGACACAAGGAATGCTCTCGGAACCCTGATTTAAGGGGGAACACTGAGGACTCTGATGTATGGAGAGGACTTTTATGTAAGGGGGTACACTGTGGCCTCTGGTATAAAGGGGAACTCTGATGTAAGGGGTGCTCTGAGAATCCTGATTTACCTTAGTGTACTCACTCAGAGGCAGGAGAGAGAAGGGGGAGACTTCAGTCACAGACAAGGATGGATGGTGAGCTCATTCACCCCTTGACGGTCAGCACCTCTCACCCAGATGTATCTGCATCTGCTGGTCTTCAAATGTCCCTCCCCACTTCCCTTTTCTTATTGGTTTGGAGTGTGGGCAGACACAGAGGGATAGGGGTGGGAGGAAGAGGAGCAGATCAAGCCCTCTCTCCTCTCCCGTCTGTATGGGTTTGTGGGTGGGTGGGGGACTGTTAGTGCTGGGTTTGGGCAGTGTGAAAGAGAGTGTAACAGACACTCTCGGCTTAGACAACTGCAGCCAGCAACCCTGCTGGGAAGCCATAGTCCAGTCTGAATAATGTGTCCGGGTTTCAAGTGGTCTGAAACCCGGACACATGATTCAAAACCCGAACTGTCCGGGTGAATCCTGGACTGGTGGCAACCCTAACTGAAGTACATGTCAGTCACCTACTGCTACACTAAAACCACTCCCCTGCCCACAGATCAAAACAAACAGGCCTAACTCACAGCATAGGCCTGCCTAAATTTACCTGCGCTGGCAGCTTACACAAAAACCCCTACTAGCACCTACCTATGGTAGAGGTTGCTACATATAGATCAAACCAAAATGAGGGACAAATGAGGAGGAATGAGGGACAGAGGGACATTGTTCCAAATCAGGGACAGTTGGGAGCTATGTGCTCAGGGCAGCCCATACGTTTGAATGACAAATGCATCAAAGAAGCTCCTGCACCTTTTCGGGGTGCTGAGCTTTGTACTTTTTTTTAGGAGCGCATTTTGATGCACCTTATTGCCGTTTTGGGGCGGGCCGCCATTACCCATAGATGGAACTGCAAAAGCGATACAAATTTTAGTATATTCTGTGAACGTTCAGATGGAAATGGAGCCTAAAGAGGAGTTTATTTGCATGTTCATTATTCTATAAGGAGTGAAACTTTTATTTTCTGAATCTGTGATGCACGTGAGACGTGGTAACAATTCTGTGTGTTGCTTTGTTTTGTACGTTTTTTAAAGTGCATTAGAGGCCCAGGAACACTAAGTGTGTGCCTATAATCTGGTTACTGTATTTACTGTACTATGCAGGCTGTACGGGAAGGGGGGGGGGTTGTGCTGCCACATCAACACTTGCATTCCCGAAGCTGTGAGCTGCCTGTATAACGTGCGTAGATGAAGGCTGTTCAGGCAGGAGGTGTGGGGGATGGGCATAAAACTTTGGTGACCATGACAAGATATTGGTGAAGTTAGTGACAGTCACAGGATTGCATGGATTCCACATTTATATATTCAGCAACCAGTTTGGTTTGCTTTAGAACATGCGAACAGGCAATAAATTTGTTCGAACATCCGAACACCGTTAAAGTCTATGGGACACGACCATGAAAAATCTAATTTTAAAGGCTTATATGCAAGTTATTGTCATAAAAAGTGTTTGGGGACCCGGGTCCTGCCCCAGGGGACATGTATCAATGCAAAAAAAAGTTTTAAAAACTGAATTTTTTTCGGGAGCAGTGATTTTAATAATGCTTAAAGTGAAACAATAAAAGTGAAAAATTCCTTTAAATTTTGTACCTGGGGGGTGTGTATAGTATGCCTGTAAAGTAGCGCTTGTTTCCCGTGCTTAGAACTGTCCCTGCACAAAATGTCATTTCTGAAGGAAAAAAAGTCATTTAAAAGTACTCGAGGCTGTAATCAATTGTCGGCACCCGGCAATACAGAGAAAAGTCATTGAAAGTCATTGATAAAAAAAAAATGCGTGGGGGTCCCCCCAAATTTAATTACCAGGCCCTTCAGGTCTGGTATGGATATTAAGGGGAACCCTGCGCCAAATAAAAAAAAAAAACGTGTGTTCCCCCCAAATATCCATAGTGATGCTGCATTCATGGGCACAGTGATGCTGCAATGATGGGCACAGTGAGGCTGCATTCACGGGCACAGTGAGGCTGCATTCACGGGCACAGTGAGGCTGCATTCACGGGCACAGTGAGGCTGCATTCACGGGCACAGTGATGTTGCATTTAACGGGCACAGTGAGGCTGCATTTACGGGCACAGTGAGGCTGCAATGATGGGCACAGTGAGGCTGCAATGATGGGCACAGTGAGGCTGCATTCACGGGCACAATGAGGCTGTATTCACGGGCACAGTGATGTACCATGTCTGCAGTCTCTGACAATCTCCTGTATCATGTCTGCAGTCTCTGACAATCTCCTGTATCATGTCTGCAGTCTCTGACCATCTCTTGTATCATGTCTGCAGTCTCTGACCATCTCCTGTACCATGTCTGCAGTCTCTGACCATCTCTTGTATCATGTCTGCAGTCTCTGACCATCTCCTGTACCATGTCTGCAGTCTCAGATTTGTCGGTGGAGGAAGTGCTTGATAAAGAACTTAAGTTCGCTCCAGTTCGGAATTTCAATAAATTCTAAACCTACATAAGTCTGCAAAAGTTTGTAAGAACTCTTAACATCAAACGCCACTTTCTCTCTAAACCAGGAGCTCCTACCATCGCCTTAGTCCCTTCAGTGCCTTTAGAATTTAATTTACAGCTTGCTAACAAATCCACTTTCAACCCTCCAAAACACGACCACAAACACATCAAGGTTTTTAAAAATATGGTCACTACTGATTTGGACCGTATGAAAATCAAAAAAGTGAGAGACCCTCGCTACCTCAAAATGGGCATAGCCTCATTAGAGAAAAATTAAAACGTCGTAGTAAGACCTGCCGACAAGGGGGGTGGATTGGTTGTTATGAGCAAAATCTTTTATGACAATGAAATGAACAGACTATTGTCGGACCGATCCACCTACCAACTTATTACCAAGGATCCTGTATTTGTCTACAAAAAGGAACTTCAAGCTCTTGTAGAGCGAGGTAAAATGTGTGGTGTTCTTACTAAAAAAGAAGCCTTGTATTTGGATCCCAGTGCATACAGGAGACCGATCATATATTTTCTACCCAAGGTGCACAAGAATGCCCAGGCTCCACCTGGGAGACTCATTGTTAATGGGATCGATTCGGTCACTGCACGCCTGGGCCAATACATTGATCATTTTCTTAAACCTTTGGTTTGTTCTACTACTGCCTACCTCAAAGATACCAGGCACGCTATACAGATTGTTGAGCTTACTGGTTACGGCGTATGTGGGCTCACTGTATACTATTATTGGCCATAAAGATGCCATTAGGGCAGTCAAATGGGCTTTGGACGCCTCCGACCTCCATTCCCCACTGATCAACTTTCTTGTAGACGCACTTACATTTTGTTTAGCCAGAAACTACTTCTGGTATGACCACAGATATTTCCTGCAAATCCTTGGGGTTGCCATGGGAGCACGTTTTGCGCCTAGTGTGGCAAACCTGTTCATGTCACTATGGGAAGAGTAAACCAGCTTTAATGACAAACCAGTCCAATTAAAGTGCTACTATCGCTACATAGATGATTTGATCATTATCTGGGAAGGGAATATGACCAGTCTACAACTATTCATGTCCAAGTTGAATGGTAATACCAAGAACATCAGATTAACCTGGAATGCTGATGCTTCTAGTATAACATTTTTAGACCTGGAAATTTTCAGAGATGGTCATGTTTTCAAAACCAAAAATCATTTCAAGCAGACGGACAGAAATGGGTATATACCCCTTGACAGTTGCCATCATAAAACATGGCTATGCAACATACCCAGAGGCCTTTTTATTCGTTTGAGACGAAACTGTACGTCTGGGTCAGACTATCTCGCACAATCTGATCTTCTTGCTGATCGATTCATACAAAAAGGTTATAAAAAAGATGATATTATCAGTGAAATCCAAAAAGTTGGCAAGATTGATAGAACATCTTTGGCGGCTGGCTCTCGACCTAAGGTGCCATCTAACCCAGCCAACACTGAACTTAGAATCATCTTGGACTATAATATTCAGCATAAAAAGTTCGAGAAAATCATCATGAAGCACTGGGACATTTTGAAAAAGGATCGAATAATGGGACCCATTATACCATCTCGCCCTAGGTTCATTTATAGGAGGGCACCCACACTCAGGGACGTTTTAGCCCCGAGTGTGGTTGACCCCCCAGTAGTGAAAGAGAGTCACATTTTCCCTCTCATGACCGGCTTTTACGCATGTGGCAGATGCTCAGCATGTAAAAAATGCAAACGAAATGTCAAACGGAGAAAAGAATTTCCCGCCCCCACTACAGTTAAAATGTATCCAATTAAAAACCTTATCACATGCAATACTGTGGGGGTGGTCTATGTCCTTGAATGTGATTGCGGACTACATTATATTGGAAGGACCTCTAGACCTCTCCATGTTCGTATCGGCGAACATGTGAACAATATTATTAATGGTGTGAGAACCCACAATGTCTCCAAACACTTCTGCCTGTTTCATAACAGAGACCCCAAATGCCTCAAATTTTGGGGCTTAGAAAGAGTGAGACCCCATTGGAGAGGTGGTAATTTCATCAGACAACTTAGTCAACGCGAGTCTTTTTGGATCCATGAGACTCAAGTACTCATGTAGGGAGGCCTCAACGCTGACTTTGATCTCAACTGCTTCATTTCCGATAAATGAGGCAGTTTATTTTTTCATTAACAGTTCTTTTTCTTTGTTTTTACATATCAATTTGGTTTGGAGGATGTCCCCCTCCATATTCTAAAATGTTTATATTTATGTTTCATATTTTTATTTTTAAATGTTTACATTTTTTAATGTTGATACCTATTATATCATTTTTATTATGTATGGGATAGCTGCGGGTGTACGTTGCTATTTATGTACCTTTTACCTGTAACAATTGGTTATAGGTTTGATTGTTTAGCCATTTCCAGTGACCCCACTGGATTTTGTGTCATAGTTTATTTCCGGGATCGGTTTGCCGGCTGTCCCGCCCATATGACGCTTACTATGGCGACTCTGTTAGTATATTTAGACGTAGGGTGATGCCGTAGCTCCACCCACCGCTGACGAAGTCCGTAAGAACATAACGTGCGTACGGGGGAGGAGCTTACCTCGGTGACGTCACCCGCGTCTATCCCATGCTGGTTTGCGGCTTAGTACCGCTGTTTTATTTCATATCATTGCTCATTTATACCTACTGTTTGTGACCATTTGTCTGTTTGAGCCAGCCGCTGTACCACTTGTATCATGTCTGCAGTCTCTGACCATCTCTTTTACCATGTCTGCAGTCTCTGACCATCTCCTGTACCATGTCTGCAGTCTCTGACTATCTCTTGTATCATGTCTTCAGTCTCTGACCATCTATTGTATCATGTCTCCAGTCTCTGACCATCTCTTGTATCATGTCTGCATTCTCTGACCATCTCTTGTATCATGTCTGCATTCTCTGACCATCTCTTGTATCATGTGTGCATTCTCTGACCATCTCCTGTACCATGTCTGCAGTCTCTGACTATCTCTTGTATCATGTTTGCAGTCTCTGACCATCTCTTGTATCATGTCTGCAGTCTCTGACCATCTCTTGTATCATGTCTCCAGTCTCTGACCATCTCTTGTATCATGTCTGCATTCTCTGACCATCTCTTGTATCATGTCTGCATTCTCTGACCATCTCTTGTATCATGTTTGCAGTCTCTGACCATCTATTGTATCATTTATGCAGTCTCTGACCATCTCTTGTACCGTGTCTGCAGTCTCTGACCATCTCTTGTGTCATGTCCACAACCTCTAACCATCTCTTGTCTTATATCATGTCTGCAGTCTCTGAGGGAGTCTGGAGAGGAGTCAAGAGAGGGAGTGCTGCCGGGATGGGGGTCATGGGAGAAGTCAGACATGTGTGGACTGTGGAGAGGAGACTATAGGATAAAACCGGAGCCACCAAGCCGGAGCCGACTGACTGATCCCTGCACGTTACACCTGAGAGGAGGTCAGTGACAGCGCCGCCAGGCCAGCCTGAGGGGGGGTCATTAATGTAAGGGGGGAGTGAATACAACAATTTAAGTAGGTATTGATATAAAGGTTTCCCCTATATTAGTAACCCCCCACCTTAGTGTATTCTTTCTGCGGAAGGTGGTCTCTGGTCAACAGAGTCCCCCCCCCCACACGTTCCCAGAGTTGCTGGGGTCCCCCTTGATGCTTGATGATTGACCACTTTTAGCACTTTTAACTGGAATTTGCTTATATATATATATATATATATATATATATATATATATATATGTAGCGGGGGTCCCAATTTAGGGGGCAGCTATACTAAATTTAGGGGTGATTCGAGTGGTAGTTGGCTCGGATCTTCCAATTTATTGGACTCTGCTTTGCTGCTGTTTTCACCTGGCGTGCAGTTCCCCTTAGAAGTATGGGTGGCGCTGTCACTTGTACTCGGGGTTGAACCACAGGTGATGGAGTGACAATTGGGTGTCCTCTCTCGGCAGCCGCGCAGTGGGCGTGGTCTACCCGCAGTGCATGCCGGGAGAGGGTACAAAAGGGGCAGACGCCATTGGTCAGGGTGGACTTACTACCCCGGGGACCTGTACCCGGGGGTCAACCTGCAGTTCTGGAGTCCAAGTTCCAGTGCATGGCCCTCCAGGCCATGGGGCCACGTGCGCCTCAGTCCCAGGCAACTTTAGCCCTGGGACTGCAACTTCAGCCCTGGGCCCAGCACCTTTAGCTGGAGCCCACTTCGGGAGGAAGAATCCCAGGGTGCCGCCTTGCGAGGGGACCCGCATCTGGAAGAGGAGGCTGGGGGAGGACCGTTCCAAAGGACTGGTGAGAGATCACAGTGAAGGAAGGGGCCCAGTAACTCTCTGGAGGGATGTCATCCATCCGAAAAGGGATCTAACAATGTAGCCATTAGAACGTTCGGGACACTACAGATTCTGTGGCAGGGGATCTCCCGATCGCATCTATTAAGGGAATCTGATAGACTGTTCGAGCTACATGCCGGCTGCTAGTGCCAGTGGGTGACTATCCGGGTGAGCTATACCCACTCGGGATCGAGTGGCGAAGAAGCCAGGAGTGTCTGAATCTGATCTGCTTCTCTAACACCTTTCTCTCTTCTCAACTTTGTGGTTATTCATGCAATAGAAAAATAAACTCTACGTTGGAGTTGCTACTGGTGTGGACCTTGGAGTTACTTGGGGCATAGAGACTTGTCCTTTACATTCTAAGGGACGAGAACCAACTTTAAGGAGAACCTTGCTGCAAGACCCGTAAGTTACAAGTGTGCCTAAGGCTACTTTCACACTGAGGCACTGGATGCGCTGGCGGTATAGCGGCGCTATTTTTAGCGCCGCTATACCGTCGTTTTTGCCGCGATTTGCGGGCCCGAGCGGGGGGATTTTAACCCCCGCTAGCGGCCGAAAATGGGTTAAAAACGCTTGCAATAACGCCCCTTTGCGGCGTTTTACGATCGTTTTAGAGGCGCTACCCCATTGATTTCAATGGGCAGGGGCGCTATAGGAGCGGTATTTTTACCGCTCCTATTGCGCCTCAAAGATGCGGCTTGCAGGGGTTTTTTGACCCTCCTGCAAGCGCAAAGCTCCAGTGTGAAAGCTTTCTCATTGGATACAATTGAGCGGCCTTTTTGGGGCGCATTGCTGTAGTTTAGAAATCAAGTCCTAGCTTGGGAAAGTTCACACTCCATAATTTAGAATTGGTCATACGTGGCTCCACATCTTCTTCCTACCAAGGTCTCTTTGATGGCCCAAGTTCCCTTGTAGTTCCCATGGTCCTGACTCCTCCTAGTGTTTTGGTCACACTTCACAGAGGTAAAGAGAGGCGGGATAAGTGTGGGAGTTGTAAAAAAAGGCGAGTAGTTACAAGTCCAGCAGGCTATATTTAAGTGTATTAACTTGCAGCCTCCCATTCCAATCAGCTCCTTCCATAAACAACACAATGCATTACAAAGTGTGTCAACACAACACGTTCTGGTGGGAATGAACCTTTACTGTAGTTTTGAAAACAAGTCCAAGCTTGGGAAAGTTCTCGCTCCATAAGTTAGACATGGTCATAAGTGGCAATAAGTCTCCAACCTTCCAAGGTCTCTTTGATGGCCCAAGTTCATCTTTGGTTCTGATGGTCCTGACTCCCCCCTATGCCGCGTACACACAAACGGATTTTCCGTCGGAAAAACCTTGGATGGTTTTTCCGATGGAATTCCGCTCAAGCTTGGCTTGCATACACACGGTCACACAAAAGTTCTCAGAACTTTCGACTGTCAAGAACGCGATGATGTACAACACTACGACGAGCCGAGAAAATGAAGTTTAATGCTTCTGAGCATGCGTTGAATTGTTTCCGAGCATGCGTCGGAATTTTGCACGTCGGAATTGCTAACGACGATTGGAATTTCCGATCAGAATTTTTTCCATCTGAAAAATGAGAACCTGCTCTCAATCTTTTGCTGGCAGAAATTTTGACAGCAAAAGTCCGATGGAGCATACACACGGTCAGAATTTACGATGAAAAGCTCACATCGGACTTTTGCTGGCGGCAATTCCGACCGTGTGTACACGGCACTAGTGCTGGGGTCACACTTCACAGAAGTACAGAGAGGTTTGGTAACAGTGGGAAGGTTGTCATAAGGTGTGTTGTAATAAGTCCTGCGTGCTACATTTAAGTGCATTAAGACCCCTTTCACACTGGAGCGTATTGCAGGCGCTATAGCGTTAAAAATAGCGCCTGCAATTCGCCCTTAAAAATCTGTCCCCATTCACTCCAGTGTGAAAGCCAGAGGGGCTTTCACACTGGAGCGGTGCGCTTGCAGGACGATAAAAAAAGTCCTGCCAGCCGCATCTTTGGAGCGGAGAAGGAGCAGTGTGTTTACCGCTCCTCCTCCGCTGCTGCCCATTGAAATCAATGGGACAGCGCGGCTATACCGCCCGCAATGCGCTGCTTCAGCAGCGCATTGCAGGCGGTTTTAACCCTTTTGCGGTCGCTAGCGGGGGATAAAATCGCCCCGCTAGCGGCCGAAATGCGCCAAAAATACGCCCATAGCGTCAGCGGTCAAAATAGCGCAGTTTTACCGCCGACGCTATGGGCGCCTCAGTGTGAAAGGGCTCTTACTCTCAACCTTTCATTCCAGTCAATATTTTAAAAAACAGAATTCATGGCAAAGTGTGTCAACAAAAAAACACATTAACCCATACATTCTGGTAGGAATGAGCTCTTATGCCGTGTACACACGATCGGAATTTCCGAAACAAATGTTTGATGTGAGCTTTTGGTCGGATATTCCGACCGTGTGTAGGCTCCATCGGACATTTGCTGTCGGAATTTCCGACAACAAATGATTGAGAGCTGGTTCTCAATTTTTCTGACTACAAAAGTTGTGGTCGGAAATTCCAATCGTGTATATCCAATTCCGATGCACAAAAATCCTACGCATGCTCGGAATTAATTTGACGCATGCTCCGAATCATTGTACTTAATTTTTCTCGGCTCGTCGTAGTGTTGTACATCACCGTGTTCTTGACGTTCGGAATTTCCGAGCAACATTTGTGCGACCATGTGTATGCAAGACAAGTTTGAGCCAACATTCAGTCGGAAACATTATCAACGGTTTTGTTGTCAGAATGTCCAATCGTGTGTACGCGGCATAACTGTAGTTTAGAAAACAGTTTTCACCAGGGTTGCCAACCGTTCGTAAATTTACGGACAGTTTGTAATTATCAGGTGATTTCCAAGCTGTCCATAAATGTACGTTTACGGACAGAGCCCACCTACAAAAAATATGGCCGTGGGCCAGCTTTGGAACTGCACTTACACTGTAAGGGGGGAGCCCTGCGTACTCTGATGTAAAGTGGAACTCTGTGGACTCTGATGTAAGGGAGACATTTGTAGACTGTGATGTAAAGGAGAACTATGTGGACTCTGATGTAAGGGAGAATTGTGGACTGTGATGTAAAGGGGAACTATGTGGACTCTGGTGTAAGGGAGACATTTGTAGACTGTGATGTAAAGAGGAACTCTGTGGACTCTGATGTAAGGGAGACATTTGTAGACTGTGATGTAAAGGGGAACTCTGTGGACTCTGATGTAAGGGAGACATTTGTAGACTCTGATGTAAAGGGGAACTCTTTAATAAAGCTCCACAAAAGTTAATTTTAAGGACTGGTATAGGTGTGTACTATTTGGTGTGCAGTATATAGGGGTCTAATACACGCATAAAAAACTTTCAAACATACTATATAATATATACTATACTATATAATATATAGTGCATTTCAACTGTGCAGCATTTCTACTGTGCAGCTTCTGAGCGGTTCTGCTGCAGCTCTTTTCTCGGTTTAGGTAGAAATTGCCGCTGTGTGTCGCAGGCACAGACTAGCGACTAAAATCGCTAACCAATAAAGCTCCACAAAAGTTCATTTTAAGGACTGGTATAGGTGTGTACTATTTGGTGTGCAGTATATAGGGGTCTAATACACGCATACAAAACTTTCAAACATACTATATAATATATACTATACTATATAATATATAGTGCATTTCAACTGTGCAGCATTTCTACTGTGCAGCTTCTGAGCGGTTCTGCTGCAGCTCTTTTCTCGGTTTAGGTAGAAATTGCCGCTGTGTGTCGCAGGCACAGACTAGCGACTAAAATCGCTAACCAATAAAGCTCCACAAAAGTTCATTTTAAGGACTGGTATAGGTGTACTATTTGGTGTGCAGTATATAGGGGTCTAATACACGCATAAAAAACTTTCAAACATACTATATAATATATACTATATACTATATAATATATAGTGCATTTCAACTGTGCAGCTTCTGAGCGGTTCTGCTGCAGCTCTTTTCTCGGTTTAGGTAGAAATTGCCGCTGTGTGTCGCAGGCACAGACTAGCGACTAAAATCGCTAACCAATAAAGCTCCCCAAAAGTTCATTTTAAGGACTGGTATAGGTATACTATTTGGTGTGCAGTATATAGGGGTCTAATACACGCATAAAAAACTTTCAAACATACTATATAATATATACTATATACTATACTATATAATATATAGTGCATTTCAACTGTGCAGCATTTCTACTGTGCAGCTTCTGAGCGGTTCTGCTGCAGCTCTTTTCTCGGTTTAGGTAGAAATTGCCGCTGTGTGTCGCAGGCACAGACTAGCGACTAAAATCGCTAACCAATAAAGCTCCACAAAAGTTCATTTTAAGGACTGGTATAGGTGTACTATTTGGTGGGCAGTATATAGGGGTCTAATACACGCATAAAAAACTTTCAAACATACTATATAATATATACTATATAATATATAGTGCATTTCAACTGTGCAGCTTCTGAGCGGTTCTGCTGCAGCTCTTTTCTCGGTTTAGGTAGAAATTGCCGCTGTGTGTCGCAGGCACAGACTAGCGACTAAAATCGCTAACCAATAAAGCTCCCCAAAAGTTCATTTTAAGGACTGGTATAGGTATACTATTTGGTGTGCAGTATATAGGGGTCTAATACACGCATAAAAAACTTTCAAACATACTATATAATATATACTATATACTATACTATATAATATATAGTGCATTTCAACTGTGCAGCATTTCTACTGTGCAGCTTCTGAGCGGTTCTGCTGCAGCTCTTTTCTCGGTTTAGGTAGAAATTGCCGCTGTGTGTCGCAGGCACAGACTAGCGACTAAAATCGCTAACCAATAAAGCTCCACAAAAGTTCATTTTAAGGACTGGTATAGGTGTACTATTTGGTGTGCAGTATATAGGGGTCTAATACACGCATAAAAAACTTTCAAACATACTATATAATATATACTATATACTATATAATATATAGTGCATTTCAACTGTGCAGCTTCTGAGCGGTTCTGCTGCAGCTCTTTTCTCGGTTTAGGTAGAAATTGCCGCTGTGTGTCGCAGGCACAGACTAGCGACTAAAATCGCTAACCAATAAAGCTCCCCAAAAGTTCATTTTAAGGACTGGTATAGGTGTACTATTTGGTGTGCAGTATATAGGGGTCTAATACACGCATAAAAAACTTTCAAACATACTATATAATATATACTATATACTATACTATATAATATATAGTGCATTTCAACTGTGCAGCATTTCTACTGTGCAGCTTCTGAGCGGTTCTGCTGCAGCTCTTTTCTCGGTTTAGGTAGAAATTGCCGCTGTGTGTCGCAGGCACAGACTAGCGACTAAAATCGCTAACCAATAAAGCTCCCCAAAAGTTCATTTTAAGGACTGGTATAGGTA
The DNA here is from genome assembly GCA_029206835.1 of Rana muscosa. Classification (NCBI taxonomy): domain Eukaryota; kingdom Metazoa; phylum Chordata; class Amphibia; order Anura; family Ranidae; genus Rana; species Rana muscosa. The sequence continues at coordinate 337,980,027 of CM055118.1, forward strand.
TACTATTTGGTGTGCAGTATATAGGGGTCTAATACACGCATAAAAAACTTTCAAACATACTATATAATATATACTATATACTATACTATATAATATATAGTGCATTTCAACTGTGCAGCATTTCTACTGTGCAGCTTCTGAGCGGTTCTGCTGCAGCTCTTTTCTCGGTTTAGGTAGAAATTGCCGCTGTGTGTCGCAGGCACAGACTAGCGACTAAAATCGCTAACCAATAAAGCTCCACAAAAGTTAATTTTAAGGACTGGTATAGGTGTGTACTATTTGGTGTGCAGTATATAGGGGTCTAATACACGCATAAAAAACTTTCAAACATACTATATAATATATACTATATAATATATAGTGCATTTCAACTGTGCAGCATTTCTACTGTGCAGCTTCTGAGCGGTTCTGCTGCAGCTCTTTTCTCGGTTTAGGTAGAAATTGCCGCTGTGTGTCGCACGCACAGACTAGCGACTAAAATCGCTAACCAATAAAGCTCCACAAAAGTTCATTTTAAGGACTGGTATAGGTGTGTACTATTTGGTGTGCAGTATATAGGGGTCTAATACACGCATAAAAAACTTTCACATATAGGAAGAATAGTATAGTGCATTTCTACTGTGCAGCATTGTGACTGCTGAGAGGTTCTGCAGCGATACTACAAAGAGTGACAAACACAATTAGAAAAAAGTATTATAACTGCTGTGATAGACCAGTGGCCCCCGAAAACAACAGTTTGAAGGCAGGGTGTTATATACCTTCTTCCACATATACTGCCCTTCTCTACAGCCTTTTGTCACAGGGTCATTTAAAAAGATGACAGGCAGAGGAAGAGGCAGGCCCTTCCGCAGGGGTGGTACGGGTAGGGCAGGAGCACAAGGCCGGAGCCAAAGTGGGAAGTTGCAGAAGGTGCGTTCGATTACGTCAAAGGACGCACCAGACTTGGTTGAGTGGCTCACTCAGCCTTACTTTTCTGCACCCTCCTCATCCTCTCTATCTGCACCCTCTTCACTCTCTGCTGTGTGCACCCCCAAAGACACTACCACCAATACCACTGCCACCATATACCCTCCGCTTGAGTCACAGGAATTATTTTCCGATCCATTACAAGACTTCTCTGATGCGCAGGCATTCTTGACATTGGATCAGGAAGAGGAGGTAGCAACAACTGCCACTCAGCAGTCTGACAACAGTACCCAGATCAGCCCAAGGATGTTGGTCCCCGCTGTTGCTGCCTACTCCGAGATCTCTAATGTTAGTGGTGGGGAAGGTGACGTAGATGATGATGTGTCTATGGACGTCACGTGGGTGCCCACAAGAGAGGACCAGGAGGGGAGTTCAGAGGGAGAGATGGACCAGCAGATAGGGAGGAAAGGCAGGCGGAACTTACATTGCACAGGAGTGACAAACAAGACTGCTAATGTATCAGGACTCAGAGCGAGCCATCAACCATGTACGGTCACATCTGGCGCTCCCAGGACTCCGGCACATGGCTCCGCAGTGTGGGCTTTTTTTAACGTGTCCGCTGCTGACAATAGTGTTGCCATCTGCAGCCTTTGCAATCAACGCATAAGTCGCGGTAAGCCCAACACTCACCTAGGGACGACCGCCTTAAGAAGGCACATGAACTCCCATCACCGAGCCCAGTGGGAGCAACGCCGTCAGAACCCACAAAGCCAAACTCCAGGCTCTCACCGTCCAGCCTCTTCTACTACTTCTCCTCTCTCTTCACAGTTGTCCTCCACTCCACCTTCCATCATCACGTCCCCAAGTTTATCTGGAAAAAGGCAGGCTTCCGTGGGACAAATGTTCGAGCGTAAAAGAATGATGACGCCGGATAACCCTCTTGCCCAACGGTTGACCGCTGGCTTGTCAGAACTCCTAGCCCGCCAACTACTGCCATATAAACTGGTGGACTCGGAGGCCTTTCGAAAATTTGTGGCCATTGGAACACCACAATGGAAGGTCCCAGGAAGGAAATATTTCTCCCAGAAGGGCATCCCAGAGCTATATGGCCATGTTCAGCGGCAAGTGAATGTATCTCTGGCACACAGTGTCGGTGCCAAGATACATCTGACCACAGACACGTGGTCTAGCAAACACGGGCAGGGAAGGTATATTACTTATACTGCCCACTGGGTGAACCTTCTGACGGCCGTCAAGCATGTAACCCGTGGCACCCGTGTAGATTTGGTTTTACCGCCACGGATTGCATGCAGGCCTGCCTCTTCTTCTCCTCCTCCTCCTACTCCATCCTCCCTCTCCTCCTCGGCTGACTCCTCCTCTTCCGCTGATACCGTCTCTTCCGCTGCGCTGCCCAAGATCCCCAGAACCTATTCGACATGCCAGGTGAGACGTTGCCATGCTGTGCTGCGTCTGTTGTGCCTGGAAGCCAAGAGCCACACTGGTCCTGCACTCCTTTCAGCTTTTCATTCACAGGCAGATCAGTGGCTAACACCACTCAATTTGACAGTTGGTAAAGTGGTGTGCGACAACGGTGCCAATCTGCTGAGCACGTTGAAACAGGGCAAAATTACACACGTGCCATGCATGGCACACGTCTTGAACTTGGTCGTGCAGCGATTCGTTGTCAAATACCCTGGGGTCCAGGACGTCTTGCGGCAGGCAAGGAAAATCTCGGCCCATTTCAGAAGATCTTACACGGCCATGGCTCGCCTTGCTGACATTCAGCGGCGACACAATCTGCCGGTCAGACGTCTTATTTGTGACTGCCCGACGCGATGGAACTCAACCTTGTATATGCTTGATAGGCTGCTCCAGCAGAAACGTGCAGTTAACGACTACCTGTACGAACTCTGCGCCAGAACAGGTTCTGGGGATCTTGTTTTTTTTTCACTGCGTCAGTGGCTGCTCATGCGCGACGCATGCAGACTTTTGTGGCCATTTGATGAGATCACCAAACTGGTCAGTCGCAGCCATGGTGCCATCAGTGACATCGTACCTTATGCCTTCTTTATGGAGCGTGCATTGCGTTGTGTCATTGATCAAGCCGTCGAGGAGCAGGAGCAGGAAGATGAGGAAGTCGCAATGCTGGATGAATTCCCAGGGGGGCTACTCTATCTGAGACAAGTCAACAACAGGAGTCTGAAGAGGAGTCAGAGGAGGATGGTGCCGGGGCGGATGAGGAGGAGCAAGAAGAGCATGCTTTAAACCTTTCTGGGATCCCTGCTGTTGTTGTTCGTGGATGGGGGGAGGAGATCGAGGACGACATTATCCTGGATGATGACGAGCAGGAGCCAGGCCACCACACTGCTTCCAGTTTAGTGCAAATGGGGGCCTTCATGCTCCAGTGTTTTAAGAGGGACCCCCGTATAAAAAGCATAAAGGGCAAGGACCATTACTGGGTGGCAACGTACTTGGACCCCTGGTACAAACAAAAAATGGCAGAAATGTTACCACCATCACAGAGGGCTGTCAGAATGGAGCACTTCCAGGCCTTGCTTCGAGAAATGCTGCATTCTGCTTTTGCGTGCGCTGGCAGAGGAATTTCCACTCCCAGAGGAACAGTTGTGGATACCAATCCAACAGCGCCTGCAAGAAGAGGGCGGTTTGAAGATGTCTTGGTCACTTCTGATATGAGATCATTCTTTCAGCCGACCCATCGACAGGTCTCATCCGGATCCAGCATCAGGGAACGCCTAGACCGTCAGGTGTCCGACTACATCGGATTAACGGCCGATGTGGACGCTCTGAGAAGTGATGAACCCCTGGACTACTGGGTGGGCAGGCTTGACGTCTGGCCAGAGCTTGCACAATTTGCAATGAAACTGTTGGCTTGCCCCTCGTCCAGTGTCCTGTCCGAAAGGACATTCAGCGCAGCAGTAGGGGTCGTGACCGATAAGCGCACTCGCTTAGCTCACGACAGTGTTGACTACCTCACATTTATAAAAATGAATGAGGCATGGATCTCTGAGGAATTCAACACATGTGACCAGTAGACCATGTTTCATTCAAATTCCTCATGACAGGCCACAAATATCCACCACCACCTATAACAATTATTCATGGTCCTTGTCTTCTTGGGTAAATACAGCGGCATAAAAGGCCTTTTATGTCCGTTGAATGCCTAATTTTTGGGGCCTGTAGTGCCCGAAACGTATTTATCCTGTGAATGCCTAATGTACCTCCAGCCACAGAATTTAAAGTTCTTTGCTGTCAGATGAATGCCTGTTGGCTAATTTTTGGGGCCTGTACTGGCCGACACTTACTTCTTTATCCAGGCTGTGAATGCCTAATTTTTCAGACTGGAATTGAAAATCAATTCCGCTAAATTGTGGAACGGATGCGGACCCATTTCTTTTTCGTACATCACGGGACACAGAGCGACTTAGTCATTACTAATGGGTTATATAGATACCTTCAGGTGCTGGCACTGGCAGCTTCCAAAACCGGAAGTACCCTCCCCTATATAAGCCCCTCCCATCCGGGAGCACCTCATTTTTTTGCCAGTGTCTAAGGTGTTGGCCAAAGAGTAACATGTGTTTTTCACTGGGCTTGCGTACAGGTTCTTTTATGGGCCTTAGTAAGCTGTTCCGGATCCGACCAAAAAAGCTTCATAGCTAAACGGTCGGTACCCGGGCCTTGCAACAGAAGAGCAAGGTTTTGCCTGCAATGCCTCTCTTAGGAGGGCTGGACCCTGGGATCCAGAGCTCTGGTCATACCCACGACCAAGATGTTGTCTGTGCAGGGTGCTATACAGGTCCAGGGGAGTGGAATCCTTGGGAACCCGGTCCCTGAAGGTTTAATTACAATGCCTGCCGTGAGAGGTGAAGTTTGGGCTTTTGTGGACCAAACAAAGTCCTGCGGCGGGGAACAGGTAAGTGGGGGCCCCCAGGAACTTGGTTCTATTGGGGGACCCCCAAGCTTAATTTGTCTTTCTGTCTGTTACCTAACGGTATTCCCGCTAATATCTGTGCATGCCTGTAACTACTGGAAAATGTAAAATTTTAATAGTAGTCAAGAAAAAAAAAAAAAAAAAAGGGGAGACCGCGGTACCTGTGTTAAACCACTAGAGGCCGCTGTGGTCCATTTTTCTTGTCATATGGATCTTTGGCTTTGTCAAGTCAAAAGATCCAGGCAGTTGGTAAGTTTCTCTGTGGGAATCCACTTCCTCTGCCCTGTTGCTGCGCTCATCCACCGCACAGGCCCTCCGGCAAAAAGGGCCCTGGCTCCTTGTCCCTGCTTGGTTTTCAAAAAAGAGCGCCGAAGGCGCACGGGCGCGCGCCCCCTATGAAAGGAAAGGGGCGGGGCGGGTGGATGACGCTCGATGCGCGCCGCGGCGCTTCTGCGCATGTGCAGGCATCCCAGCATGGATAAAAGACACAGTACAAGTGTCAGCTGGATGCAAGCAGAGCTAGCAACAAAACGGTGGCACACAGAGGCGGTTGATGCAGGCATCCCCATAGAAAGACACTTTAGTGGACAACAGCTGGTATATAGCAGCAACTGTGTTAGACTATTACCAGTAAAATTGGTGTATGACGACGGGAATACCTCAGCTTTGTGCTTAAAGGATATGTCGTCCAGACGCTCTGGAAATAAGTCTTCCAAGAAGCCAAAGGGGTCTCCATCGGGCTCTGAGGATTTTGGGCATGCTTGTACTGCACCAATCTCCCCTGAAATTTCAGAGGTCAGTAGCCGTAGGAACCCCGCAGGAGTACCTGGTGCTGCGGCTGTCCCCAGTCCACCTGCTCTTGTATATATAACAGAGGAGGTTTTTTCCTCAACTCTGGGAGGATTGGAAGAGAGATTAACAGCATTGATCGCTGCTTCCCTGTCACAGGGAAAGCGCGTCCGATCTCCGTCTCCTCCTTCAGAGTGCCTGTTAGTGGAGGAACAGCCCCACACAGAGATCGACCTACCTGAAGGGGATCAGGATGAGGTTGATTCGGTTATAGAGGAATCAACAGTGGAAGAAACTTTCTCAGCATCTCAGGCTGAAAGATTATGGGTTCAGTCTCTGACTAACATGGTCCGATCAGCATTTAAAATGCCTCTTGCGGAGCCATCAACCACTACTGTCTCCTCGCTGGGGTCGCTGAAAGCTCCCCAGACTGCCTGTTCCTTCCCAATCCACCCTTTATTGGAAGGGCTTATTTACCAGGATTGGGAGCATCCTGATAAAATATTTACTCCCCCCAAGAGATTTCCGGTGATCTATCCCATGGAGGATAAGTTCATAAAAAAATGGAGGGTCCCTACAGTGGACGCAGCCATCTCTTGTGTGAATAAATCACTGACATGTCCAGTAGATAATGTTCCAATGTTCAAAGACCCAATAGATAAAAAATTGGAGTCTTTACTAAAATCTGCTTTCTCTACAGCAAGCATGGTGACACAACCTGCAGTAGCAGCGATTGGGGTCTGCCAAGCAGTGAAGGATCAGTTGAAACAAGTCTTAAGGGACTTACCAGATCAGCAGGCTCTTGCCCTAGCTGACCTACCTAGAGCCTTGTGTTTTGCCGTGGACGCCATAAAGGATACAATCCAACAGGCCTCCCGCTTTACGCTGTCTGTAGTACATATGCGTAGGCTTCTATGGCTCAAAAACTGGTCTGCTGAAGCTCCCTGTAAGAAATTGCTGATTAGCTTCCCATTTCATGGAGAACGCTTATTTGGAGAAGATCTGGACAAGTATATCCAGAAAATTTCTGCCGGTAAAAGTACACTCTTGCCGATTAAGAACAAGGGTAGAAGTCCTTCTTTTAAGAGGCCTACTTCTCCAGTCCCTGGCACATCGGCTGTGAAACAGTTCCGACGGCCTTCGCGGTCAAATCCAGGGGGCAGAAATCAGGGACAATCACAGGGTAACAAGAAACCCTGGGTCAAGAGAGGTACGAAACCTCCCCCCAAGTCATGAAGGGTTGCCCCCACTCAATCGGGTGGGGGGAAGACTTCAGTTGTTCACAGAGACCTGGCGGGACACCATCAGAGACAGATGGGTGATCTCCGCAGTAAGTCTGGGATACAAGCTGGAGTTAAAAGACACTCCTCCTGCCCATTTTATGAGGTCAAACGTGCCAAGCGATCCCCAGCAGAGAGGATCCCTCCTTCTGGCACTAGAACAACTATTGCTCCAAGGTGTAATCATGAAGGTTCCCTTGGAAGAAAGCGGGTTCGGGTTTTACTCGAACCTTTTCACAGTCCCCAAACCAAATGGGGACGTGAGGCCCATATTAAATCTAAAAGGGCTAAACAAATTCCTACATATCAGGACTTTTCGGATGGAGTCGATCCGATCGGTGGCCACCGCCCTACAAGGGCAGGAATGGTTAGCCTCGATCGACATAAAGGATGCTTATCTGCATATTCCCATCTTTCCGGCCCACCAGAAATTTCTACGCTTTGTAGTAGAAGGGTGCCATTTTCAGTTCAGAGCCTTACCTTTCGGTCTGGCCACAGCACCACGAGTGTTCACAAAAATTCTGGCCCCACTATTGGCCAATCTAAGAACACGGGGTGTAACGATAATGGCATATTTAGACGACCTGCTACTAATAGACCACTCAGTGGAAAAACTGGAAGTAGCTATTCACGAGACAATCAAGTATCTGGAATATCACGGTTGGATTATCAACCGAGACAAGTCAGCTCTAAGACCAGTCAAAAGTCTGGAATACTTGGGGCTAAGGCTGGATTCAAATCAGAGAAAGATTTTCTTACCTCCAGAGAAGGTGTCGTCTTTGAGAGATTTGACCCACTTAGTGGGTACAAAAAGAAAACCATCCATACGCCTGTGCATGAGGCTGCTGGGAAAAATGGTGGCTTCATTCGAAGCAGTACCCTACGGTCAATTCCATTCAAGGAACTTGCAGAGGGCCATACTGTCAGCCTGGAACAAAAAAGTTCAGGCTTTAGACTTACCAATGTCCCTGTCCCCTTCCGTTCGCAAGAGCCTCAATTGGTGGTTGGTGCCCCAGAATCTGGAAAAAGGGAAACCCTTCAGTCCAGTTTCTTGGAAGGTGGTCACTACAGATGCCAGCCTCATAGGCTGGGGGGCAGTACTGGAGCAATGGTCTCTCCAGGGCAAGTGGTCAGAAGCAGAGAAGGCCCTGCCCATCAATCTCTTAGAGATACGAGCAGCCCGGTATGCCCTAGTAGCATGGACATCCAAACTCCAAGGGTCCCCTGTCAGAATTCAATCAGACAATGCCACAGCAGTGGCATATATCAATCACCAGGGTGGCACCAGGAGTCGTGCAGCCCAGAGGGAAGCGAATTGCATCCTGGAATGGGCAGAAAGATATGTCTCAGCCATATCCACGGTTTTCATCCCAGGAGTGGAAAATTGGAAAGCGGACTTTGTAAGTCGCCAGCAATTATGCCCGGGGGAATGGTCTCTTCACCCCGAGGTTTTCCAGGCAATATGCCAGCGGTGGGGAACACCGGATGTAGATCTGCTAGCATCCAGATTCAACGCAAAGGTGGACAGATTTGTGTCTCGCACAAGGGACCCCCTAGCTTGCGGCTCGGATGCCCTAGTGTTCCCTTGGGATCAGTTCAAACTGATATATGCATTCCCACCGCTACAATTGTTACCGCGATTAATCCGCAGAATCAGGGTAGAAAAGAAACCAGTGATTCTGGTGGCTCCAGCGTGGCCCCGAAGAGCATGGTACGCGGAGATCGTGAAAATGTCAGTGGGGAGTCCTTGGACCCTCCCACATCGTCCGGACCTGCTTTCGCAGGGACCGATATACCACCCTTCCTTACCAGCCCTGGGTTTGACGGCCTGGCTATTGAAGCCCACATTCTAAAAAAGAGAGGGCTCTCTAATCCTGTGGTATCTACCATGATCAATGCCAGGAAGCCGGTATCCAGGCAGATCTATTATAGGATCTGGAAGGCGTACATCGCGTGGTGTGAGGCCAGGAAATGGCATCCGCGTAAGTACGTAATAGGTAGGATTCTGGACTTCCTACAGTGGGCTGTAGATAGGAAGCTTGCCTTGAGTACTATCAAGGGTCAGATTTCGGCCTTGTCAATATTTTTTCAAAGGCCCTTGGCTTTGCATTCATTAGTCAAAGCTTTCATACAAGGAGTGATGCGTATTAGCCCTCCGGTTAGTATTCCCATATGTCCATGGGACTTAAACCTGGTTCTGTCGGTTCTACAGAAACAACCGTTTGAACCATTGCAGCACATTTCCTTGGTTCTTCTCACCAGGAAATTGATTTTCTTAGTAGCTATTTGTTCGGCTAAAAGAGTATCGGAATTAGCCGCCTTGTCCTGTAAGGAGCCATATCTGGTTGTCCATAAGGACAGAGTAGTATTACGTCCTCATCCAGCCTTTCTTCCTAAGGTGGTATCGAGGTTTCATTTGAACCAAGATGTGGTTCTTCCTTCTTTTTTTCCCAAACCTACCTCGGTAGAGGAAAAGTTATTGCATTCTTTGGATGTAGTAAGAGCAGTTAAAGCTTATCTAAAAGCCACTGCTCAGATTCGTAGAACGGATACTTTGTTTGTTCTGCCGGAAGGCCCCAGAAAGGGTCAGGCAGCATCAAAATCTACTTTAGCCAAGTGGATTCGACAGGTCATAATACAAGCCTATGGCTTGAGAAGGAGACCGCCTCCGTTCAAAGTTAGGGCGCACTCCACAAGAGCAGTTGGAACTTCATGGGCAGTGCATCACCAGGCCTCCCTGGCTCAAGTCTGTAAGGCCGCAACATGGTCTTCAGTACACACGTTTACTAGATTCTACCAGGTAGACGTTAGAAGTCAGGAGGATGTCGCCTTTGGGCGCAGTGTGTTGCAGGCCGCAAAAGATCCTCATGCCTGATGGCGCCCAGCTTATGTATAGTGTATCCCTCCCCTCATTTGGCATTGCTTTGGGACGTCCCATTAGTAATGACTAAGTCGCTCTGTGTCCCGTGATGTACGGAAAAAAAAAAGGGATTTTTATAACCGCTTACCTGTAAAATCCTTTTCTTGGAGTACATCACGGGACACAGAGCTCCCACCCCTCTTTTTGGGACACTTATTGCTTTGCTACAAAACTGAGGTGCTCCCGGATGGGAGGGGCTTATATAGGGGAGGGTACTTCCGGTTTTGGAAGTTGCCAGTGCCAGCACCTGAAGGTATCTATATAACCCATTAGTAATGACTAAGTCGCTCTGTGTCCCGTGATGTACTCCAAGAAAAGGATTTTACAGGTAAGCTGTTATAAAAATCCCTTTTTTACAGACGTGTGAATGGACCCTATATGTATTTGACATGTATTTACCGGCTGCTGTCAGTTCTGGCTGATTTAGGCCGAGCTATTACAATAAAACCGAGCAATATTACAAAAAACGAAATAAACGTTATAACTGTATAAACGATTTATACAACTTATAAAAAAAAAAAACATTTATGGCAACTTTTCCAATAGCAGGATCATCTCTTGCACCCCCTTCATAGCCTGGCCTTGCGTCTCTTCCATGGCCTTCATGCACTCCTGAATTGACAAAAAAATTCAGATAAAAAAAGAATGCTTGTCGTTGTCGATCTCAAATTTGCTTAATACTTCTGTTATGTCATTGTCCATGTTGTGGGACTATGTGTGCACAGCTAGTAATTATTTTGTGGCTGCAAATATGACCTGGAAATTTTTTATATTCGCCTCCCATTGAAATGAATGGGGCCCGCCGCGAACCCGTGGTTCACGAACATTTACCCGCGTTCGCGAACCGTCCCGGGAGATGTTCGTCCATCCCTACTGGAGAGTGCCAGGAGGAAGTTGGAGGGAAGAAGTCAGACTGTCCTGTGGCTAAATGTGTACAAGACCCCAGTGCTGCAGAGTGTGCCAGTGTGGTGCTTTGAGACTATGGAAGGGGTACAGGTCACAGTCTGCCTAGAGATCCAGTGGGACATTTATTTTACAAGTGCAATGCAACCAGAAGTTTGTTCATAGCAGCCAGTTAAGTCAAGCAGTCCTCAAGTTGTACAGTTGTGCAGTTCCGGGGTGTTTCATGCTCCCCATCCCTATCCAAGTTCCTGTTCTAATAAAAACCCTAAAAAGGAATTCAGTGGTGGCTGGTGCTCAAAATTTTTTTGGGGGAGCAAACAAACTGAAAAAAAAAAAATCATCAATTGCCGCCACTGTGCCCATTAAACGCAGCCACTGTGCCCAAACACCACCAGTTTGCCCCCTCAAATGCAGCCCGTTTGCCCCCTCAAATGCAGCCCGTTTTCTCCCAAATGCAGCCAGTTTGTCCCCAAATGCAGCCAGTTTGTCCCCAAATGCAGCCAGTTTGTCCCCAAATACAGCCAGTTTGTCCCCAAATACAGCCAGTTTGTCCCCAAATACAGCCAGTTTGTCCCCAAATGCAGCCAGTTTGTCCCCAAATGCAGCCAGTTTGTCCCCAAATGCAGCCAGTTTCCCCCCAAATGCAGCCAGTTTGTCAGCAAATGCAGCCAGTTTTCTCCCAAATGCAGCCAGTTTCCCCCCAAATACAGAAAGTTTCCCCCCATATACAGCCAGTTTGTCCCCAAATGCAGCCAGTTTCCCCCCAAATACAGCCAATTTGTCCCCAAATGCAAACAGTTTGTCCCCAAATGCAGCCAGTTTCCCCATCAAATACAGCCAGTTTCCCCCCAGCCCTGCACTTATCTTCCTCGGGTCAGCGCCGTCCTTCTTCCATCCTCGATGTCTTCTCCCGCCCTCAATGTCGCTTCAGCCAATCAGTTTACCGGTAACCAGACCCGGTGAACCTGATTGGCTGAGACGCGTGTCAGTGTTAACCAAGGAACGCACAGCCCGTGCGTCCCCTGGTTAACTATTTGGAAGCCGATTACAGCCCGCTGGCTCTGATAGGCACTTCCAAAAAGCAACCAGCCGATGTTATTCAGATGGCCGGCGCTCGCCAGGGGGCCGGCCATCTGAATAGTGGGCGGCAGCGGTGCCGGCGACAATACATAGGTTCATGCAATGCATGAACCTATGTATTGTTGACGTGAGTGACGGGTGCAGGAGAGAGAAGGGGCAGCGCTCCTGCACCCACTATGGACGCACCGCCACTGAAGCAATTCCTAAACTTATCTTTGAGCCACCCCTGCACCCACTTGACTGAGTGGCAAGGGATTTAAACCCCAAGTGAGGCGCTAAATTGATGAAGAATTTCAATTTTTTTACTTTTTTTTTATTGGATATGTTTTATAGCAGAAAGTAAAAAATATATATATTTTTTTCAAAATTGACGCTCTTTTTTTGTTAATAGCGCAAAAAAAGAAAAACCGCAGAGGTGATCAAATGCCGCCAAAAGAAAGTTCTATTTGTGGGGAAAAAGGACATACGTGTTATTAGTGTACAGCGTCGCAAAACCGCGCAATTGTCAGTTAAAGTAACGCAGTGCCGTATCGGAAAAAATGGAAAGGGGGATAAAACCTTCAGGAGTTGAAGTGCTTAGAGCACACTAGGGTGCATTGGCTGCCCATTCATTTTGATAATTGCAAAGCACATAACGCACACAGGTACACACGCATGTATTATATCCGACATTGCAGTTGCTTCTAGTCAATTTTAGGTGATGTGGCAAACCATCCACTGGGGAATGGGGAGGTGACAGTGACTCAGCTTTTATGTACACCTTCATCTTCAACACAAACTACTTTCTGACCCTTTAAAGTGGTTGTAAACCCACTTTTTAAACAAAGACCTACAGGTAAGCCTAGATTAAGGCTTACCTGTAGGTGCATGAAATATCTCCTTAACCTACACGGTTAAGGAGATATTTGTATGTAAATGCGGCGACGCTGACGTCACCCCATTCACAAATTCGGCTAGGTCGCAACATTCGACGACGTAGCCGAATTTGACAGCTCACGCGCGCATGCGCGGAGTCACGTCTTCGCCGCTCCGGCCAATCACAGCGCCGGAGCGGCGCTGTGATTGGCTGCAGCGGCGATACCCGGAAGTAACATTCCGGCTGTCGCCGCAGCGATGGATGCGGCTAGAGAAGGGACACGGACGACTTCGGGGGCCCCGATCGAAGGTAAGTGGTACATAATGAGCTAGTATGCTAGTCATACTAGCTCATTATAGCTTTGTCTTGCAGGTTAGAAAAAAAAAAACACAAAAGGGTTTACAACCACTTTAATATAGCATTTCATTTTATATGTATACAAGGTGGTCATGTCATGCACTGAATCCCAGCATGAATGCATTGTTTCCCAGCATAAATGCATTGGTGGTTCAGTGGTAGAATTCTCGCCTGCCACGCGGGAGGCCCGGGTTCGATTCCCGGCCAATGCAACAAACATTTTCCGTCTATCATAAAACAAGTTGTGTTAATTGTTGCAAAGTTGTTATGAACTTGAAGATACAATGTAATATTCTATACAGGGAAGGGGATGCTGCCACATCATCACACAAAGTATCTTGTCACTGCTTCTACAATTATACAAGGTGCTTTATTATGTAGATGACAAGTTTTTGTTATTTCAATCTTTTATATCATTCACCTGGGTTCCCACCATCTTATGAGTCCAAAGAAGTTGAAGAATTTAGATGTTTCAATAAACCCTTTACTACAATGTAAATACAGCAGCTGTAGAAGCTGTAGAAGCTCCTCTAATGTACTGTCTAACTTAATGGTCACTTACCCCTGAACCCCACATCACTTACTACTAACCTCCGAACCCTGCGTCACTCACTACTGACCCCCGAACCCCGTGTCACTTACTACTGACCCCCGAACTCTGCGTCACTCACTACTGACCTCTGAACCCCGCGTCACTCACTACTGACCTCCGAACCCTGCGTCACTCACAACTGATCCCCGAACCCCGCGTCACTTACTACTGACCCCCGAACTCCGCGTCACTCACTACTGATCTCCAAACCCTGCGTCACTCACTACTGACCTCCGAACCCCGCGTCACTCACTACTGACCTCCGAACCCTGCATCACTTACTACTGACCCCCGAACTCCGCGTCACTCACTACTGACTTCCGAACCCTGCGTCACTCACTACTGACCCCCGAACCCCGCGTCACTTATTACTGACCCCCGAACCCCACGTCACTCACTACTGACCTCCGAACTCCGCGTCACTTACTACTGACCTCCAAACCCCACGTCACTTACTACTGACCCCCGAACCCCGTGTCACTTACTACTGACCCCCGAACTCTGCGTCACTCACTACTGACCTCCGAACCCCGCGTCACTCACTACTGACCCCTGAACCCCGCGTCACTTACTACTGACCCCCGAACCCCGCGTCACTTACTACTGACCTCTAGTGATGAGCCGAACACCCCCTGGTTCGGTTCGCACCAGAACCCGCGAACGGACCGAAAGTTTGCACAAACGTTAGAACCCTATTAAATACAATGGATGCGAACGTTCGAAATCTAAAGTGCTAATTATAACGACTATTATGCATGTTTTTGTCCTAAAAAGGGATTGGGAACCCGGGTTCTGCACCAGGGGACATGTATCAATGCAAAAAGAAGTTTTAAAAATGGCAGTTTTTCAGGAGCAGTCATTTTAATGATGCATAAAGTGAAAAAAAAAAGTCAAATATTCCTTTAAATATCGTACCTGGGGGGTGTCTAAAGTATGCCTGTGAAGTGCCACGTGTTTCCCGTGTTTAGAACTGTCCCTGCACAAAATTACATTTCTAAAGGAAAAAAAGCCATTACAAACTGCTTGCGGCTTTAATGTAATGTCTGGTCCCGGTAATATGGATGAAAATCTTTAAGAAAAATGGCATAGCTACCCCAACAACCCCCCCCCCCCCCCCACCCCAGCCCATTACCAGCCCCTTTGGATCTTGTATGGATATTAAGGGGAACCCCACACACAAAAGAAAAACGGCCCTATATACTCTGAACAGCCGTATACAGGCGGTGCATACAAGACAGGGACTGTAGGTTTGTTCTTATGTAGAATCTGTTTGTAATTTTGAACAGGTACATTGTTTAAGTGTAGCTCCAGCCAAAAAATCTATTTTTAAGCTTTTTGGAAAACATAGGGAAGGGTTATCACCTCTGTAACATTTGTTTTGCTGTCCGTGCAGTGTGCATCTGTTCAGAACAGTTCACCTCACTTTCCGTCCTAATGACAAATGTTTTTTGAAAATTTGGGGTTTTTATTGAAACAAGAATTGGCTATAAAGCATCAGTGGAGAGGAGACACTTTTTTTCCCATATTAACTCTTACAGGAGAGAATTTGCCTTCTAGGGGTAGATTTCCTCTCACTTCCTGTTGTATCCTTCCGTTTGCAAGGAGGAGTCGTTTGTAAGTTGGATGTTTGAAAGTAGGGGCCTGCCGTATATACTCTGCAGAAATTTGCCCCTTAGGTGTTGGTGTTGCCACAACACTGTAAGCCCTCACAGTTACTCTTGGTGGGCGCATGAATGGGCCCTGCTGTGAATTATTAGATCAAGAATTGTAATTGCATGCCCCTGTTGAACAGGGGCTGAAAAATTGGGCCTTTGGTGGTGGTGGTGGTGGTGTTGACACAACACTGTAAGGCCTCACAGTTACTCTTGGTGGGCGCAGGAATGGGCCCTGCTGTGAATTATTAGATCAAGAATTGTAATTACATGCCCCTGTTAAACAGGGGCAGAAAAATTGGGCCTTAGGCACTGGTGCCACAACACTGCAACCCCTCACAGATACTGTACTTGGAGCACAGCAATGAGCCCTGTTGCAAAGTATTGCATCAAAAATTGTAATTACACGCCCCTGTTAAACAGGGGCTGAAAAATTGGGCCTTAGGCACTGGTGCTGGTGCCACGACACTGCAACCTCTCCCAGATACTCTAGTTGGAGTGCAGGAATGAGCCCTGCTGCAAAGCATTGCATAAAAAATTGTAATTACATGCCCCTGTTAAACAGGGGCTGAAAAATTGGGCCTTAGCCACTTGTGGCGGCACCCAGAAACAAAAATGTTCTTCCAAGCTATCATCATCAATCGGATCATTGAGGAGGAGGAGGATAGTCAGTCAACATAACAGGACAGTCTCTCAGCATCAGCATCAGTCTTGAAGGGATGTGACATTTGAAAATAAATTAGTCTGTTATATCAGCTTCAGGTGTTTGGTAGCTGGTGGTGATCCAAGACTGGTTCATCTTTATGAAGGTCAGTCGATCAACCGAGTTGGTGGACAGGCGCACCCTGTGATCCGTGACAAATCCTCCAGCAGCACTGAATGTGCGTTCTGAAAGAACGCTGGATGCAGGACAGGCCAGTAGCTCAATTGCATACTGTGCAAACTCTGGCCAGTGATCCATCCTCAAGACCCAGTAAGCCAGAGGATTTTCGGTGGGGAAGGTGTCCAAGTCTGACCTTGCCCCTAGGTATTCCTGCACCATGTATATCAGACGCTGGCGATGGTTGCTGGAACCGATCATACCTTGGGGCTGCGGACTAAAGAATTGTCTGAACGCATCGGTCAGACGGCCACCTTCCCCACCGCTCCTTCTTTGACTGACCGAAGCCTCAGCAACTCGTTGTCCAGGACCAGGAGTTTGTAACCTCCCAGTCTCTGGGAACGCGTTGCACAGACCTTTCTGCAAGGCCTCCCGGAGTTGTCTCATCCTCTGCTCCCTCTGCGACGGTAAGATAAGGGCCGCAACCTTACACTTGTACCGTGGATCAAGGAGAGTGGCCAGCCAGTAATGGTCCCTCTCCTTGATCCGAAGAATACGAGGATCCTTCCGCAGACTTTGCAGGATCAGGGAGGCCATGCAGCGTAGGTTAGCTGAGGCATTCGGTCCGGATTCCTCTGGGTCACTAAGGACGACATGATCGGCAGCCACCTCCTCCCAGTCACGTACAAGTCCACGGGTTTCTTGGGACTGTAAATCATCCCTAAAAGACTGCTGCTGATGATGCTGAGTGCCAGGCTCCACCTCCATGCTGACACAATCCTCCTCCTCCTCCTCCTCTTCCTGTGTGATGGGTGGGACAGAAGGAACACTGTCTGGGTAAAGGGGGCCTTGAGAGGCAAGGAAGTCCTCCTCTTCCTGCCTCTGTTCTGCCTCAAGTGCCCTGTCCATTATTCCACGCAGCGTATGTTCCAACAGGTGGACAAGAGGTACAGTGTCACTGATGCATGCACTGTCACTGCTCACCATCCTCGTGGCCTCCTCAAATGGTGCCAGGACAGTGAATGCATCCCTGATCATGCCCCACTGGCCTGGTGAAAAAAACCTGAGCTCCCCTGACCCTGTCCTGGTGCCGTAGTCGCACAGGTACTCATTGATGGCCCTCTGCTGCGTGTGCAGCCTCTGCAGCATGGCCAACGTTGAGTTCCACCTGGTGGGCATGTCACATATAAGGCGGTTCTTGGGCAGGTTCAACTCCTTTTGCAGCTCAGCCAGGCGAGCACTGGCATTATAAGATCTGCGGAAATGCACACAGACTTTCCTGGCCTGCCTCAGGACATCCTGTAAGCCCGGGTACCTGCCAAAGAACCGCTGCACCACCAGGTTAAGGACGTGAGCCACACAGGGCACATGGGTCAGTTGTCCCTGTCGGAGGGCGGAAAGGAGGTTGGTGCCATTGTCGCAAACCACCATTCCTGGCTTAAGCTGGCGTGGCGTCAACCACCTCTCGGCCTGCCCCTGCAGAGCAAACAGAACCTCTGCCCCAGTGTGGCTCCTGTCCCCCAAACACACCAGCGCAAGCACGGCATGGCATCTTTTTGCCTGCGTACTTGCGTAGCCCCTTGAACGCCTACGGAGCACCGCTGGTTCCGAGGACAAAGCACAGGAAGAGGCCATGGAGGAAGAAGAAGAGGAGGGGGTGGAGGAGATTGGTGTGTCACAACCAGTAGTAGCATTTTGGAGGCGTGGCGGCGGAACAACCTCCAACACTACTGCATCTTGTCCTGCATCCTTCCCAGCTGCCAAAAGAGTGACCCAATGGGCCGTGAAAGAAAGGTAACGTCCCTGTCCATGCCTGCTGGACCATGAGTCAGCGGTTATATGTACCTTACCGCTGACCGCCCTGTCCAGCGAGGCCAAGACATTGCCTTCCACATGCCGGTAGAGAGCCGAAATCGCCTTCCGTGAGAAAAAGTGGCGTTTGGGAACCTGCCACTGAGGAACCGCACATTGCACAAACTCACGGAAGGGGGCCGAGTCTACCAACTGAAAAGGCAGCAGTTGAAGTGCTAGCAATTTAGCCAAGCTAGCATTCAACCGCTGGGCATTTGGATGGCTGGGAGTGAACTTCTTTCGACGGTCCAGCAGCTGGGGCAGGGAAATTTGCCTGCTAGAATCGGACATCGGTGTACTGCTAGCAGAGTGCCCGCAAGTACTTGGCTGTGACACACCCAATTCTACACCTTCATTCCTCTCAGTGCAGGTTTCAGAGAGGACTGAAGGTATAGTGGGGTTGGAGATCTCACCTGATGCAGTGCAAGGAGAGGTCCGCTTTGTTCTTTGGTGTGGGTCTTTAAGGTAGGCTTGCCAACGAGCTGCATGGCAGGTCAACATATGTCTGGTCAAGCATGTGGTGCCCAAGCGGCTGATGTTTTGGCCACGTGATATATGCTTGAGACATATGTTGCAAACTGCAGCTGTGCGATCTGATGCACTTGACTCAAAAAAGGCCCACACCAAAGAACTTTTTGAATAACGGGCAGAGGCAGCGCCCTGCACAGGTGGAGCTCTGCGGTGTGATTCCGTCGGTGTGCTGCCCTTACGCTGGCCCCCCGAGGGCATCCTGCCTCATTGGAGATGTGCCTCCTCCTCATCCTCCTCCTCCTCCTCTCTCCTATTAGGCACCCACGTGGAGTCAGTGACCTCATCATCCCCTCCCTCCTCATCACTGGAGCCAATCTGGCAGTATGCTGCAGCTGCTGGAACATGACTGCCAGATTGGTGTCCTTCTTGAGCATCCCCTCTCCCTGCTCTCACGCTACTGCCTTTCTCTAGCTGGGTATCATCATCAGACCCTTCGAAACACTGGGCATCCTCCTGGAGCATGTACCCAACACTGTGCTCAAACAGTTCGGGGGACTCCTCAGGAGGACATAGTGGGTCTAGGGAAGGAGTGACTGATGATGACATTGATACCAGGGAAGAGGACTCTTTGGCAGCTGCTTTGCCAGTACCCTGAGCCTGGGTGAGAGAGGATGAGGAGGATGAGGAGGGCTTGGTCATCCACTCTACCAAGTATTCGGCATGATGCGGTTCAACACGTCCAGCTGCCGAAAAGAAGGACAAGCGTGTCCCATGGCCATGTGCTGATGGCGATGCACCGCGTCCAGGACCAGCACTGTTGTCTCTAGACACAGAGCCTGCTTGCCCTCTTTTATTGGCTCCTGACTGTCTGCCTCTCCTTGTTTGCCTTCCAGACATTCTAATGGCCTGCAGGGAGATGGGAAAACCAGCAATAAGGCCTAGCTTCAGGAGTATATTTTGCAGGAAGCACACTACGCCCGCTGTAAGTGCTGCAAATGCCTGTTGGTGTAACACACCAGGAAAACACAGCAATATGGGCTAGCTTCAGGAGTATATTTTGCAGGAATCACACTACGCCGGCTGTAAGTGCTGCAAATGCCTGTTGGTGTAACACACCAGGAAAACACAGCAATACGGGCTAGCTTCAGGAGTATATTTTGCAGGAATCACACTATGCCTGCTGTAAGTGCTGCAAATGCCTGTTGGTGTAACACACTAGGAAAACACAGCAATAAGGCCTAGCTTCAGGAGTATATTTTGCAGGAATCACACTACGCCTGCTGTAAGTGCTGCAAATGCCTGTTGGTGTAACACACTAGGAAAACACAGCAATAAGGCCTAGTTCGATTCCCGGCCAATGCAACAAAACTTTTCCCTCTATCATAAAACAGGTTGTGTTAATTACAGTATTGCAAAGTTGTTATCGACTAATTCTTATGTACACATATTACTACTTACTACCTTACATTGGAAGATACATTGTAATATTCTCCCACATCATCATTACACAAAATATCCTCTCACTGTGTCAACAACATTCATACAAGGTGCTTTATTATGTAGAAGCAGGGGTGGAACTACCGCCAAAGCGACCCACGCAGGCGCAATGGGGCCCATAGCCGTGTGGGGCCCGGCAGGGCCGGACTGACCTACTGGGAAATTTCCCGGTAGGCCGCCTGCCCTGGGGCCGCTTTGAGCTGAGGCTGCAGTGCTCCCCTCTATCCCTCTCTCTCTCTCCTCCGGTGTATCACGGAGCTGGCTGGGTCTGTGTTTGGCGGCCACGCTTTTACAAGGTAAACTCTCAGCAATACTTGGGTAAATGTTCTATTCCATGATAAAAAAAATTCCTAAAAAACATTTGATCCACGTGAACAATATTGTGTCAATTTTTATTTTTTATTTTGCATGAAATAAACATTTAAGGGAACATTAACCACTTCCTTACCGCCCAAAGTCATATGACGTCCACAGATGGGATCTCCCATCCTGGGTGGATGTCATATGACGTCCTCTGATTTGAGGGGGGATATCTGAATGATGCCTGCAGCTAGAGGCATCATTCAGATATCCATTTTTTGTGCCGGCGATTCTGCGCACCATAAGAATGATCATAGCGGTGGTTCCGCCGCTTGATCGTTCTTATAGGCGGCGGGAGGGTGCTTCTCCAGGCTCTCTCGTGCGATCGGGGACCCGGAGCGAATCTTCCGGCGTCGTTGGTGGGTCACGTGAAGAGCATAGAAATGACTGGTGACCAGATGGTCACCAGTGATCACTATGATCGTCGGAGGCCCGGGCGCGATGTGATGACGTCACACCCGGGTCCTCAGATGTAAACAAAGCCGCCATTGCGGCTTGTAAGTATGAGATCGGTGATTTTTTTTTCACTGATCTCATACTTTCCAGCCTGGAGGAGAGATGTAGGGTCTTATTGACCCCGCATCTTTCCATAAAGAGGACCTGTCGCACACATTCCTATTACAAGGGATGTTTACATTCCTTGTAATAGGAATAAAAGTGATAAAAAAAAAAAAAAAGAAGTAAAATAAGTGTTAAAAAAGTAAATAAATAAGTAAAATAAAAAAAAAATAATAAAAAAATTAAAATAAAATGCCCCTGTCCCCGGTAGCTCGCGATCAGAAGCGAACGCACACGTAAGTCCCGCCCACATATGTAAACGCCGTTCAAACCACATATGTGAGGTATCACCGCGTGCGTTAGAGCGCGTGCAACAATTCTAGCACTAGACCTCCTCTGTAACTCTAACCTGGTAACCTGTAAAAAAAAATAAAGCATCGCCTATGGAGATTTTTAAGTACCGAAGTTTGGCGCCATTCCATGAGTGAGCGCAATTTTAAAGCGTGACATGTTAGGTATCTATTTACTCGGCATAACATCATCTTTTATATTTTACAAAAAAATTGGGCTAACTTTACTGTTTTGTTATTTTTTAATTCACGAAACCATAGAAAAAAAGTTGCAATGACCGTCATTTTATTCCCTAGGGTGTCTGCTAAAAAACATATATAATGTTTGGGGGTTCTGAGTAATTTTCTAGCAAAAGAATGATGATTTGTACATGTAGGAGAGAAGTGCCAGAATAGGCCCGGTATTGATGTGGTAAAAAAAGCCCGGTGTTGAAGTGGTTAAAGGAAAGACCTAGTAAAAAAAAAAAACAATACTTAGGCTGCATTCACACCTGGGCTTTTAAATAGTGGGCAGAATTGCCACGGTTCTGTCCGCGGTTTCAAAACGCTCTGGAAAAATGACAGAAAAATTCAGAAAATGTTGTTTTGTTTTGTTTCGGATAGATTTGTTATGTTACTAATTTAGTTTTGTTGATTCGTTTCGAAATTTGTTTAGTTTTGTGTATTAATTTTCTAACAAATTCCAAATTTTCTCCCAAGTTAAGGGCATACACCCTGGTATGGTTCTGGAGGGGGGGGGGGTGAGGTTCTGCATGCTTGGATAAGAGTCTGCTATGGATTTTGGGGGGACCCCATGCCAGTTAAAGGAAAAAAAATTGGAGTGGGGTTCCCTGTACAATCCATACCAGACCCGAAGGGTTACCCCCACTACTAGACCCGAAGGGGTTCCCCCACACAGTTTTTTTCTTAATTTTTAATTATTTTCTTTACATTCAGCTGTCAGCAGGAAACTCGCTGACAGCTGATGAGTCATCGGTTGTTAAGGACAGGGCAGCTGCTCTTTAACAACCAGCTATTTTTCACACAGAATTTGGATCAGTTTTCGTTCAATTTGAATTCTAATTGTTTTGAAAATTTGCATTTCATTATAAAGCAAATATACAAAACGAAACAAAGTTCAACAAAATGTTTTACTATTGTCTTTCAAGAGATTCAGAAACATCTGAATCTCCAAAGAACCCCAAATTTGTGCCCAATTTAGATTCGAACCAAAACGATTCGCGCATGTTTAGAGGGAATTTTCTCCCTGCCAAAAATGGCTAATGACGCGTACACACAGTCAGAATTTCCAATGGGAAAACGTCCGTCGGAAATTCCAACCGAAAAATAGAGAACCTGCTCTCTATCTAATGCTGTCGGAATTTCCGACAGAAAAAGTCAGATGGAGCATACACACGGTCGGAATATCCAAAAGCTCCCATCTGACTTTTTCTGTCGGAAATTCCGACCGCGTGTACGCGGCATTAGAGTAATGGAGGAGTAATGATAGGTGATGTCATAGAATTCCTGTTGATGGCCCCTACGATACAAAGAGGCTGTTGGAATAGGTGAAGGGGGAAGTTTGGCCACTCTGTATTGGTGAACATAGGAACAACAACTAGAAGAAAAGTACTGGTACTTTCCATCTAGTTGTACGAACCCAAATCAAGTTATCTGTAAGTGTATAGTGTACTACTCCACCCCATAAAAATGTGCCAATGGATATGGAAGTGGGGATAATTAGTGCAGCGCTAAAACATCAATAGTGAATCGGAATTGCCACTAATGCATAAATGGCAACAAATCAAACAATGTGGTGAAAATGTGACCAAATATAAAAGAGAAAACTCCAATATATAATTAAAGTCCAAGTGAAAACACAATTAAGTGTATAAGAAAACTGAAATGAGTGATGGGGAGTCCATAAATTATAAACACACAGTGTGATAATCCTTCCCACAGAGTGGCCCGGGTTACAGGAATAACAGGTTGACTGTTGAGGAGTAGGGATGAGCTTCGTGTTCGAGTCGAACATACGTTCGACTCGAACATCGGCTGTTCGATCGTTCGACGAAGATCGAACGATTTGGGCCGTTCGCGCCAAATTCGAGTGACGCGAACGGCCCACAATGCACTACGCCATCGCAGTGTCATCCAGGCGCTGTGATTGGCCAAGCATGCACTGTGACCCCGCATGCTTGGCCAATCACAGCACCGGCAGCGAGGAGAGCAATGATTGGCCACAGGCAGGATGCCTGTGGCCAATTATTGCTGAGGGGGTTTAGTACACGCCCCACACTATAAAAGGCCACCAGCGCGGCAGCCTTTTGTAGTGTGTTCCGGAGCAGGGATAGAGAAGCATAGGCAGGGACAGTGTCATTTTTTTCCTTTACTAATCCTTGTGTTTAGGGACAGAGAAGGATAGGTAGGGAGAGTGTCAGTGTGTCATTCTGTGCTAAACCTTGTTTGTAGGGACAGAGAAGGACAGTGAGGGAAAGTGTCAGTGTGCTATTCTGTGCTAAACCTTGTTTGTAGGGACAGAGAAGGACAGTGAGGGAAAGTGTCAGTGTGCTATTCTGTGCTAATCCTTGTTTGTAGGGACAGAGAAGGACAGTGAGGGAAACTATCAGTGTGCTATTCTGTGTTAATCCTTGTTTGTAGGGACAGAGAAGGACAGTGAGGGAAAGTGTCAGTGTGCTATTCTGTCCTAAACCAATCTTGCTGAACCATATTTGAAATCCTTGAGTTTAGGGACAGAGAAGGACACTCGTGGAAACTATCAGTGTGCTATTCTGTGCTAAATCTTGTTTGTAGGGACAGAGAAGGACAGTGAGGGAAAGTGTCAGTGTGCTATTCTGTCCTAAACCAATCTTGCTGAACCATATTTGAAATCCTTGAGTTTAGGGACAGAGAAGGACACTCGGGGAAACTGTCAGTGTGCTATTCTGTTCTAAACCAATCTTGCTGAACCATATTTGAAATCCTTGAGTTTAGGGACAGAGAAGGACACTCGTGGAAACTATCAGTGTGCTATTCTGTGCTAAATCTTGTTTGTAGGGACAGAGAAGGACAGTGAGGGAAACTATCAGTGTGCTATTCTGTGCTAAACCAATCTTGCTGAACCATATTTGAAATCCTTGAGTTTAGGGACAGAGAAGGACACTCGTGGAAACTATCAGTGTGCTATTCTGTGCTAAATCTTGTTTGTAGGGACAGAGAAGGACAGTGAGGGAAACTGTCAGTGTGCTATTCTGTTCTAAACCAATCTTGCTGAACCGTATTTGAAATCCTTGAGTTTAGGGACAGAGAGGACACTCATGGAAACTATCAGTGTGCTATTCTGTGCTAAATCTTGTTTGTAGGCACAGAGAAGGACAGTGAGGGAAAGTGTCAGTGTGCTATTCTGTCCTAAACCAATCTTGCTGAACCATATTTGAAATCCTTGAGTTTAGGGACAGAGAAGGACACTCGTGGAAACTATCAGTGTGCTATTCTGTGCTAAATCTTGTTTGTAGGGACAGAGAAGGACAGTGAGGGAAACTATCAGTGTGCTATTCTGTGCTAAACCAATCTTGCTGAACCATATTTGAAATCCTTGAGTTTAGGGACAGAGAAGGACACTCGGGGAAACTGTCAGTGTGCTATTCTGTTCTAAACCAATCTTGCTGAACCATATTTGAAATCCTTGAGTTTAGGGACAGAGAAGGACACTCGTGGAAACTATCAGTGTGCTATTCTGTGCTAAATCTTGTTTGTAGGGACAGAGAAGGACAGTGAGGGAAACTGTCAGTGTGCTATTCTGTTCTAAACCAATCTTGCTGAACCGTATTTGAAATCCTTGAGTTTAGGGACAGAGAAGGACACTCGTGGAAACTATCAGTGTGCTATTCTGTGCTAAATCTTGTTTGTAGGCACAGAGAAGGACAGTGAGGGAAAGTGTCAGTGTGCTATTCTGTCCTAAACCAATCTTGCTGAACCATATTTGAAATCCTTGAGTTTAGGGACAGAGAAGGACACTCGTGGAAACTATCAGTGTGCTATTCTGTGCTAAATCTTGTTTGTAGGGACAGAGAAGGACAGTGAGGGAAACTGTCAGTGTGCTATTCTGTCTTAAACCAATCTTGCTGAACCATATTTGAAATCCTTGAGTTTAGGGACAGAGAAGGACACTCTGGGAAACTGTCAGTGTGCTATTCTGTTCTAAACCAATCTTGCTGAACCATATTTGAAATCCTTGAGTTTAGGGACAGAGAAGGACACTCGTGGAAACTATCAGTGTGCTATTCTGTGCTAAATCTTGTTTGTAGGGACAGAGAAGGACGGTGAGGGAAAGTGTCAGTGTGCTATTCTGTGCTAAATCTTGTTTGTAGGGACAGAGAAGGACAGTGAGGGAAACTATCAGTGTGCTATAATGTGCTAAACCAATCTTGCTGAACCATATTTGAAATCCTTGAGTTTAGGGACAGAGAAGGACACTCGTGGAAACTATCAGTGTGCTATTCTGTGCTAAATCTTGTTTGTAGGGACAGAGAAGGACAGTGAGGGAAAGTGTCAGTGTGCTATTCTGTCCTAAACCAATCTTGCTGAACCATATTTGAAATCCTTGAGTTTAGGGACAGAGAAGGACACTCGGGGAAACTGTCAGTGTGCTATTCTGTCCTAAACCAATCTTGCTGAACCATATTTGAAATCCTTGAGTTTAGGGACAGAGAAGGACACTCGTGGAAACTATCAGTGTGCTATTCTGTGCTAAATCTTGTTTGTAGGGAGAGAGAAGGACAGTGAGGGAAACTATCAGTGTGCTATTCTGTGCTAAACCAATCTTGCTGAACCATATTTGAAATCCTTGAGTTTAGGGACAGAGAAGGACACTCGTGGAAACTATCAGTGTGCTATTCTGTGATAAATCTTGTTTATAGGGACAGAGAAGGACAGTGAGGGAAACTGTCAGTGTGCTATTCTGTTCTAAACCAATCTTGCTGAACCGTATTTGAAATCCTTGAGTTTAGGGACAGAGAAGGACACTCGTGGAAACTATCAGTGTGCTATTCTGTGCTAAATCTTGTTTGTAGGGACAGAGAAGGACAGTGAGGGAAACTATCAGTGTGCTATTCTATGCTAAACCAATCTTGCTGAAGCATATTGCAAATCCTTGTGTTTAGGGACAGAGAAGGATAGGCAGGGGACAGTGTCAGTGTCTTTGTTGCTAAGCCTCCTGCACAGTATACACCTGAAGGTAGCCCTTATTGCTGTTTTTCCCATCTCCCTGCAGGCCATCCATTAAAATGTCTGGAAGGCAAACAAGGAGAGGCAGACAGTCAGGAGGCAAAAAAAGAGGGCAAGCAGGCTCTGTGTCTGGGGGCAACAGTGCTGGTCGTGGACGTGGTGCATTGTCATCAGCACATGGCCATGGGACACGCTTGTCCTTCTTTTCGGCAGCTGGACATGTTGAGCCACATCATGCCGAAGACTTGGTAGAGTGGATGACCAAGCCCACCTCATCCTCCTCATCCTCTCTCACCCAGGCTCAGGGTACTGGCAAAGCAGCTGCCAAAGTGTCCTCTTCTCTGGTGTCAATGTCATCATTAGTCACTCCTTCCCTAGACCCACCATGTCCTCCTCCTGAGGAGTCCCCCGAACTGTTTGAGCACAGTGTTGGGTACATGCTCCAGGAGGATGCCCAGCGTTTCGAAGGATCTGATGATGATACCCAGCTAGAGGAAGGCAGTAGCGTGAGAGCAGAGAGAGGGGATGCTCAAGAAGGACACCAATCTGGCAGTCATGCTCCAGCAGTTGCAGCATACTGCCAGATTGGCTCCAGTGATGAGGAGGGAGGGGATGATGAGGTCACTGACTCCACGTGGGTGCCTAATAGGAGAGAGGAGGAGGAGGAGGATGAGGAGGAGGCACATCTTCAACAAGGCAGGATGCCCTTGGGTGGCCAGCGTATGGGCAGCACACCGACGGAATCACACCGCAGAGCTCCGCCTGTGCAGGGCGCTGCCTCTGCCCGTCATTCAAAAAGTTCTTTGGTGTGGGCCTTTTCTGAGGCGAGTGCATCAGATCGCACAGCTGCTGTTTGCAACATATGTCTCAAGCGTATATCGCGTGGCCAAAACATCAGCCACTTGGGCACCACATGCTTGATCAGACATATGTTGACCTGCCATGCAGCTCGTTGGCAAGCCTACCTTAAAGACCCACACCAAAGAACAAAGCGGACCTCTCCTTGCACCGCATCAGCTGGGATCTCCAACCTCACTATACCTTCAGTCCTCTCTAAAACCTGCACTGAGAGGAATGAAGGTGGAGAATTAGGTGTGTCACAGCCAAGTACTTGCGGCCACTCTGCTAGCAGTACACCGACGTCCGATTCTAGCAGGCAAATTTCCCTGCCCCAGCTGCTGGACCGTCGAAAGAAGTTCACTCCCAGCCATCCAAATGCCCAGCGGTTGAATGCTAGCTTGGCTAAATTGCTAGCGCTTCAACTGCTGCCTTTTCAGTTGGTAGACTCGGCCCCCTTCCGTGAGTTTGTGCAATGTGCGGTTCCTCAGTGGCAGGTTTCCAAACGCCACTTTTTCTCACGGAAGGCGATTCCGGCTCTCTACAGGCATGTGGAAGGCAATGTCTTGGCCTCGCTGGACAGGGCGGTCAGCGGTAAGGTGCATATTACCGCTGACTCATGGTCCAGCAGGCATGGACAGGGACGTTACCTTTCTTTCACGGCCCATTGGGTCACTCTTTTGGCAGCTGGGAAGGATGCAGGACAAGGTGCAGTAGTGTTGGAGGTTGTTCCACCGCCACGCCTCCAAAATGCTACTACTGGTTGTGACACACCTCTCTCCTCCACCCCCTCCTCTTCTTCTTCCTCCATGGCCTCTTCCTGTGGTTTGTCCTCGGAACCAGCGGTGCTCCGTAGGCGTTCAAGGGGCTACGCAAGTACGCAGGCAAAAAGATGCCATGCCGTGCTTGCGCTGGTGTGTTTGGGGGACAGGAGCCACACTGGGGCAGAGGTCCTGTCTGCTCTGCAGGGGCAGGCCGAGAGGTGGTTGACGCCACGCCAGCTTAAGCCAGGAATGGTGGTTTGCGACAATGGCACCAACCTCCTCTCCGCCCTCCGACAGGGACAACTGACCCATGTGCCCTGTATGGCTCACGTCCTTAACCTGGTGGTGCAGCGGTTCTTGGGCAGGTACCCGGGCTTACAGGATGTCCTGAGGCAGGCCAGGAAAGTCTGTGTGCATTTCCGCAGATCTTATAATGCCAGTGCTCGCCTGGCTGAGCTGCAAAAGGAGTTGAACCTGCCCAAGAACCGCCTTATATGTGACATGCCCACCAGGTGGAACTCAACGTTGGCCATGCTGCAGCAGCTGCACACGCAGCAGAGGGCCATCAATGAGTACCTGTGCGACTACGGCACCAGGACAGGGTCAGGGGAGCTCGGGTTTTTTTCACCACGCCAGTGGGGCATGATCAGGGATGCATGCACTGTCCTGGCACCATTTGAGGAGGCCACGAGGATGGTGAGCAGTGACAGTGCATGCATCAGTGACACTGTACCTCTTGTCCACCTGTTGGAGCACACGCTGCGTGGAATAATGGACAGGGCACTTGAGGCAGAACAGAGGCAGGAAGAGGAGGACTTCCTTGCCTCTCAAGGCCCCCTTTACCCAGACAGTGTTCCTTCTGTCCCACCCATCGCACAGGAGGAGGAGGAGGAGGAGGAGGAGGATTGTGTCAGCATGGAGGTGGAGGCTGGCACTCAGCATCATCAGCAGCAGTCTTTTAGGGATGATTTACAGTCCCAAGAAACCAGTGGACTTGTACGTGGCTGGGAGGAGGTGGCTGCGGATCATGTCGTCCTTAGTGACCCAGAGGACTCCGGACTGAATGCCTCAGCTAACCTACGCTGCATGGCCTCCCTGATCCTGCAAAGTCTGCGGAAGGATCCTTGTATTCTTCGGATCAAGGAGAGGGACCATTACTGGCTGGCCACTCTCCTTGATCCACGGTACAAGGGTAAGGTTGCGGACCTTATGTTACCGTCGCAGAGGGAGCAGAGGATGAGACAACTCTGGGAGGCCTTGCAGAAAGGTCTGTGCAACGCGTTCCCAGAGACTGGGAGGTTACAAACTCCTGGTCCTGGACAACGAGTTGCTGAGGCTTCGGGCAGTCAAAGAAGGAGCGGTGGGGAAGGTGGCCGTCTGACCAATGCGTTCAGACAATTCTTTAGTCCGCAGCCCCAAAGTATGATCGGTTCCAGCAACCATCGCCAGCGTCTGATATACATGGTGCAGGAATACCTAGGGGCAAGGTCAGACTTGGACACCTTCCCCACCGAAAATCCTCTGGCTTACTGGGTCTTGAGGATGGATCACTGGCCAGAGCTTGCACAGTATGCAATTGAGCTACTGGCCTGTCCTGCATCCAGCGTTCTTTCAGAACGCACATTCAGTGCTGCTGGAGGATTTGTCACGGATCACAGGGTGTGCCTGTCCACCGACTCGATTGATCGACTGACTTTCATCAAGATGAACCAGTCTTGGATCACCACCAGCTACCACACACCTGATGCTGATATAACAGACTAATTGATTTTAAAATGTCACATCCCTTCAAGACTGATGCTGATGCTGAGTGCCTGTGCTGTTATGTTGACTGGCTATCCTCCTTCTCCTCCTCAATGATCCGATTAATGATGAAGATGGAAGATCATTTTGGTTTATGGGTGCCGCCACCAGTGGCTAAGGCCCAATTTTTCAGCCCCTGTTTAACAGGGGCGTGTAATTACAATTTTTGATGCAATACTTTGCAACAGGCCTCATTGCTGTGCTCCAAGTACAGTATCTGTGAGGGGTTGCAGTGTTGTGCCACCAGTGCCTAAGGCCCAATTTTTCAACCCCTGTTCAACAGGGGCATGCAATTATAATTATTGATCTAATAATTCACAGCAGGGCCCATTGCTGCGCCCACCAAGAGTAACTGTCAGGCCTTACAGTGTTGTGTCAACACCACCACCACCACCACCACCACCAAAGGCCCAATTTTTCAGCCCCTGTTCAACAGGGGCATGCAATTATAATTATTGATCTAATAATTCACAGCAGGGCCCATTGCTGCGCCCACCAAGAGTAACTGTCAGGCCTTACAGTGTTGTGTCAACACCACCACCACCACCACCACCACCAAAGGCCCAATTTTTCAGCCCCTGTTCAACAGGGGCATGCAATTATAATTATTGATCTAATAATTCACAGCAGGGCCCATTGCTGCGCCCACCAAGAGTAACTGTCAGGCCTTACAGTGTTGTGGCACCAGCACCACCATCAAAGGCCCAATTTTTACTACCACTGTTCAACAATTATATGTTATTACAATTCCTGATATAATAGTTGACAGCAGGGCGTTCCAGCACCCACCAAGAGTAACTGTGAGTGCTTACAGTGTTGTGCCAACACCTAAGGGGCCAATTTCTGCTGAGTATATACGGCAGGTCCCTACTTTCAAACATCCAACTTACAAACGACGCCTACTTGCAAACGGAAGAAGACAACAGGAAGTGAGAGGAAATCTACCCCTAGGAAGGAAAATTCTCTCCTGTAAGAATTAATATGGGAGAAAGGTGTCTCCTCTCTACTGATGCTTTATCACCAATCCTTGTTTCAATAAAAACACCACATTTCAAAAACAGTTGTCATTGGGACGCAAAGTGAGGTGAAATGTTCTGAACAGGGGCACAGACAGCAAAACAAATGTTACAGGGGTGATAACCCTTCCCTATGTTTTCCAAAAAGCGTAAAAATAGATTTTTTGGCTGGAGCTACACTTAAATAATGTACCTGTTCAAAATTACAAACAGATTCTACATAAGAACAAACCTACAGTCCCTGTCTTGTATGCACCGCCTGTATACGGCTGTTCAGAGTATATAGGGCCTTTTTTATTTTGTGTGCGGGGTTCCCCTTAATATCCATACAAGACCCAAAGGGGCTGGTAATGGGCTGGGGTAGGGGGGGGGGGGTGATGGGGTAGCTATGCCATTTTTCTTAAAGATTTTCATCCATATTACCGGGACCAGACATTACATTAAAGCCGCAAGCAGTTTTAAATGGCTTTTTTTTCCTTTAGAAATGTAATTTTGTGCAGGGACAGTTCTAAACACGGGAAACACGTGGCACTTCACAGGCATACTTTAGACACCCCCCAGGTACAATATTTAAAGGAATATTTGACTTTTTTTTTTCACTTTATGCATCATTAAAATGACTGCTCCCGAAAAACGGCCGTTTTTAAAACTTCTTTTTGCATTGATACATGTCCCCTGGTGCAGAACCCGGGTTCCCAAACTCTGTTTAGGACAATAACATGGATAATAGTCGTTATAATTAGCACTTTAGAATTCAAACGTTCGCATCCATTGTATTTAATAGGGTTCTAATGTTCGTGCGAACTTTCGGTCCGTTCGCGGGTTCTGGTGCGAACCGAACCCGGGGGTGTTCGGCTCATCACTATTGAGGAGATCAATCACTGGAAATAATGAATGAATAGGGTACTCTTACCGCAACAGGTGGACTCATCTATCATATGACAGTGAGTCAACAAGGCTTGAGGTCTCAACGACCTATAACGATGGAACTGGATCTCTGTAGATGCTGTGGAGGTCCGAATCCATCCTGGAGAGGGTAGTCCGATGAACTGGGATGTTGGGTCAACACTCCTCCCGCATGCAGGCTCCAATAATAGAAAGTAAAAGCAAAAAAAGGGCAAAAAAAGAGATTGCTCCCAACACTTAATTGTATTTGGTCACATTTTCACCACATTGTTTGATTTGTTGTCATTTACAGGCATACCCCACTTTTAAGTACACAATGGGACCAGAGCATGTATGTAAAACGAAAATGTACTTAACCACTTAAGCCCCGGACCATTTCGGGCCATTAGGACCAGGCCTGTTTTTGGGATTCGGCACTGCGCTGCTTTAACTGTAAATTGTGCGGACATACAATGTTGTACCCAAATGAAATTTGCGTCCTTTTCTTCCCACAAATAGAGCTTTCTTTTAATGGTATTTGATTGCCTCTGCGATTTTTATTTTTTGCGATATAAACAGAAAAAGACCGAAAATTTTGAAAAAAAATTATATTTTCTACTTTTTGTTATAAGAAAAATCGAATAAACTCAATTTTAGTCATACATTTAGGCCAAAATGTATTCAGCCACATATCTTTAGTAAAAAAAATGTCAATAAGCGTATATTTATTGGTTTGCGCAAAAGTTATAGCGTTTACAAACTAGGGTACATTTTCTGAAATTTACACAGCTTTAAATTTATGACTGCCTATCTCATTTCTTGAGGTGCTAAAATGGCAGGGCAGTACAAAACCCCCCCAAATGACCCCATTTTGGAAAGTAGACACCCCAAGGAAATTGCTGAGAGGCATGTTGAGCCCATTGAATATTTTTTTTTTGTCCCAAGTGATTGAATAATGACAAAAAAAAAAAATTACAAAAAGTTGTCACTAAATGATATATTGCTCACACATGCCATGGTTATATGTGGAATTGCACCCCAAAATACATTCTGCTGCTTCTCCTGAGTACGGGGATACCACATGTGTGGGACTTTTTAGGAGCCTAGCCACGTACGGGACCCCGGAAACCAAGCACCGCCTTCAGGATTTCTAAGGGCGCAAATTTTTGATTTCACTCCTCACTACCTATCACAGTTTCGAAGGCCATAAAATGCCAAAATAGCACAAAACCCCCCCAAATGACCCCATTTTGGAAAGTAGACACCCCAAGCTATTTACTGAGAGGCATGTTCAGTCCATGGAATATTTAATATTTTGCCACAAGTTGCGGGAATATGACAAACTTTTTTTTTTTTGCACAAAGTTGTCACTAAATGATATATTGCTCACACATGCCATGGGCATATGTGAAATTACACCCCAAAATACATTCTGCTGCTTCTCCTGAGTACGGGGATACCACATGTGTGGGACTTTTTGGGAGCCTAGCCGCGTACGGGACCCCAAAAACCAAGCACCGCCTTCAAGGTTTCTAAGGGCATAAATTTTTGATTTCACTCCTCACTACCTATCACAGTTTTGAAGGCCATAAATTGCCAAGATGGCACAAAACCCCCCCAAATGACCCCATTTTGGAAAGTAGACACCCCAAGCTATTTGCTGAGAGGCATGTTGACCCCATTGAATATTTTTTTTTTTTTGTCCCAAATGATTGAATAATGACAAAAAGAAAAAAAAAATGTACAAAAAGTTGTCACTAAATGATATATTGCTCACACATGCCATGGTTATATGTGGAATTGCACCCCAAAATACATTCTGCTGCTTTTCCTGAGTACGGGGATACCACATGTGTGGGACTTTTTGGGAGCCTAGCCGCGTACAGGGCCCCAAAAACCAAGCACCGCCTTCAGGATTTCTAAGGGCGTAAATTTTTGATTTCACTCCTCACTACCTATCACAGTTTCGAAGGCCATAAAATGCCAAAATAGCACAAAACCCCCCAAATTACCCCATTTTGGAAAGTAGACACCCCAAGCTATTTGCTGAGAGGCATGTTGAGTCCATGGAATATTTTATATTTTGCCACAGGTTGCGGGAATATGACAATCTTTTTTTTTTTTGCACAAAGTTGTCACTAAATGATATATTGCTCACACATGCCATGGGCATATGTGAAATTACACCCCAAAATACATTCTGCTGCTTCTCCTGAGTACGGGGATACCACATGTGTGGGACTTTTTGGGAGCCTAGCCGCGTACGGGACCCCAAAAACCAAGCACCGCCTTCAAGGTTTCTAAGGGCATACATTTTTGATTTCACTCCTCACTACCTATCACAGTTTTGAAGGCCATAAAATGCCAAGATGGCACAAAACCCCCCCAAATGACCCCATTTTGGAAAGTAGACACCCCAAGCTATTTGCTGAGAGGCATTTTGACCCCATTGAATATTTTTTTTTTTTGTCCCAAATGATTGAATAATGACAAAAAGAAAAAAAAAAAATGTACAAAAAGTTGTCACTAAATGATATATTGCTCACACATGCCATGGTTATATGTGGAATTGCACCCCAAAATACATTCTGCTGCTTTTCCTGAGTACGGGGATACCACATGTGTGGGACTTTTTGGGAGCCTAGCCGCGTACAGGGCCCCAAAAACCAAGCACCGCCTTCAGGATTTCTAAGGGCGTAAATTTTTGATTTCACTCCTCACTACCTATCACAGTTTCGAAGGCCATAAAATGCCAAAATAGCACAAAACCCCCCCAAATTACCCCATTTTGGAAAGTAGACACCCCAAGCTATTTGCTGAGAGGCATGTTGAGTCCATGGAATATTTTATATTTTGCCACAGGTTGCGGGAATATGACAAACTTTTTTTTTTTTGCACAAAGTTGTCACTAAATGATATATTGCTCACACATACCATGGGCATATGTGAAATTACACCCCAAAATACATTCTGCTGCTTCTCCTGAGTACGGGGATACCACATGTGTGGGACTTTTTGGGAGCCTAGCCGCGTACGGGACCCCAAAAACCAAGCACCGCCTTCAAGGTTTCTAAGGGCATACATTTTTGATTTCGCTCCTCACTACCTATCACAGTTTTGAAGGCCATAAAATGCCAAGATGGCACAAAACCCCCTCCAAATGACCCCATTTTGGAAAGTAGACACCCCAAGCTATTTGCTAAGAGGCATGTTGAGACCATTGAATATTTTTTTTTTTTGTCCCAAATGATTGAATAATGACAAAAAGAAAAAAAAAATGTACAAAAAGTTGTCACTAAATGATATATTGCTCACACATGCCATGGTTATATGTGAAATTACACCCCAAAATACATTCTGCTGCTTCTCCTGAGTACGGGGATACCACATGTGTGGGACTTTTTGGGAGCCTAGCCACGTACGGGACCCCAAAAACCAAGCACCGCCTTCAAGGTTTCTAAGGGCATAAATTTTTGATTTCACTCCTCACTACCTATCACAGTTTTGAAGGCCATAAAATGTCAAAATAGCCCAAAACCCCCACAAATGACCCCATTTTGGAAAGTAGACACCCCAAGCTATTTGCTGAGAGGCATGGTGAGTATTTTACAGCTCTCATTTGTTTTTGAAAATTAAGAAAGACATTTTTTTTTCTTTTCTTTTTTCTTTTTTTACATTTTCAAAACTTTGTGACAAAAAGCGAGATCTGCAAAATACTCAACATACCTCTCAGCAAATAGCTTGGGGTGTCTACTTTCCAAAATGGGGTCATTTGGGGGGGTTTGTGCCATCTGGGCATTCCATGGCCTCCGAAACTGTGATAGGCAGTGAGGAGTGAAATCAAAAATTTACACCCATAGAAATCCTGAAGGCGGTGCTTGGTTTTTGGGGTCCCGTACGCGACTAGGCTCCCAAAAAGTCCCACACATGTGGTATCCCCGTACTCAGGAGAAGCAACAGAATGTATTTTGGGGTGTAATTCCACATATGCCCATGGCATGTTTGAGCAATATATAATTTAGTGACAACTTTTTGTACATTTTTTTTTTTTTTGGTCATTATTCAATCACTTGGGACAAAAAAAAAAAATATTCAATGGGCTCAACATGCCTCTCAGCAAATAGCTTGAGGTGTCTACTTTACAAAATGGGGTCATTTGGGGGGGTTTTGAACTGTCCTGGCATTTTATGCACAACATTAGGAAGCTTATGTCACACATCATCCACTCTTCTAACCACTTGAAGACAAAGCCCTTTCTGACACTTTTTGTTTACATGAAAAAAAAAAATTTTTTGCAAGAAAATTATGTTGAACCCCCAAACATTATATATTTTTTTAAAGCAAAGGCCCTACAGATTAAAATAGTGGGTGTTGCATTTTTTTTTTCCACACAGTATTTGCGCAGCGATTTTTCAAACGCATTTTTTGGGGGAAAACACATTTTTTATTTTTAATGCACTAAAAAACACTATATTGCCCAAATGTTTGATGAAATAAAAAAGATGATCATAGGCCGAGTACATGGATACCAAACACAACATGCTTTAAAATTGCGCACAAACGCGCAGCGGCGACAAACTACATTCATTTTTAAAAGCATTTAAAAGCCTTTACAGGTTACCACGTTAGATTTACAGAGGAGGTCTACTGCTAAAATGACTGCCCTCGATCTGACCTTCGCGGTGATACCTCACATGCATGATGCAATTGCTGTTTACATATGACGCTAGACCGACGCTTGCGTTCGCCTTTGCGCAAGAGCAGGGGGGGACAGCGGTGCTTTTTTTTTTTTTTTTTTTTTTTATTATTTATTTGGCTTTTTTATTTTATTTTTAAACTGTGCCTTCCATATTTTATTTTTTTACCATTTTTATCGTTATCTCAGGGAATGTAAATATCCCCTATGATAGCAATAGGTAGTGACAGGTACTCTTTTTTTGAAAAAAATTGGGGGGTTAGACCCTAGATCTTTCCTCTGCCCTCAAAGCATCTGACCACACCAAGATCGGTGTGATAAAATGCTTTCCCAATTTCCCAATGGCGCTTTTTATATCCGGGGGGGGGGACATTCCCTCCCACTGCTTGTAAAAGCAGTCTAGAGGCTAATTATCTGCTAGAATTGCTTTTACATGAAAGCCGGCCGCTGGCTGAAAAGAATGATACCAAGATGATACCTAAACCCGCAGGCATCATTCTGGTATAAACATTCAAAGTCCAGCAACATACCAGTACGTTGCTGGTCCTTGTTGGACATGTATTGTAATCTTTTTTTTCATACAGCCTATTGGCTGAACGAAAAAAAGAGATTGATTGGTGGGTATGCCCACCATTAGAATACCTCCCTTCATCCACCCACTTCTAATGATGGGCATATATGCCGAAGCATGGGGGCATCCTCCCGCAAAAAAGTTATGCCGCGTACACACGGTCAAGCCTTCGTCGGAATTTCGACCGTATGTACGCGGCATAAAAGGTTATGCCGCGTACACACGGTCGGACTTTTCCACGGGCAAGCCTCCGTTGGAATTTCGACCGTATATACGCGGCATTAGGAGCAAAATCGCTCCTCCGCCCCTGCTGCCCCCATGCTTCAGCATATATGCTCTTTTTTTTAACTGTGGTGGTGAAATCACCTCCTACAGCGTTGGAGTCACGGCTTTATGTATCGTGGGAGCAAACGCTGTTGCTGTCAAGATAAATAGATCCGCGCTGCAACTGAATGGCGTACCTGCTAAGCAAATGGTGGTTAACATTAAAACAAAGTAACATTACAGTACAACAGTAAGACCTTACCATGCCATACCTGCAAAGCAAATACCAAAACAAAACCTAGTAAAAAAAAAAAAAAATTTTTAACGCAACCTGTGCCTAAAATATATATATGCCGAAGCATGGGGGCATCCTCCAGGAAAAAAGTTATGCCGCGTACACACGGTCGGAATTTTCCACGGGCAGGCCTCCGTCGGAATTTCGACCGTATGTACGCGGCATTAGGAGCAAAATCGCTCCTCCGCCCCTGCTGCCCCCATGCTTCGGCATATATGCTCTTTTTTTTAACTGTGTGGTGAAATCACCTCCTACAGCACTGGAGTCACGGCTTTATGTATCGTGGGAGCAAACGCTGTTGCTGTCAAGATAAATAATTCCGCGCTGCAGTTGAATGGCGCACCTGAAAACAAAAAATTACATACCTGAAAAGCAAGCATGATAAAACATTGCAGAATAGAATACAGTAAAAAAGAGCAGAACAATAGAGAGAAAATAGAGAGAGAGAGAGAGAGAACAATAAAACGACAACTATTTTTGGTTTTTTATTTTATATTTTTTTTGTGTTTTGTTTTTTACGTTTTTTTTTTTCTTTTTTACACTTTTTTTTGTAACTTTACAACTGTAATGGTTCGGGTCTCTCAAAATGTAATGGCATCTTGGGAGACCCTGTGTAAGTGTGTCCTTGTCTGTGAAATGCTGTACCCTACGCTAAAACTTCACTTTTGAGTGGTAGCGTTCAAAACATTCACCTTGGCAAAGACCAGGCTTGTCAGGACAGAGTGGACAAAAACTACGGGTGTCACGCCTAAATCCGCGCTTGCTACAGACACGACATCTTTTTTGGGGGTGGCTTTGGGTAGGGGTACTCGGGAGGACATACGAATAATGCCTCTCATGCAGCCGGCTTACTGCATTTGGTTGGGGATGGTGAGGTGCAGAACCGCCTGGATACAGGAGTTTTGTGACTATCTCATTCTGGAATTTTAGAAGAGATAACGTCCCGCCTGAAGCTCTGTATAGCACATGAGCGTTCAGCAAAGCCAATTGGAATAATGATAGAGACACTTTTTTGTACCAGCGTCTCGCCTTACGGTCAATTATATACGGCGCCATCAACTGGTCGTTGAGGTCCACCCCTCCCATATTTTGGTTATATTCGTGGACACAGAGGGGTTTCTCCACAACACCAGTCGCCGTACGAATTTGGACTGTCGTGTCTGCATGAAGGGAGGTAAGAAGGAAAACATTCTTATTGTCCCTCCACTTCATAGCGAGCAAGTTATTACACTTCAAGCAGGCTCTCTCCCCCAGCCTAAGACGGGCATCTACAAGCCGCTGGGGAAAGCCCCGGCGATTAGGTCGCACGGTGCCACATGCTCCAATCTGATGATCAAACAAGTGACTAAACAGTGGCACGCTCGTGTAATAATTGTCCACATACAAGTGGTACCCCTTTCCGAATAAGGGTGACACCAAGTTCCACACTATCTTGCCAGCGCTCCCTATGTAATCCGGGCAGTTGACCGACTCAATCTGACTGTCTTTTCCCTCATAAACCGTAAAGTTCACTACATAGCCTGTTGCCCTGTCACAGAACTTGTAGAGCTTGACCCCGTATCTGGCACGCTTGCTGGGAAGGTACTGCTTGAAAGACAAGCGGCCAGAAAATTTAATCAGGGACTCATCAACGCAGACAACTTGATCGGGAGTAAACAAGGCTGCAAAACGTTCGTTGAAGTGGTTTATGAGGGGCCGAATTTTATAGAGCCGGTCGTATTCAGGGTCCCCACGTGGACGACAAAGTTCATTGTCGTTGAAGTGCATGAACCGCAAAATCTGCTCGTATCGTGCCCTGGACATGGAGGCAGAGAACACGGGCATGTGGTCAATTGGGTGCGTGGACCAATAAGCACGCAATGACGGAAATTTATGTGTGCCCATGTTGAGGGAAAGGCCCAGAAAGGTCTTAAATTCGGAAACCGTAATTGGTTTCCAATTTCTGGCAATTTTAGGCAACTGGGGGTTAGCGGCGATAAATTGACCAGCATATAAATTACTCTGGTCCACAATAGATCTATAGAGATCTTCCGTGAAAAACAGCGAATAAAAATCAATTGGAATAAAATCAGCTGTTTCCACCTGAATACCGGGTTGGGCAGTGAATGGGGGAAGTACGGGTTCTGCAGAAGTGGTGGGGACCCAATCAGGATAGGCGAATTCTGCAGGAAGGGCAGTATGGGCACGACGGGCCTGCCTTTGTCTTCTTGGTGGCAGCGGGACACTACTTGTGCTTACCACCTCGCCAGCTTGAACTGCACTTATGGGACTCGCCACGTCACCAAGTGTTACTGCAGTGCTGGATGTACGTCCAGGCTGTACTAGGCCGCTGGTGCTTGCCAGTTCACCAGAAGGAATAGCGGCGCTAGTACTACTCTGCTCCATGATACGAGAGACCTGCGGTTCTTGCTCCTCAACAACCTCAGAAGATCGGGATCGGGTACACCTGACCTTAGCAGGGACCTCAACTTCGTCGTCAGAGCTATCTGACGTGGGGCCGCTGACGTCACTGTCTTCTACGGGAAGATATTCTGAGCCTGAATCTGACAGATACGTGACCTCCTCTTCACTATCTGTCATGCTCAGAATCTCGTAGGCCTCTTTACTAGTGTACCTTCGTCTTGCCATTTTGGGCTCTAAATTTAGGGGTACACTAGTAAGATTCACAGGAAAAAAAGCACCTGACTGTCGTCAGCAAATATATCAAACGCTACAAAAAAACTGTTAGCGATCGCAGGGATCAGGCCTGTCTCTGCGAACGCTGCAGTTATGTGTGTTGTGTTTGGTAAGTGACAGTGATCGATCGATACTGCACTTGGGTGGGCTGGGCTGGGCTGGGCGGAGGGGCTAAACGCAGGCGCTAGCAGGTATCTGGGCTGATCCCGCTAACACTGCGTTTTTGGGAACCCTAAACCGCTGGGGATGCTAGTATAGATCTGATCAGATACTATACCACTAAGGGGGGTGTATGCTTTGCGCGTGGGTGTTAGCGTTACTGGCACTAACCTAACACTGCCTGGGGCGACGCAGACC
This sequence comes from Rana muscosa, assembly GCA_029206835.1. Lineage (NCBI taxonomy): Eukaryota > Metazoa > Chordata > Amphibia > Anura > Ranidae > Rana > Rana muscosa. The sequence goes on from CM055118.1 coordinate 338,020,527, forward strand.
CTCTCTGGCGCTAAAACCTAATTGATCTCACCCGCCGGGCGATCAGGGGGGTTAAACCTTTATTGGGTTATATACGGCGGGTGCCCTGATGCTATAAAAAGCAAACTAATCAACCAGCGTCACCTGTAACCTTTATATGGTGATCACTGGTGAAAGGGTTAACTAGGGGCAATCAGGGGGTTAAAACCTTTATTAGGTTAAATATGGGGGTACCCGACGCTATATAAAAACCTGACGGGTTACCTAAATAACTAGATAACTTACTGGCTAACCAGTGACACCAGTGACGCTTATACGGCGATCACTGGTGAAAGGGTTAACTCTAGGGGCAATCAGGGGGTTAAAATAATATATGGGGGTACCTGACACTAATAAAAACCTGCGGCGAACCTAAAAAAAAATAACTGCCTATCTAAAACACCAGCGACACGAATACAGCGATCGGAAAAACAATCGCTTAGTGACGCTGAAGTTAGGGGGTGAAAGGGTTACCTGGGGGGTGATCAAGGGGTTAAACCTTTATTAGGGGGGGGTTAGGGGGCTACCCTGGACCTAAAGGGGCCTAATCCTAACTGCCCTGCAACTTTTTACAATCACAGATGACACTAAATGCAGTGATCAGTAAAATAAATGATCACTGCAATCAGTGACACTGTGATTGGGGGCTTTGGGGTGACCTGGGGGGTGATCTGGGGGTGACTGGGGAGTGATTTGTGTGCCTATGTGTACCTACGAGTCAGTGGACTGTTGGAGCACTAACCTCTGTCTTCTCTCCTCGGCGCCGGGAACGAAAAGACCGCGGCGAGGGAGATGACATCACTTCCTCCAGCCTTTGTTTACATCACATGGCGGAGGAAGCATTTTCATTGGCCGGGAGCGATCGCGAGGGGGGGGCGGAATCGAGCGGCCGCCCCCTCATGCCTGATCGCTCCCGAACACTTAACGGCCGCTCACTGCAGTGAAGGGGGGTCCGGATGGACCCCCCAACTGCACAAAGGCGATCACGTAGATCTACGTGATTCTGCCTGTCCGTGCCATTCTGCCGACGTAAATCGGCGGTGGGCGGTCGTTAAGTGGTTAAAGTGAAACAATACTTTTTTTCACTTCTAGGGTGTTGTGGGGGGTCAGGGGCGGTAGTGGGGGTGTCAGGAGCTGTAGTTGAGGTCTCAGGGGCTGTAGTGGGGGTGTCGGGAGCTTTAGTTGAGGTCTCAGGAGCTGTAGTGGGGGTGTCAGGGGCACACTGGAACAGGGCAGGCTATGCTCTCAGAGCTTCAGCTCCTTCTACTGCGACTGCAAAATGTCTGTACAGTACTTGTGAGGCACTTTACATACACTCGCGGGTATGTCCTTACTCGCGACTCGCGAGTGTATGTAAAGGGAGTGTACTTAAAGCGGGGTATGCCTGTATGCTTTAGTGGCAAATCCCATTCACTATTGATGTTTTAGCGCTGCACTAATTATCCCTATTTTTGTTTACTTTGTTTGTAAGAGTGCTGGCAGATTTTTGGTTGTATCTCTTGGGTTCTAGCGCAGTTTTTTCTCACCATCTATAATGGATATGGAAGGCCCTTAAAGTTTACATGAACTAAACAGAAACCGACAAACAAGTGCATTATGGGAATACTGTAGTTGCTGAAAATCTTACAAAACCTTGTGAAATCTTCATCACAAATAGCATTTGTAAGGTCAGGTACTGATATTGGACAGCAAGATTAGGCATGCTTTGTGTTCCAATTCATCTCAAAGGTGTTCAGTAGAGTTGAGGTCAAGGTTCTGTGCAGGCCAGTGTTAATTTAGGCAGCAATTTTCGATTTATTTTTAGTCTTATGCCGCGTACACACGATCGGAAATTCCGACAGGAAAAGTCCGATGTGAGCTTTTGGTCGGAAATTCCGACCATGTGTAGGCTCCATCAGAATTTTTCTGTTGGAATTTCCGAAAAGAAAAATTTGAGAGCTGGTTCTCAAATTTTCCGACAAGAAAAGTTCTTGGAGGAAATTCCGATCGTCTGTATGCAATTCCTACAAGCAAAAAAAGACACGCATGCACGGAATCATTTTGACGCATGCTCGGAATCATTGAACTTAATTTTCAACGGCTCGTCGTAGTGTTGTACATCACCGCGTTCTTGACGGTCGGAACTTGGTGTGACCGCGTGTATCCAAGTTAAGTTTAAGCCAAGATTCCGTCTGAAAAAAATGCATGGTTTTCTTGTCGGATTTTCCGATCGTGTGTATGCGGCATTAGTCTTGGGACTAAAATGACATTTTAGTTTTAGTCCCATTTTAGTCGTCGTATTTTAGTCGACTAATATCTCCAGTACATTTTAATCGAATAAAATCAAATAGGTTTAGTTAAATTGTAATGCATTATTTAAGTGTAGCGGGGTCCCCTTTAAGACTTGTAGGACTACCTTACCCAGAACCCCTTTCGGCAATGTTTCCACCCCAGAGACTCATGGGAGGGGTTATAAAAGGAGGAGGCGAGGCTGGGCTCGGCCTCTTTGGGACACGAGACTTCAAGGGAGAGATCTTCCTGTGCGAATCCACCGTGGTGCAAGGCCTGAAGCCTGGGGCCTTGCGCTGTTACCCAAAGAGCCTTCCACCCCATCTCGAGCCTGGGTGGCATCTGACTCGGTTTTCTTCAACCGCTGCTGAGCCGGAGACCAGACTGCTGCAGAGCTGTGTGAGGAGACACAGCAGGTGGAAGTTCCCGGACTGGGATCGCATCCGGAGGGGTGAGCGAGCACTTGCTCAATCCACAAATACTTTATATCATTGTTAGGCCTACAGACTGCCGTGGCCCACCAGTTCCTATTTGAGTTATTTTCCCCTTTTGCGATCCAAAGCAGAACTGAGTTGAACGGATCTTTAGTGGAGTGTACTGTGTTGGCATTTTTACCCCCCCCCCCGGATTACAAATATGTTCCTGAAATGTGCACCACCATTTAAAGATTTGCATGCGAAGAAATTTACCCTTCCTAGAGACTGAGTTATATGGTCAGGCCTGGCCATATAGGTAGTTTATTTAGTTGCTACGCCATAGGGCGCATAGTGAAGTACTGTTACACGTGGCGCGTGTGCGCCATATCGTAATGGTTATAGTGTGACTATTGCTGCAGGGCTCTGCAGATAGATTCTTATGATCTGTTATCACTGTTGATTTCCATTGCCATAGAAAGTAAATTCGTTATTCTTTTATCCCTGTCTTGGTGTTTGAATTAAATCATAGAGCATAAGATATACACATATTACCCTAGACTAACTGTGCCAGTAGGGGGTCGAGCAAATTGCCGGGGGTTGGCGGAGCTGTCTTCAGGGCCCAAACTAAATCTGCGGCCCTCTTAGTTGAAGGTATCGCTACACGTGGGGGTTCTCGTCCGGGATCCTGATACAGCAGGTGAACGCCAGAAGTGCCGGCATGGACCCACAAGCAGTAGAAGAGTGGTGCAAAGCCTCTAGGGCAGAGCCAAACAATTCGATAGTCATCAGCCTCCCTGGGGAGGAATGGTCGACTGAGATGGTAGAGGAGTTAATGAAGTTAGTGTCCCCAGATCACACACCGTGGGTGATGGATATAAAGTCAGACCCAGACACTTCATATCAGTATGCACTAGTGGAGTACGGGGATGGGATGCCAGAGGCTTGCAAGCGCAAGTGTGTGCGGACGCCAGACAACAGAACCTATAGGTTGGCGCACGCAGTAACTGTAAAGAAGGAACCATCACCGATGGGATCACCGCAGGCTGCGGCCCATACCTCACCAGAAAGAGGAGACGGGGTGACGCCCCCGGTGGCACCCGCACCTGCCACTGCTATATCACCAGAATTGATAAAGGCAATAGGGGATTTGCTAATCAAATGTCAGAAGACAAGCACGGTGCATGTAGAGACTAGCTACCGGAGACTGAAGACATTCTCAGGGAAGCTCCCTGTCCCTGCAGGGGAAGAAGATTTTGATACCTGGGTGGAGCAGGCATTACAAGCAGTAGAGGCATGGGAGGTGCCTGAAGCGCAGAAAAGGCAACGAGTGATAGAAAGCCTCAAAGGCGCAGCAGCAGAAGCAGTAAAAAGTTTTCGGTTTGGGAACACAGATTGCATGGCTCAAGACTGTCTAGCAATGCTACAGGAAGAGTTTGGTCAATTGGAACAGGTGACAGAGATGGTCTACCAATTTGAACATACTTTCCAACAGCCGAAGGAGAAACTTTCAGAGTATGTTAGGAGACTGAACATGTTGCTGTGCAAGATTGTGTTGAAGAAGGGAATGAAGCCCCAAGATACAGATGCGGCAAGAATGAAGCAAGTCTTAAAGGGAGCGTTGCGCTCGGATCCAGTCTGGCTGCACCTGAAAACCTCGGGAGGAGGAACGTTACTGACTTATGCTGATTTGATAAAAATCATCAGAGATGAGGAGGCACTACAACAGGACCAGCAAATGATTAAGACAAATGTTGCCCCCGCACAGGTGTTAGTCAACCCAGTAGTGACCCCTGAAAGAGACTCAGAGGTAGACACTTTAAAATCACAAATGTCCAAGGTGTTAGAGATGTTGACCTCTCTGATAGCAAAAGACCCAGAGGGTCCCAGGAGAGAAGTACCAAGGAAGGAACTATTCCCAATTGCCTCAGCACCCGCATCTTTACAAGAATGGGGAGATATAGTCTGCTTTAACTGTGGAGGAATTGGCCATATTGCAGCTACATGTTCCAGTCCCAAGAAGAAGAAAACGGACAACCGCAAGCCTGCGGGAAACTTCAGAGGGCCCCGGTGAAGGAGTCAACCGGGTGCCCATCACCTTCAGTGAGCTCCAAGCTGAATGCGAAGCAGAAGAAAAGAGGAGATAAAACACCTCAGAGGAAACACAACATTCCACAACAGAGATACACCCCAGAGAAAGGGGGCAAGACCCCTCAGAAGAGGCACAGCACTCCCCAGAGGGGGTGCACACCTAAGAAAAATAATAGTATCCCTCAGCGGGTCTGTACGCCCATTGAAAGGAGGGAAATCAATGCATACCAGGCTCAAGAAAGGGAGTTGGACGAGAGAGAGTCCGAAGGGAAAGGGCCAGAAGAAGGCGACCCCTGCCAGGCCATATCCGGAGAAGCTGGTAGGCCCATCTCCTATAGTGCCCATTCAAGTGAAAGGAGTCTACACCAGAGCCATCTTGGATACTGGGGCACAAGTGACCCTATTATACCGGGATTTCTATGATAAGCACTTGAGTCACCTGCCCATCCAGAAGATAGAGGAACTGGAAATATGTGGGATTGGAACCCAGAATTTCCCCTACGATGGCTATCTGCCCGTCAAGATGACTTTTGACCCATCCGTGGCTGGGAAGGCCGAAGTGTTTGACACCCTGGCAGTTGTGTGCCCTCGACCGCCAGGAGCCAACAAGAGTTCCCTTATAATAGGGACAAACACGGACCTGGTCCGAAGACTCCTGACCCCTCTAGTGGAAGAGAAGGGGCAAGCGGCCACCCAGATCCACCCCATGTTGAAGACGGCTTACCAACGGCTGGTCCTAGAGCAGAAGACCCCTGGAGAGGGGATAGGGAAGGTGTGGAGACTTGGAGGAGAAGGGGTAGTGTTGCAGCCCGGCGAAGTAACCTGTCTCAGAGCCACTGTGAAGCTTACTTGGGAGCAGCCTGGACCCTTTGTCATGCTGGAGTCCGACCCAAGGGAAGAGTCCCCCGGTCTGGAAGTGATACCAGAAGTGATCCCACTGAAGGCCCTGAGGAAGGCCCATGGTAGAGTTCCGGTGAGTGTTAGGAACACTACAGGTGGCCCCATGGAAATCCCAGTTAGGATGCTGCTGGGCCAGGTGAGCCCTGCTGCCCCGGTTACACTGTCAGAAGTCAAGGGGGCGGGTGAAGGAGGAGATGTTTGGGAGAAGCTGTCCATGGAAAACCTGAATCTGCCCAGGGCTTGGAAAGAGAGAGCCAAGGCCCAATTGACCAGATGGGAGAAGATCTTCTCCAAAGATGAGTTCGATGTGGGGTGTGCAAGGAGTGCCACCCATTGGATCCGCCTCCAAGAAGACAAGCCCTTCAGAGAGAGGGTCAGGCGGGTCCCACTAGCAGATCTGGAGGATCTAAGGGAACAACTTGCAGAACTCAAGAGGACAGGTGTGATCCGGGAGTCTAGAAGCCCCTATGCCTCCCTGATAGGGATGAGCTTCGAGTTCGAGTCGAACTCATGTTCGACTCGAACATTGCCTGTTCGCCCGTTCGCCGAACAGCGAACAAATTGGGGTGTTCGCGGCAAATTCGAAAAATCTATGGGAGAAATCTAAAGTGCTAATTATAAAGGCTTATATGCAAGTTATTGTCCTAAAAAGTGTTTGGGGACCCGGGTCCTGCCCCAGGGGACATGTATCAATGCAAAAAGAAGTTTTAAAAACGGCCGTTTTTTCGGGAGCAGTGATTTTAATAATGCTTAAAATGAAAAAATAAAAGTGAAATATTCCTTTAAATTTCGTACCTGGGGGGTGTGTATGATATGCATGTGAAGTGGCGCATGTTTCCCGTGCTTAGAACTGTCCCTGCAAAAAGTGTCATTTTTGAAAGAAAAAAAATGCATTTAAAACTGACTCGCGGCTATAATGAATTGTCGGCTCCCGGCAATACATACAAAAGTCATTGATAAAAAAAAAAAAAAAAGCATGGGGGTCCCCAGAATTCAATTACCAGGCCCTTCAGGTCTGGAATGGATATTAAGGGGAACCCCGCCGCAAATAAAAAAAAATTGACGTGGGGTTCCCCCAAATATCCATTCCAGGCCCTTCAGATCTGGCATGGATTTTAAGGGGAACTCCACCCCAAATTAAAAAAAAAATGGCGTGGAGTCCCCCTAAAAATCCATACCAGACCCCTTATCCGAGCATGCAACCTGGCCGGCCGCAGGGGAAAAGGGGGGGACGAGAGAGCGGCCCCCCCTCCCTCCTGAACCGTACCAAGCCACATGCCCTCAACATGGGGAGGATGTCCCCATGTTGATGGGGACAAGGGCCTCATCCCCACAACCCTTGCCCGGTGGTTGTGGGGGTCTGCGGGCGGGGGGCTTATCGGAATCTGGAAGACCCCTTTAACAAAGAGGACCCCCAGATCCCGGCCCCCCCCATGTGAATTGGTAAGGGGTACATTGTACCCCTACCATTTCACGAAGAAAGCGTAAATTTTTTTTTAAAAAAACACACAAACACCTTGAAAAAGTCCTTTATTTAAAAAAAAAAAAAAAAAAAAAACATTCCAGCGGTGAAATCCAGTGTCCCGCGGCGATCCCGATGTCCAGCGCTGTCCGTCATTGGTTGTGCCTGAGCGGACCTGATGGGGAACTCCCTCTCAGTATTTTAAATGTATAGACCCGCCCCTTCTAAAGTTCCCCATCAGGTCCGCTCAGCGGACCAGATGCGGAACATGAGAAGGGGCGGGTCTATACATGTATTACCAAAGTGAGAGCAGTTCCCCATCAGGTCCGCCTCCTCGGTATGTCAGACCCGCCTACGTCATTGGCTTGAGCGGGGAACTTCCTTCACTATGTAAATTTAAATTTACATAGTGAAGGAAGTTCCCCGCTCAAGCCAATGACGTAGGCGGGTCTGACATACCGAGGGGGCGGACCTGATGGGGAACTGCTCTCACTTTGGTAATACATGTATAGACCCGCCCCTTCTCATGTTCCGCATCTCGTCCGCTGAGCGGACCTGATGGGGAACTTTAGAAGGGGCGGGTCTATACATTTAAAATACTGAGAGGGAGTTCCCCATCAGGTCCGCTCAGGCACAACCAATGAAGGACAGCGCTGGACATCGGGATCGCCGCGGGACACTGGATTTCACCGCTGGAATGTTTATTTATTTATTTTTTTAAATAAAGGACTTTTTCAAGGTGTTTGTGTGTTTTTTTAAACATTTTTTTTACGCTTTCTTCGTGAAATGGTAGGGTACAATGTACCCGTTACCAATTCACATAGGGGGGGGGGCGGGATCTGGGGGTCCCCTTTGTTAAAGGGGTCTTCCAGATTCCGATAAGCCCCCCGCCCGCAGACCCCCACAACCACCGGGCAAGGGTTGTGGGGATGAGGCCCTTGTCCCCATCAACATGGGGACATCCTCCCCATGTTGAGGGCATGTGGCTTGGTACGGTTCAGGAGGGAGGGGGGGCCGCTCTCTCGTCCCCCCCTTTTCCCCTGCGGCCGGCCAGGTTGCATGCTCGGATAAGGGGTCTGGTATGGATTTTTAGGGGGACTCCACGCCATTTTTTTTTTAAACTTGGGGTGGAGTTCCCCTTAAAATCCATGCCAGATCTGAAGGGCCTGGTAATTGAATTCTGGGGAACCCCCACGCTTTTTTTTTTTTTTTTTCTCAATGACTTTTGTATGTATTGCCGGGAGCCGACAATTCATTAATAGCCGCGAGTCAGTTTTAAATGCATTTTTTTTCTTTCAAAAATGACATTTTTTGCAGGGACAGTTCTAAGCACGGGAAACATGCGCCACTTCACATGCATATCATACACACCCCCCAGGTACGAAATTTAAAGGAATATTTCACTTTTATTTTTTCATTTTAAGCATTATTAAAATCACTGCTCCCGAAAAAACGGCCGTTTTTAAAACTTCTTTTTGCATTGATACATGTCCCCTGGGGCAGGACCCGGGTCCCCAAACACTTTTTAGGACAATAACTTGCATATTAGCCTTTATAATTAACACTTTAGATTTCGAACGTTCGAGTCCATTGTATTTAATAGGGTTCTAAAGTTTACACGAACATTTTGTCTGTTCGCAGGTTCTGGTGCGAACCGAACAGGGGGGTGTTCGGCTCATCCCTGCTCCCTGATAGTGGTGGTCAGGAAGACGAATGGGTCATTGAGGCTCTGTATAGACTACAGGACTCTCAACAGGAGAACCATACCCGACCAGTACACCACTCCGAGGATAGAGGACACTTTACAGAGTTTGTCTGGAGCCAAGTGGTTCAGCGTTATAGATCTCAAGAGTGGATACTATCAGATCCCTATGCATCCAGAAGACAAGGAGAAGACAGCCTTCATAACCCCAGTGGGGTTCTTTGAGTTTGATCGAATGCCTCAGGGACTGTCTGGAGCTCCTGCTACCTTCCAACGTCTCATGGAGAAGACTGTAGGAGACATGAACCTTATTGAAGTCCTTGTATACCTGGACGATGTCATTGTCTTTGGGAGAACCTTGGAGGAACACGAGGAGAGGCTGGAAAAAGTGTTGAGAAGACTCAGTGAGGAGGGACTCAAGCTTTCGCCTGAGAAGTGTCGGTTCTACCAGTCTTCTGTGAACTATCTGGGGCACATAGTGTCTGAAGAAGGGGTGGCCACAGACCCTGGGAAATTGGAGGCAGTTACCTCCTGGCCACGATCCACCACAGTAACAGAACTCAGATCCTTCTTAGGGTTCTGCTCCTATTATAGGAGGTTTGTGGAAGGATTCGCCCGAATTGCTAGGCCATTGAATGAACTACTCAAGACCGAGGGGGAAGAGGACGACTCAGGGCCCAGGAAGCCGGGAGAGTCAGTCAGAGATCAGTGGAACCAAAAGTGTGAAGAAGCCTTCCAGGCATTGAAGAAGAACCTAACCACTGCCCCAGTCTTGGTCTACGCAGACCCGACCAAACCCTATGAATTACACGTAGATGCTAGTCATGATGGTCTGGGAGGAGTACTTTACCAAGAACACGAAGGACAACTGCGGCCTGTTGCCTACGTGAGCAGGAGCCTGACTCCCTCCGAGAAGAACTACCCCACTCACAAGCTGGAGTTCCTGGCCCTCAAGTGGGCGGTAGTAGACAAGCTCAAAGACTACCTGTATGGGGCGGAGTTCACTTTGAAGACCGACAACAACCCCCTTACCTACCTTTTCACTACAGCAAGGCTGGACGCCACTGGACACAGGTGGCTGGCTGCATTGTCTGGATTCAATTTCAGCCTAAAGTACAGGCCAGAGACTGGAAATCGAGATGCAGACGCTCTGTCCAAGAGATCTCATGGCCCCACCAGTGACATGGAAGACTGGACTCAAGTGGCACCTGACGGGGTGCGGGCCCTTTGTCAAGGGGCTGAATTGCAAGCCAGAGGAGGCTCAAGGGCGGAAGAGATAGGAGTTACCATGGTAGGAGTCCCCAAACAATACTGCGGAGTAACTCAACTGGAGGAAGACCATCTGCCAAAGTTGTCCAAGAAGGAACTAAGATGCGACCAATTAGAAGACCCCATGGGGAAATTGGTTCTGGAAGCCCTGGAGAATCAGGATCCAAACAGACTCCTGAGTCACTCCTCAAAGGAAGCTCGCCTGTTGAGGAAAGAGTGGGACAGGTTACAGGTGCATCAGGGAGTGGTCTACCGAAGGGGCCCCTCTGATGACCTGGAAGATAAATGGCAATTGTTTCTTCCGGAAAAACATCGAGAGACTGTTCTGATTGCCCTACATGACAATCACGGCCACCTAGGGGCGGAAAGGACCTTTCAACTTGTCAGAAGTCGGTTCTATTGGCCCTGCATGAGGGCAGAAGTGGAAGAGTACTGCCATTCATGTGCATGCTGCATCCAGAGGAAGACTTTACCCCATCAAGCTGCCCCAATGGGCCATCTACAAAGTCCAGGCCCAATGGATCTGGTATGCATTGATTTCCTCTGCCTCGAACCCGACCTGAGTGGACTAGGAAATGTTCTGGTGATAACCGATCATTTCACCCGGTATGCCCAAGCTTTCCCAACCAAAGACCAGAAGGCTTCCACAGTAGCCAAGGTACTTATGGGGAAGTATTTTGTCCATTATGGGCTGCCCCAGCGACTTCATTCAGATCAAGGAAGGGACTTTGAGAGTCGGCTGATCTGGAAACTCCTGGATTCGTTAGGAATCAAGAAAACTCGAACCACACCTTATCACCCACAGGGAGATGCTCAGCCGGAGAGGTTTAAACGAACCTTGCTCAACATGTTGGGAACTCTGGATAGTGAGAAGAAACAACATTGGAGCAAACACATAGCAGCTATAGTACACGCTTACAACTGCACCACCAGTGATGCTACAGGCTACTCCCCATATCGACTCATGTTTGGGAGAGAAGCAAGGTTACCTGTGGACCTGGCCTTTGGCACCTCTTTAGACCATTCCTCAGCCACATCCCACAAAGGATATGTGGACAGGCTCAGACACAGCCTGAAAGTAGCCAAGAACAAGCTCAAGCGGCCTCAGATCAAAGGGGAGCTCGAAACAAAAGAAACTTCGACTTGAAGGTCCAGGTGCAAGACCTGCAGCCCGGGGATCGAGTACTGCTACGCAATCTGGGGGTCCCTGGAAAACACAAACTTGCAGACAGATGGAGATCTGAACCCTATGTCATCTGTAGGAAGCTGCCTGGCCTACCTGTCTACAAGTTGAAGCCAGAAGGAAAGGTAGGACCACTGAAGACGTGGCATCGAAACCACCTGCTCCCATTTGCTGAAGCGGTCAGGATACCTCCAGTGAGGGACTTCCCTGAACCAGTCTCTATTCTAGATACCCCCAGGCCAAACACTCGGTCCCAGACCTCTCGGGCTGAAGATGGAGAGGCCTCTGAACTCAGTGGAGATGAAGAGAGAGAACTTGACTGGTTGTGGCCTTCCCCAACTCCAGGAACTTCTTCTATAGATCTTCCAACTACTGAATACACTATAGATGGACAACTGAATGCAGAAGCCGCTGAGTTCATCCCATCTAGTCCTTCATCAGATTACTGGGAAGATGCTTGTGATACTTACTCTGAAAAGGACCCTAGAGACTCTATGTATCCCTCGGCTCCTGAAGCAGATGTTACAGAGCCTGCCGTGTCGCCCAAGCCTGTTACAGAAGAAGAGCCTGTGGCGCCAGAGCCAGAAACCCCAAGAGAACAAAGGGCTCACAGAGTCATAAGGCCTCCCAAAAAGTTGACCTACCCACAAATGGGGAAGAGCTCAGAAGATTCTGTGGTCACTGCCAGGAGGAGTGTAGAGAATCCGGATCCCTCCACTGTTCATTGAGTGGAGGGCAACCCCCACTCACTCTCTGGCACAGTTAGGCAGGCCACTCATGATAGTGTGACCTGTGGGCAAGGGAATTCAACCCCTTTGTTTTGATGGGAATTTAAGTGGGGGGAGTGTGTAGCGGGGTCCCCTTTAAGACTTGCAGGACTACCTTACCCAGAACCCCTTTCGGCAATGTTTCCACCCCAGAGATTCATGGGAGGGGTTATAAAAGGAGGAGGCAAGGCTGGGCTCGGCCTCTTTGGGACACGAGACTTCAAGGGAGAGATCTTCCTGTGCGGATCCACCGTGGTGCAAGGCCTGAAGCCTGGGGCCTTGCGCTGTTACCCAAAGAGCCTTCCACCCCACTCCGAGCCTGGGTGGCATCTGACTCGGTTTTCTTCAACCGCTGCTGAGCCGGAGACCAGACTGCTGCAGAGCTGTGTGAGGAGACACAGCAGGTGGAAGTTCCCGGACTGGGATCACGTCCGGAGGGGTAAGCGAGCACTTGCTCAATCCACAAATACTTTATATCATTGTTAGGCTATCATTGTTAGGCCTACTGACTGCCGTGGCCCACCAGTTCCTATTTGAGTTCTCTTCCCCATTTGAGATCCAAAGCTGAACTGAGTTGAACGGATCTTTAGTGGAGTGTACTGTGTTGCCATTTTTACCCCCCCTCCTTGGATTACAAATGTGTTCCTGAAATGTGCACCACCGTTTAAAGATTTGCATGCAAAGAATTTTATATGGTCAGGCCTGGCCATCTAGGTAGTTTATTTAGTTGCTACGCCATAGGGCGCATAGTGAAGTACTTTTACACGTGGCGCGTGTGCGCCATATCTTAATGGTTATAGTGTGACTATTGCTGCAGGGCTCTGCAGATAGATTCTTATGATCTGTTATCACTGTTGATTTCCATTGCCATAGAAAGTAAATTCGTTATTCTTTTATCCCTGTCTTGGTGTTTGAATTAAATCATAGAGCATAAGATATACACATATTACCCTAGACTAATTGTGCCAGTAGGGGGTCGAGTAAATTGCCGGGGGTTGGCGGAGCTGTCTTCAGGGCCCAAACTAAATCTGCGGCCCTCTTAGTTGAAGGTATCGCTACATAAGCATTTCTCTAGAATTTCCAAACTCATTATATACAACTGGAATAAAAAAATCAAATATCATGTTCTTATTTATGGTATTAAGGTTTGGATAAATTCACAGATACAGATTTAGCCACTCTGGATGGTCTGAGGAGGCCTGTAATGCTGCTCAGTGCTCTGGACGGTGGTCTGAGGAGGCCTGTAATGCTGCACAGTGCTCTGGATGGTGGTCTTAGGAGGCCTGTAATGCTGCACAGTGCTCTGACCTGTGTTCTGAGAAGGCCTGTAATTCTGCACTGTGCTCTGAACGGTGGTCTGGGGAGGCCTGTAATGCATACAGTGCTCTGGATTGGTGGTCTGAGGAGGCCTGTAATGCACACAGTGCTCTGGACGGTGGTCTGAGGAGGCCTGTAGTGCTGCAGAGTGCTCTGGATGGTGGTCTGAGGAGGCCTGTAATGAACACAGTGCTCTGGATGCCACCATGCCAGTGGTCACTGGTCAGAGGAGGCCTGTGATGCTGCACAGTGCTGGATGGTGGTCCTAGGTCTGAGGCATTACTTGTAATGCACAGTGCTCTGGATGCCGCTGCCAGTGGTCAGAGGAGGCCTTTAAGAATGCACACACAGTACTCTGGATGGATGGTGAGGGGAGGCCTCAGGACTACTGTACTTGTAATGTACACTAGTTCTACACACTCACAGTCTGCTCTCTGCTCTGGATGTGGGGTGGGTGGTCATCTCGTGAGTCAGGACTCAGGAGTGGGACTCTCGCCTGGACTCAGGAGGCCTGCCTGTAATGCACAGTTCTGCTCTGTATAAAGAGGGGGGTGGTGCTGCGCTGTTAAGTGAAATAAATTAAGTGAAATTCTTCTAAAACTTTGTGTAAGATAATAAAACAAATGCAAATAAACAATTATTGCAAAACGCACATAAAATAGCAAGATCTTCCAAGATGTGAAAAACGTACAATAAATAATCTTCAAGTGGTGACCATGAAATACTATCTTCTAAAATAGTAAACAATGTGCAACAGGTCTAAACACTGTGTCAAGAAATCAAGATTGTGCAAATCGCAAAATAAATAATGAACTGTGACAGTAAATCATAGACAATGAAATCAAAAATGTGAAAGGCAAAGCATACGTGCAACCAGTGCAAAAGATGCATGAACGCATAAATCAATCCGAGGGGATGTTGCACTTTAAAAAGTGCATGGTGCGACAGGTCTCTGAATATCCTCACGAGCTAGGATAACCAGGGGAATTGTAACATGCGTCTTTAAATTATAAATGTTGCAGAGCGATCGCACAGAAAATTGCAAAGCGATCGCACAAAAATTGCAGTATATGCGACTATATCAAGTGCAGGTAGAGTTCATTAGGTCAATCGTGAATGGTGAAGAAAGAAAGCAGTTCATTTATCCTGTGCAGGAAGTGCAGTGATGCATGGAACGCAGGAGGGCCGAGGGGGAGGGGGGGGGGGGGTTGGTTGTGTGATGGGAATATCGTATTCCTCTTCCTGTGCTGGTGCACTCCGGTGGTGGTGACTTTTTGGTAAAGGTGACCTCTACCTGTAGGTAGAGAGGTAACAGCATGTAGCAAACAAGATGCTCTGTGTTCCTCTTGCCTGGTTCCTATAGGGGTCCGTGTGTTGTTTGGGATGGTTGTCTCCTAATAGCTGGATGCCGGGGTAATTGGGGTTTCCCTCTGGAGTATGCACTCATATGCCAGCCATTGTATAAGTAGAAATGAAGAGGGAAGATACTATATGGTGTAGTACGTTTTTAAAACATTTATGGTTCAAAACGTTAAAAGCAGTGGTACTCGCATTTGGCAGTAACACAATGTAAAAGACTCCACGAGCTGCGAGCTCGTCTGCTGAGCGTCACTTCTAGTTCCTAGATTCGTCTCTACGTGTGGCATCACGGTCACGTGACTTCATCAGGAGATCTGTCGCACCGTGCACTTTTTAAAGTGCAACATCCCCTCGGATTGATTTATGCGTTTATGCATCTTTTGCACTGGTTGCACGTATGCTTTGCATTTCACATTTTTGATTTCATTGTCTATGATTTACTGTCACAGTTCATTATTTATTTTGCGATTTGCACAATCTTGATTTCTTGACACAGTGTTTAGACCTGTTGCACATTGTTTACTATTTTAGAAGATAGTATTTTATGGTCACCACTTGAAGATTATTTATTGTGCGTTTTTCACATCTTGGAAGATCTTGCTATTTTATGTGCGTTTTGCAATAGTTGTTTATTTGCATTCGTTTTATTATCTTACACAAAGTTTTAGAAGAATTTCACTTAATTTATTTCACTAAACAGCGCAGCACCACCCCCCTCTTTATACACTTAATTTCCGTGGGTATGATCTGACCCCCCCTGGTGCTAGAAGCAGTTTTATATCACTAGCTAGCCCTCTCAATAGTAGCACAGGAATACACCTAATTTTACAGTTCTGCTCTGGTCTCTGGCAGTTGTCACGGATGGTGCACAGTAGTTGATTCAACTCACTTGCTTGCTGGGCTCTGTGAAAACTGGAAGTTACTTCAGGAGAGTAAACGTCACTGCCTCACATTTTCATCCCGTCTTCGTTCGTTAATGAAAACGGATCTGATTTTCATCATAGTTTTCATCAGTGGACAAAAATGTGCTGTATATTTCATTTAGTTTTTGTCACTGTAAAAATGCCGCTGATGAAAACTTTGACAGAATTGTTTTCGTTGACGAAATTAACACTGGTGCAGACCACTTTCATTTGTCCACACTAAACTCACCAAACCATGTATTTTTGTACACAGGGGCATAGTTATGCTGGAAGGGAGAAGGAATTTCCTCAAACTGTTATCACAAGGTTGCAAGTCAGTGGCGGCTGGTGCTCAAAATTTTTGGGGGGTGCAAACAAACTGAAAAAAAAAAAAAACATCAAGCGTAGCCACTGTGCCCATCAAGTGCAACCACTGTGCCCATCACATGCAGCTACTGTACCCATCAATTGCCGCCACTGTGCCCATCAATTGCCACCACTGTGCCCATCAATTGCTGCCAGTGTTTCCCATCAATTGCTGCCAGTGTGCCCCATCAATTGCTGCCAGTGTGCCCATCAATTGCTGCCAGTGCGCCCCATCAATTGCTGCCAGTGTGCCCCATCAATTGCCACCAGTGTGCCCCATCAATTGCCACCAGTGTGCCCCATCAATTGCCACCACTGTGCACAATCAATTGCTGCCAGTGTGCCCCATCAATTGCTGCCAGTGTGCCCCATCGATTGCTGCCAGTGTGCCCCATCAATTGCTGCCAGTGTGCCCCATCAATTGCTGCCAGTGTGCCCCATCAATTGCCGTCAGTCTGCCCCATTAATTGCCGCCAGTGTGCCCATCAATTGCCGCCAGAGTGCCCCATCAATTGTCGCCAGTGTGGCCCATCAATTGCCGCTACTGTGCCCCATCAAATGCTGCCAGTGTGCCCCCCGCCCAGGACTTATCTGTCTCAGCGCTGTCCTCCAAGCTGCGAGTCCTACATGTCTTCTCCCATCCTCTTCCCATCATCTCTGCTATGATTGGACGCCTGATAGACGTCCAATCACAGTGCCTGTCGCTTCAGCCAATCAGCTAACAGGTAACCAGAAACCAAGAATCCTAATTGGCTGAGAGGCGGGTCAGTGTTAGGGAAGCGATTTATTCGCTTCTCTAACACAACACTGTGTAAACAGCGAACACACAGCATTGTGCCCACTGTTTACCAATTTGGAAGCCTGTTTGAAATGTATTTGTATGTCAATGTTTGAAATGTATTTGTATAAACAACCAAACTCAATCATTATGTGGGTGGTTACACATGCTTTTGGCCCCATAGTTTAGCTTGAATTTGGTAAAGATTACCTCTGTCTATGAACATCTTATCTGAACACCCTTTATAGGCCTACAGTGCTAAGGTGCTCTTCATAGGTGCACATCTTTTGTAAGAGAGATAGTTTGGTGCTTGGATCTTGCTAACATGTACTGTATCTCTGTCTCTTGGGTCTGTAAGCACTTAGAGGTCCCACTTCCCAAATAGTCATGCATTTTGCAGCAATCACAAACTATGGACATAAGAAAATCTGCAGTTTTCAATACAATATTTATGATATTGAGGTAATTGAACAACTATTAATATTAATTATTTTATTTTTATTTTTTGATGTAAGGTCCTCTACCTTACATTTTTTCCAATACGGTCCTTTTCCATCAATGTGCTGTATTGCAGTAGATTGGAAAAAGTCCTTTATGATCCTGTTGACCTGTATTTAAACATTCAAGTATATTCTTTTAAAAACAAAACACGTGGCACGCATTAAACAATACATTCTAATTGAGTCCTTACTGAAATTTAGAAAACAAGTCCTATCCTGGGAAAGTTCTCACTCCATAATTTAGAATTGGTCATAGGTGGCTTCAAGGTTCCAACCTCCCAAGGTCTCTTTGATGTCCAAAGTTCCCCTGTAATTGGCCTGGTGCTGACTCCTCCTAGTGATGTGGTCACACTTCTCAGGAGTATGGAGAGGTGTGATAAGAGTGGGAAGGTGAGAAAAACACAAGCCACAATTGTCCTTACACACTCTATTATGTTCTCACAAAATAATGAAGTGTGTTGGTCTTCAAACCAAGCAAACCCAGAATTGCTGGGAAAAGTGAGGATTTTACTCTATGATTGCCGGATCCAGTGTGAGAGTCTTGTTCCTCTAAATTCTTGACTTAGGATAAAAATGTGATGAAATATCTACCCCATAGATGTTCTTTTAATCTAGGGATCACAACTATTACCAGCGGGTTATTGAAAAGTACCATGAGCCCAACTCGAAGAGTTTAAAACCAAAATAAGGAAAAAGAGATCACATAAGACTTCCATTGCTTACACAGTGGCATCACTAGGGTTGGTGTCACCTGGTGTGATAAAACATGGTGTCAGCCCCTTCAATTATTTTTTTTTACCCATGTAACACTGCTTAGAATGGCAATAGTAGTGCAGTTAACAACTATCAAGCAACTAGAAGATGTGAATAACAATATCATATGAAAAAAATAGAACTCAAAGTTAAAACTTTTGGGCTCTGAGCAGGCTAGTAATTTATTTTAAGTGTTCAGTTCTCCTACCCTAGCTTGCCTGTCACAGTGCTCTGTCCTGCCACTACGGAGTGACAGCAGGACAAGGCAGTAGACACTGGGCAGGCTAACGTATCAGGCTCTCTCCTGTCTATCCTGCCACAGTGCCTTGCAGGCTAATTTCGGGCCAGCAGCAAACAGTCACGGTGCGCACACCAAACGGTCCCCTGTAAATGATGCGGTCGGTGCCAGCGCGCCGATCCGTGCACTATCACGGATGGGGCTGACACCATCGTGGTTGGATATCACTTCCTACTTGATAGTGTCACCCCTCTAGCGGGTATCACCTGGGTAAGGTCTGCACCCCCATGGCGACGCCACTGTGCTTACAATAAGGTTTAGTGGAATGATGTTTACTAGAAAAGAAAGAATGGCAAATCATTTTTAAATCAAATAAATGACACTGTATATCTTTGGCAGGGAACCAAATTTAAACCCCAGCTGTATATTAGTAATATCCCTTCCACCCCCCCTCCCCTTTAACTAACAACTGGTATAAAAAACTATCCAAAAGCCCATTTATTTTACCCGTTGCCATGGTCACGTGACAATCCTTATCGCTTCTTCTGTGTACTTCCAGGATTCCTTTTTCGGGTGTCCAAATCACTGCCTGCACAATGTGGACATCTTTTGTGATGTGAAAACTCATAAGGGAGGTTAAGGAGACCAGTGTCCAAGAAATAAAAATTCCGTACCTGGGGTGTGTGTATAGTATGCCTGTAAAGTGGCGCATTTTTCCCATGGTTAGAACAGTCCCTGCACAAAATGACAATTCTAAAGGAAAAAAAAGTCATTTAAAACTACTCGTGGCTATAATGAATTGTCGGGTCCCAGCAATACAGATAAAAGTCATTGAAAAAAAGGCATGGGTTCCCCCAGTCCATTACCAGGCTCTTTGGGTCTGGTATGAATATTAAGGTGAACCCCAAACCAAAATTAAAAAAAAAATGCTCGGGGGTCCCCCCAAATTCCATACCAGGCCCTTCAGGTCTGGTATGGATATTAAGGGGAACCCTGCGCCAATTTTTTTTTAAATGGCGTAGGGGTCCCCCTCAAAATACAAATCCATACCAAATTTAAAGGAATATTTCACTTTTATTGTTTCACTTTAAGCATTATTAAAATCACTGCTCCTGAAAAAATGTAAAAAAAAAAATAAAAATTTGCATTGATACATGTCCCCTGGGGCAGGACCCAGGTCCCCAAACACTTTTTATGACAATACTATCCATACAAGCCTTTAAAATTAGCACTTTAGATTTTTCATGTTCGTGTTCCATAGACTTTAACAGTGTTTGTGTGTTCAAACAAATTTTTTGCCTGCCGGCAAGTTCTGGTGCGAACCGAACTAGGAGGTGTTCAGCCCATCCTTAGTGGTCAGTGGGAGGAATGTTCCTTACATTGGTGGTCAGTGGGAAGAATGTTCCTTGCAATAGTGGTCAGTGGGAGGACTATTCCTTAAATTGGTAATCAGTGGGAAGAATGTTCCTTACATTGGTGGTCAGTGGGAAGAACACTGGTAGCTCAAGGAACCCCTGGCAACTTTTGGAGGAACCCTAGTGGACAAAAGCTGCTTTAACACAAAAAAGTTTTGATTTATATATACTTTAACTCTCCAGCATCTACTAAAAAATAGTTCATCCATCTTGTTAACTGTAAAAACAAAAGAAACACACAGTACAGCCATTGAGAATTATAAGGTCTGAAAGTGGCTAAAATTTTGTATTTCGTGTATACATAACACAGTGGCATAGAGTCTGCTGTATCACATGACAATCCTCTGTAGGGATGAGCCAAATATGTCTAAGTTTAGTTTAATAGCCACATAGTTAACATGTTTGGTTTAACCACCAAATACCAACCCCCATTGACTTTACAGTAGAATTTGGATATACAGAGAACACTTAAAGCGGAGTTCCACCCAAATTTGGAACTTCCGCTTAATCCATTCCTCACCCCCTTACATGCCACATTTGGCATGTAATTTGTTTGGGGGGGAGTTGGGGCTTCAGTACGAGTGGGACTTCCTGTCCCACTTCCTCCTTCCGCCCAGGGACTGCCTAGGCGACTCGTCATATCGCCTAAGTCGGCCCCTCCCTGTAGGCGATCACCTGGGACACGTAACAGGTCCCAGGCGATCGCCTGTCCACTCAGAGAGTGATGCACCGTTCGCGCATGCGCAGTGAGTGCCTGGCCATGAAGCCGAAAGCTGTCACGGCCGGGTGCCCACACTATGAATGGAGGCGCCAGCGGAGAAGGGGGGGGAGGAGCGTGGAGCGCTGGACAGTGGAACAGGTAAGTGTATGTTTATTAAAAGCCAGCAGCTACACTTTTTGTAGCTGCTGACTTTTAATAAAGATAAAAAAAGGCTGAAACCCTCATTTGCCATGATTGCATTGGTGGTTCAGTGGTAGAATTCTCGCCTGCCACGCGGGAGGCCCGGGTTCGATTCCCGGCCAATGCAACACATTGTTTTTTTTACATCATGTCACAAAATGACATCTGTCGTTTACTCTTCTAGTGTGGAGAAGATAAGTCTAATGCATGCTTGCAGATATGGTGATATCTTTTTAGCATCTTATTACACCCCTTAGATCAGTGGTGGTCTACTTTCTTGATTTGAGGAGCCTCAAGTGCTGCCCCCTACATCCCCTAAGGGCAGAGAATGCTCAATATTAAGGACAGCAGACACACAACAGGATATAGTCAAAGAATAGGGACATGACGCAAGAGATGATCAGAGGCTGTGGATATACCACAAGAGATTTCTGAGACTATGGGCATACAGTAATACAGGAGATGATTAGAGACTGCGGACATAATACAAGAGATGGCCAGAGACTGTGGACATACGTAATACAGGAGATGGTCAGAGACTGCAGACATGATACAAGAGATGATCAGAGACTGCGGACATGATACAAGAGATGAGCAGGGATTGCGGACACGATACAAAATATGGTCATAGTCTGCAGGCATAATATAAAAGATGGGCAGAGACTGCAAACATGATAAACATGTGCACTGTCGAAAAATTTGTTTTTTTTTCGTTTTCATTTAATTCGTTTTTTTGCTTTGTTCGAAAATTCGTAAGTTCTGGAAATTCGAAAATTCGGAATTCGGAAATTCGCAAAATTCGGAAATTCAAAATATTCGGATTTCTAAAATTCGGAATTCGGAAGTTCGAAAAATTCGGAATTTCAAAAAATTCGGAAATTCGAAAATTCTGAATTTTCCACATTTCCCATTTTCGAATTTTAGATTTTCGAACTTTGGAATTTCAAATTTTTTAAAATCTGAAAAAAATGAAAGAAAATCAGTAAAATTCGAAAAACTAACTGACTAATAATAACTATTAAATTACAGGTATTGGAATTTCCTTTCAAATTTGCCTGTTAGTGAATGTAACAAATACAAATTTATCTGAAGTTACGAATTATCCGAAATAAGGAATGAAACATCTAAACCAATGGAATGAAACAAATTAATAATAAATAATAATAATAATAATATTTTTTTATTATTATTAGATCGTTACGTTCCATTCGTCATTTTGGATAATTTGTAACTTCGGATGAATTCGTATTCGTTCACTAACAGCCAAATTTGAAAGGAAATTTCAATACCTAATCTCCAAATTTCCAAAATTTCAAATTTCCAAAATTTTAAATTTCCTAATTTTCGAAATTTCCGAAATTTTGTTATTCCGACTTGTTCTATCCCCGACTTAGTTGGGGTAGGCGGTAAACTTTGGTGGAGGTGGGTCAGCCATGCCTTGTGACCATTGACCTCTGGAAACCTGCATTCTCACATTTGACCTCTGGGGGAGGTCCCTATTCCAATTCCTGAGTCCTAGCCTTATTCTTTAAGAGGAAACCCTAACCCTAACTCTACCCCTAACCCTAATTCCTGGCCCTAACCCTTACCCCTAACCTTAACCCCTAACTGCTAACCCTAACCCTAACCCTATTCCCTAACCCCCAACCCTAACCCTAGCCATAGCCCTAACCCTAGACCTAACCCCTAAACCTAAACCCTCACCCCCTAACCCTAACTCCTAACCCCAACCCCCTAACCCCAACACCCTAACCCTAAACCTAACCCCTAACCCTAACTGCTAACCCTAACCCCAACCCTAACCCCTAACCCTAACTGCTAACCTTAAGCCCTAACCCTAACTCCTAAACCTAACCCCTAACCCTGACCCTAACCCTCTAACCCTAACCCCTAAACTTAACCATAACCCAGACCGCTAACCCTAACCCCTAACTGCTAACCCTAACCCTAGCCCTAACCCCTAACTGCTAACACTAAGCCCTAACCCTAACCCAAACCCCAATCCCTAACCCTAATGCCTAACCCTAACCCTAACCCTAGCCGTAGCCCTAACCACTAACCCCTAACCCTATCCCTAAACCCTAGCCATAACCCTAACTCCTAACCCTAAACCCTAACCCTCTAACCCTAACTCCTAACTCCTAACCCTAACCCTCTAACCCAAACCCTAAACCTCTAACCCTAACCCTATAACCCTAACTCTAAACCTAACACCCTAACCCTAAACCTAACCCCTTACCCTAACTGCTAACCCTAAGCCCTAACCCTATCCCCTAACCCTAACTCCTAACCCCTAACCCTAACACCCTAACCCTAAAAATGTCCTAACTTCAAATTTTAGAATTTCGATATTTAAAATTTCCGAATTTGTAATTTTTGAATTTCCGAATTTCCAGAATTCTGATTTTCACGAAATTCCAAATTTCTGAAATTCCCTAACCCTAACCCTAACTCCTAACTGCTAACCCTAAACCCTAACCCTAACCCCTAACCCTAACTGCTAACCTTAAGCCCTAACCCTAACCCCAGCTCCTAAATCTAACTCCTAACCCTAACACCTAACCCTAACCCTAGCCCTAACCCTAGCCTTAACCCCTAACCCTAAACCCTAGCCATAACCCTAATCCTAACCCCCAACCCTAACCCTCTAATCCTAACTCTAAATTCAGAATTTCCAAAATTCAGATTTTCACGAAATTCAGAATTTCCGAAATTTAAAATTTCGGAAATTCGAAAATTCTGAAATTTGAAATTCTGGAAATTCGATAATTCGGACATTGAAAAATTCGGAAATTCTGAAATTTCAGAATTAACAAATTTGTCAAAATTTGTTAAAAAACTAATTTGGAACTAAACAAATTGCACATTTCTAAAACATGATACAATAATTGGGCAGAGACTGCAGACATGATACAAGAGATGGGCAGAGACTGGAGACATAATACAAGGGATGGTCAGAGACTGCAGACATGATACAAGAGATGGTCAGAGACTGCAGACATGATACAAGAGATGGGCAGAGACTGGAGACACAATACAAGGGATGGTCAGAGACTGCAGACATGATACAAGAGATGGTCAGAGACTGCGGACATGATACAAGAGATGGGCAGAGACTTCAGACACAACACAAGGGATGGTCAGAGACTGTGGACATAATGCAAGAGATGGTCAGAGACTGTGAACATGCTATAGGAATTGTTGGAGACTGGGGCCATGCTTCGGGAGACAATCACAGACTGGAGACATATTTCATGAGGTTGCTAGCATTAGTGTTAGGGTTTAGGCTTTAAAGAGTAACTTGACTTTTGTTAAAAAAAACAAAAAAACACTCCCCTCTGGGTGATCTGTATGTACATTGAAGGGATTTTAACAAACTTTGTTGCATATTCCTACCTTTTATTATTGTGAAGGAATAGCTGTTTGTTCCTCAGTGTCCATGTGAATCTGTATGGGAGTGGCTTTATAATTATCAATCAGCTGCTGCACCTGCAGGGCTCTAATAAAGGAAATTGGCAGGGTTTGCATCCCTTTAGACGGGACTTCCCTTTGGGAGTATCTCACCAGAAATGACATTTGTGTTGCAGGGGGTGCCAGAAATCTGACTTGTATCTTAGTGCAGACTTCTGGACAAATCAGTAAGCCAATCACAGAATCACAAAAGTGGGAAAGAACATTTTCTGTGCACAGAACACCTCCAGGTTGCCATTTTGCATTTTACAGAAAATGACAGAGCTGCAGATTGAAAGGAAAATTATTTTTAATAACATTCAATTACAAAATACTTGAGACGCTATATTACTTTTTTTTTTAAATAATTTTTTCCCCCATGAAAGTGGAGTTACCCTTTAATTTTTTTTTGCATTATGTATATCTGGTATGTATCTGTATCTTGCCTGAGGCACAGTGTTACTATGAACTGAATCAGTGAGCGCTCTGTGTACATCTGTGTAATATACCACACAGGGATGGGGAATGTGCCACATCATCACTGTGCATTGCATAAGCTCAGCAGTTTACTTCTTTCACTCACGAACTCTGTACTGCTGTTCTTACACAAAGTATCATTTATATGTACATACTATACTGTATATTATGGGTCCTATTAAGCTTAATTTTTAGGTCAACATAGGCAAAAGGTCTGATAGATTGCACTCCTTACATTATGCAATGTTTGGTAGTCTGCTAGTCTATCATGTTACACAATACAGTGGGGAGAACTTGATACACTGCTGATTTTGCAGGTTTTCCTACTTACAAAGCATGTAGAGGTCTGTAATGTTTATCATATGTACTCTTCAACTGCGAGGGACGGAAACTAAAAAAATCCAGAAAATCACATTGTATGATTTTTAAATTATTAATTAGCATTGTATTGCATGACATAAGTAATTGATCACCTACCAACCAGTAAGAATTCAGGCTCTCACAGACCTGTTATTTTTTCTTTAAGAAGCCCTCCTGTTCTCCACTCATTACCTGTATTAACTGCACCTGTTTGAACTCATTACCTGTATAAAGGACACCTGTCCACACACTCAATCAAACAGACTCCAACCTCTCCACAATGGCCAAGACCAGAGAGCTGTGTAAAGACATCAGGGATAAAATTGTAGACCTGCACAAGGCTGGGATGGACTACAGGATAATAGGCAAGCAGCTTGGTGAGAAGGCAACAACTTGGCGCAATTATTAGAAAATGGAAGAAGTTCAAGATGACGGTCAATCTCGCTCGGTCTGGGGCTCCATGCAAGATCTCACCTCGTGGGGCACCAATGATCAGGAGGAAGGTGAGGGATCAGCCCAGAACTATATGGCAGGACCTGGTCAATGACCTGAAGAGAGCTGGGGCCACAGTCTCAAAAAAAAACATTAGTAACACACTACGCCGTCATGGATTAAAATCCTGCAGCGCACGCAAGGTCCCCCTGCTCAAGCCAGCGCATGTCCAGGTCCGTCTGAAGTTTTCCAATGACCATCTGGATGATCCAGAGGAGGAATTGGAGAAGGTCATGTGGTCTGATGTGACAAAAATAGAGCTTTTTGGTCTAAACTCCACTCGTTGTGTTTGGAGGAAGAAGAAGGATGAGTACAACCCCAAGAACACCATCCCAATCGTGAAGCATGGAGGTGGAAACATAATTTTTTGGGAAAGCTTTTCTGCAAAGCGGACAGGATGACTGCACCGTATTGAGGGGAGGATGGATGGGGTCATGTATCGCGAGATCTTGGCCAACAACCTCCTTCCCTCAGTAAGAGCATTGAAGATCGGTCATGGCTGGGTCTTCCAGCATGACAACGACCCGAAACACACAGCAAGGGCAACTAAGGAGTAGCTCTGTAAGAAGCATCTGAAGGTCCTGGAGTGGCCTAGCCAGTCTCCAGACCTGAACCCAAAAGAAAATCTTTGGGGGGAGCTGAAAGTCTGTATTACCCAGCGACAGCCCCAAAACCTGAAGGATCTGGAGAAGCTCTGTATGGAGGAGTGGGCCAAAATCCCTGCTGCAGTGTGTGCAGACCTGGTTAAGAACTACAGGAAACGTATGATCTCTGTAATTGCAAACAAAGGTTTCTGTACCAAATATTAAGTTCTGCTTTTCTGATGTATCAAATACTTATGTCATGCAATAAAATGCAAATGAATTACTTAACCACTTAACGACCGCCCACTGTAAATATACGTCGGCAGAATGGCACCGACAGGCAGAATCACGTACATATACGTGATTGCCTTTGTATAGTTGGGGGGTCCGATCGGACCCCCCTTCTTTACAGTGGGTGGTCGTTTTACCTTCGGGAGCGATCCGGCATGAGGGGACGGCCGTTCGATTCCGGCCACCCCCTCTCGATCGCTCCCGGCGAATGAGAGAGCTTCCCCTGCCTGCCAGGAAGGAGGAAGTGATGTCATCTCTCCTGCGGCGCTCACATATACCGAGCGCCGTACAGGAGAAGATGCAGGTTAGTACACAAAACAGCACACTGACACCAGGACACATAGGCACATAAATCGCCCCCCCCAGCCCCCCCAGACACCCCCAGATCACCCCCCAGCCCCCCCAGCCCCCAGTCACAGTGTCACTGATTGCAGTGACCATTTATTTAGTGATCACTGCAATCAGTGACATTTGTGACTGTAAAAGTGTCACTACATTTAGTTTTAGGTCCAGTGTAGCCCCCTAACCCCCCCTAATAAAGGTTTAACCCCTTGATCACCCCCCAGATAACCCTTTCACCCCCTAGCACCGCCGTCACTAAGCAATCATTTTTCTGATCGATGTCTTAGCGTCGGTGATGCTGATCGGTAGCCAGTAATTTTTTTTAGGTTCGCCGCAGGTTTTTATAGCGTTGGGTACCCCCATATATTACCTATGTAGCGGGGTCTTCAAAGTTAGTGGGATACACCTGGGGGTAGAGAGACCCAGGTGTGTAATTATGTCAGGGATTAGACCCCTTTTGTTATTCGTGGAGGATTGGGTGGTGCAATATTCTCCTTGGCCTGTGGGTGGCGGGGTACCTACACGCTCGAGGTAGAATCACTACCACAGTGCTACCCTTTTTGTCCCTTCCTGGAGATGGTACGGCTGGGGCGGGGAACCCGCTGTGGTGTCGATGGGAGGAGATAAAAGGGGGAGACGCCCTGGCCACGAGGTCTGTTGGGAGATCTTCTCTTCACGTACCCAGGCGCCCTCGGCCTGGGTGCGGGCGGTTCAAGGTTCCGGCCTGGGCACCCTAGGCCTGGCCGGAATGAAGCTGGAGTTGGAGTCCATCCCAGGCACCTTCAGCCTGGGGTGAGGTACTTTGTAGAAGGCCTGGGACCTGGTGACTTCGACCGGGTCCCGCAAGGGTGAAGTGATTCCAGGGTGCCCCTTGCGAGGGGACCCGCATCTGAGGTGAGGAGGCTGGGGAGGTCACCCGTCTGAAGACTCCGGAGCAGCGTCAACCCGGTGACGGACGGGCCTCCGGTAACTCCCTCGGAGGGTTATCTTCCCCTGATAGGGGCCGCAGCGCAGCGAAGTTGTTCTAATCAAGACTCCTGCAACCCCTGGTCATAGCACAGGGGGTGTAGGGACTACAATCTAGATAGTGCCTCGGCCTGCTCATCCCACCGTATCCTGCCATATATTGTTCGTTGTGAAGCTACGGAATAAAACTAACAGTTGGACTGTGATCGGTGTATGGACTCTGTTGATGGGAGCAAAGGGAGATTCCAGCATAGCAGGGCTAAGTTCCGCAACCCAATGCACATTTGGCCCAAGGAAGATATTGATACTGGCCTTCACCTCACCCACAGCCATGGGGAGGACATGGGCCGTAGCGCACCTCACTCTCGAAAACCAGGTACCCCTAGACAAGAGCTTTCGGACAACCGAGAAACATGTGAAGGGGGTGAGGCCGCTACACCTAATAAAGGTTTAACCCCCTTGATCACCCCCCAGGTAACCCTTTCACCCCCTAGCACCGCCGTCGCTATGCGATCATTTTTCTGATAGATGTCTTAGCTCTGGTGATGCTGATCGGTAGCCAGTAATTTTTTTTAGGTTCGCCGCAGGTTTTTATAGCGTCGGGTACCCCCATATATTACCTAATAAAGGTTTAACCCCCTTGATCGCCCCCCCAGGGTAACCCTTTCACCCCCTATCACCACTGTCACTAAGCAATAATTTTTCTGATCGATGTCTTAGCGTCGGCGATGCTGATCGGTAGCCAGTAATTTTTTTTAGGTTCGCCGCAGGTTTTTATAGCGTCGGGTACCCCCATATATTACCTAATAAAGGTGTAACCCCCTTGATCACCCCCCAGGTAACCCTTTCACCCCCTAGCACCGCCGTCACTATGCGATAATTTTTCTGATCGATGTCTTAGCGTCGGTGATGCTGATCGGTAGCCAGTAATTTTTTTTAGGTTCGCCGCAGGTTTTTATAGCGTCAGGTACCCCCATATATTATCTAATAAAGGTTTAACCCCCTGATCGCCCCCCAGGTAACCCTTTCACCCCCTATCACCACTGTCGCTAAGCAATCGTTTTTATGATCGTTGTCTTAGTGTCGGTGATGCCGATAGGTAGCCAGTAATTTTTTTTTAGGTTCGCCGTCAGGTTTTTATATAGCGTCAGGTACCCCCATATATTACCTAATAAAGGTTTTAACCCCCTAATTGCCCCTAGTTAACCCTTTCACCAGTGAT
Source organism: Rana muscosa (assembly GCA_029206835.1). Classification (NCBI taxonomy): domain Eukaryota; kingdom Metazoa; phylum Chordata; class Amphibia; order Anura; family Ranidae; genus Rana; species Rana muscosa. Next base: position 338,049,313 of record CM055118.1, read on the forward strand.
CATCATATAAGTGTTACGGGTGACGCTGGTTAGTTAGTTTGCTTTTTATAGTGTCAGGGCACCCGCCGTATATAACCCAATAAAGGTTTAACCCCCTGATCGCCCGGCGGGTGATATCAATTAGGTTTTAGCATCAGAGAGGGTCTGAGTCACACCCCAGGCAGCGTCAGGTTAGTGCCAGTAGCGCTAACACCCACACGTGAAGCATACACCCCCCTTAGTGGTATAGTATCTGATCAGCTCAATATCTGATCTGATCAGATCTATACTAGCGTCCCCAGAAGTTTAGGGTTCCCAAAAACGCAGTGTTAGCGTGATCAGCCCAGATACCTGCTAGCACCTGCGTTTTGCCCCTCCGTCCAGCCCAGGCCACAGAAGTGCAGTATCGATCGATCACTGTCACTTACAAAACAAAAACACACATAACTGCAGCGTTCGCAGAGACAGGCCTGATCCCTGCGACTCCAGTGCTGTAGGAGGTGATTTCACCACCACAGTTAAAAAAAAAAGCATATATGCCGAAGCATTGGGGCAGCAGGGGCAGAGGAGCGGAGGAGCGATTTTGCTCCTAATGCCACGTACATACGGTCGAAATTCCGATGGAGGCTTGCCTGTGGAAAAGTCTGACCATGTGTACGCGGCATAACTTTTGCGAGAAGATGCCCCCATGCTTCGGCATATATAAATGGTGCATGTATGCCCATCATTAGAAGTGGGTGGATGAAGGGCGGTATTCTAATGGTGGGCATACCCACCGATCAATCTTTTTTTTTCATTCAGCCAACAGGCTGCATGAAAAAAAAGATTACAATACATGTCCAACAAGGACCAGCAACGTACTGGTATGTTGCTGGACTTTGAATGTTTATACCAGAATGATGCCTGCGGGTTTAGGTATCATCTTGGTATCATTCTTTTCAGCCAGCGGCCGGATTTCATGTAAAAGCAATCCTAGTGGCTAATTAGCCTCTGGACTGCTTTTACAAGCAGTGGGAGGGAATGTCCCCCCCCCGGATATAAAAAGCGCCATTGGGAAATTGGGAAAGCATTTTATCACACCGATCTTGGTGTGGTCAGATGCTTTGAGGGCAGAGGAAAGATCTAGGGTCCAATAGACCCCAGTTTTTTCAAAAAAGAGTACCTGTCATTACCTATTGCTATCATAGGGGATATTTACATTCCTTGAGATAACAATAAAAGTGATAAAAATAAATAAATATGGAAGCAACAGTTTAAAAATAAAATAAAAAAGCAAAATTAATAATAAAAAAAAAAAAAAAAAAGCACCCCTGTCCTGCCCTGCTCTTGCCCAATGGCGAACGCAAGCGTCGGTCTGGCGTCATATGTAAACAGCAATTGCACCATGCATGTGAGGTATCACCGTGAAGGTCAGATCGAGGGCAGTAATTTTAGCAGTAGACCTCCTCTGTAAATCTAACGGGGTAACCTGTAAATGCTTTTAAAGGCTTTTAAAAATGTATGTAGTTTGTCGCCAATGCGCGTTTGTGCGAAATTTTAAAGCATGTCGTGTTTGGTATCTATGTACTCGGCCTAAGATCATCTTTTTTATTTCATCAAACATTTGGGCAATATAGTGTGTTTTAGTGCATTAAAATTAAAAAAAGTGTATTTTTTCCCAAAAAAATGCGTTTGAAAAATCGCTGCGCAAATACTGTGTAGAAAAAAAAAATGCAACACCCACTATTTTATTCTGTAGGGCCTTTGCTTTAAAAATATATATAATGTTTGGGGGTTCAACATAATTTTCTTGCAAAAAAAATATGTTTTCATGTAAACAAAAAGTGTCAAAAAGGGCTTTGTCTTCAAGTGGTTAGAAGAGTGGATGTAAGCTTCCTAATGTTGTGTATAAAATGCCAGAACAGTTCAAAACCCCCCCAAATAACCCATTTTGGAAAGTAGACACCCCAAGCTATATACTAAGAGGCATGTCGAGTCCATGGAATATTTTATATGTTCACACAAGTTGCGGAAAAAATAATTTATTTATTTTTTTGCAAAAAGTTGTCACTAAATGATATATTGCTCAAACATGCCATGGGCATATGTGGAATTACACCCCAAAATACATTCTGTTGCTTCTCCTGAGTACGGGGATACCACATGTGTGAGACTTTTTGGGAGCCTAGCCGCGTACGGGACCCCAAAAACCAATCACCGCCTTCAGGCTTTCTAAGGGTGTCAATTTTTGATATCACTTCTCACTGCCTATCACAGTTTCGGAGGCCATGGAATGCCCAGATGGCACAAAACCCCCCCCAAATGACCCCATTTTGGAAAGTAGACACCCCAAGCTATTTGCTGAGAGGTATTGTGAGTATTTTGCAGATCTCACTTTTTGTCACAAAGTTTTGAAAATTGAAAAAAAAAAAGAAAAAAAAAAATGTTCTTTCTTCATTTTCAAAAACAAATGAGAGCTGTAAAATACTCACCATGCCTCTCAGCAAACAGCTTGGGGTGTCTACTTTCCAAAATGGGGTCATTTGGGGTGGTTTTGTGCTATTTTGGCATTTTATGGCCTTCAAAACCGTGACAGGTAGTGAGGAGTGAAATCAAAAATTTGCGCCCTTAGAAATCCTGGAGGCGGTGCTTGGTTTCCGGGGTCCCGTACGTGGCTAGGCTCCTAAAAAGTCCCACACATGTGGTATCCCCGTACTCAGGAGAAGCAGCAGAATGTATTTTGGGGTGCAATTCCACATATAACCATGGCATGTGTGAGCAATATATCATTTAGTGACAACTTTTTGTAATTTTTTATTTTTTTTTGTCATTATTCAATCATTTAGGACAAAAAAAAAAAAAATATTCAATGGGCTCAACAGGCCTCTCAGCAATTTCCTTGGGGTGTCTACTTTCTAAAATGGGGTCATTTGGGGGGGTTTTGTTCTATTTTGGCATTTTGTGGCCTTCAAAACTGTGATAGGTAGTGAGGAGTGAAATCAAAAATTTGCGCCCTTAGAAATTCTGAAGGCGGTGCTTGGTTTCCGGGGTCCCGTACGTGGCTAGGCTCCTAAAAAGTCCCACACGTGGTATCCCTGTACTCAGGAGAAGCAGCAGAATGTATTTTGGGGTGCAATTCCACATATAACCATGGCATGTGTGAGCAATATATCATTTAGTGACAACTTTTTGTAATTTTTTTTTTTTTTGTCATTATTCAATCACTTGGGACAAAAAAAAAAATATTCAATGGGCTCAACATGCCTCTCAGCAATTTCCTTGGGGTGTCTACTTTCTAAAATGGGGTCATTTGGGGGGTTTTGTACTGCCCTGTCATTTTAGCACCTCAAGAAATGAGATAGGCAGTCATAAATTAAAAGCTGTGTAAATTCCAGAAAATGTACCCTAGTTTGTAAACGCTATAACTTTTGCGCAAACCGATAAATATACGCTTATTGACATTTTTTTTACTAAAGACATGTGGCTGAATACATTTTGGCCTAAATGTATGACTAAAATTGAGTTTATTCGATTTTTCTTAGATAAGAAAAAGTAGAAAATATCATTTTTTTTCAAAATTTTCAGTCTTTTTCCGTTTATATCGCAAAAAATAAAAATCGCAGCGGCAATCAAATACCATTAAAAGAAAGCTCTATTTGTGAGAAGAAAAGGACGCAAATTTCGTTTGGGTACAACATTGCATGTCCGCACAATTTACAGTTAAAGCAGCGCAGTGCAAAATTCTGAATTCACCTCTGGTCCTTTAGCTACCAAATGGTCCGGGGCTTAAGTGGTTAAAAATCATACAATGTGATTTTCTGGATTTATGTATTTTTGTTTTAGATTCCGTCTCTCACAGTTGAAGAGTACCTGTGATAAAAATTACAGACTTCTACATGCTTTGTAAGTAGGAAAACCTGCAAAATCGGCAGTGTATCAAATACTTGTTCTCCCCAATGTATGAGCTTTATGTCACAATGTGTGCTGCTGTTCAGGATAACCTCTATTGCACCCAGCCTATGTGTATTAATGTGAAGCTACAAACACTCATTAAATATCAATAGTTTATCTCCTCCCAGCCCCATCCCCCTGATAGCAAGAGTTAAACTCTGAAATAATTAACCTTGCAGTATCCCCAACCCCCCCCCAAAACCCCCACCTTCAGCATTGCAAGAGTTAAATGTTTTTTTTTTTCCTAGAGAGATAGCATACTTCCCCAGAAACACAAGTCCTCTCCCTGCTCCCCAATTCCCCCTCCCTACGCAAATCTTCTTCCCCTCTTAACACAAATACTTGTCCTTCTACTGTAGTACAAAATCCTCTTCCCCTCCAATACACCCAACACAAATCCTCCTTCCACCCAAAACTCCCTCCCAGAACAAACCTCCTCTTCTCAGCACAAATTACCTTCCCTCTTCTAGCTCACATCCTCTCCCCCTCTTTAATACATATCTCCCCTCCCAGCACACAAACCCCCCCCCCAAATCCCTTCTCTCAGTACAAATCCAGTTCCACTCCACCTAACCCCTCCCCAGCACAAATGCTCCCCCCAATTCCCCTTCCCAACATAAATCCTCTTCCCTTCCCAACACAAATACTACCCCTCCCAAATTATCCTTCTAGCACAAATCCTACTTCCCCCAAAACCTCCTCTGTGAAGAAGTCCCCCATCCCAGCACATGATCTCCCCCCCCCCCTTCTAGCACAAATTCTGACCTTAACTGCACCCTTGCAGCACAAATCCCCTACTCCAAATCCCCCCTCTCTGCACAGATCCCCCAGTCGAAATCTCCCTTCCCAAGACAAATGTTTTTCCCTTCCAGCATATATCTCTCTGACTCCCCCCATCACCCCTCCCAGCACAAATCCTCTCCACCCTTCTAGCCCAAATCCCCCCACAATTTCCCCCCTTATTGCACAACCCCCCCAAAATCTTTGCTCCCGGCATAAATCCTCCCCCTTCACCCCTATCCAAAGGTACATTTTTTATTTTCTAGGGCTTTGCTTTAAAGTTTATTTATTGTGGGGTGGGTCTGTAAAGGAAAAAAAAGAACTGATCTTATGCCTCAGGCTCACAGGCTTCCTCCCCACCATACAACCAATTTAACAAAACCACCACTCTTCGCCAGTAGTGCAGCCGGCACCCTATCTCCTGATCACATTGCAGGATTGGAGGAGAGCACCATTTGTAATCACTGGTTGCTCAGTTCTCGGTCTGCTCAGAGCAAAGAGCGGTGACTGTCAGTCACCACTCTCTGCTCTGCTCTTTCAGTGCTCATTGGAGCCCCAGGCTGGAGAAGGGGTGGGCGGAGCTGGATCAAGCTCTCAGCTGTTTGCTGAAAGGAGGATCCAGCTGCCAATTAGGAAGCCGAGTGGAGCCCCACAAAGTTGTTGTGATCCTTCCAGATCCTGGAGCAGTGCTGTTATGTCAGATAAGAGCGAGCTTTGGCAATACTTCTCATTTAAAAAAAAATATATATATGGGGGCACTACATTAACAACCAATGTAAGAAGACACTACACTGCCCACCCATGTAAGGGAGCATTACACTGATCACCAGTGTAAGGAAGCACTACACCAACTACCAATGTAGGAGAGCACTACACTGACCACCGATGTAAGGGGGAGCTACACTGACCACCAAATATAACAAAGCACTACACTTACCACCAGAGTAGAGGGGGTCTACACTGACCATAGATGAATGGGAGCACTATACTGACCACCAACGTAAGAGAGCACAACACTGACCCCCAATGTAAGGGGAACTACACTGTCTACCAGTGTAAGGGGGGCTACACTGACCATCAATGTAAGGGAGGGCTACACTGACCACCAATGTAAGGGGAACTACAATGACCATCAATGTAAGGAAGTACTACACTGGCCACCAATGTAAGAGAGCACCACAATGACACCCCAATGAAAGGGGGTATTACACTGACCACCAGTGTAATGGAGCACTACACTGACACCTTGTGTAATGGAGCACTACACTGGCCTCCAAGGTAAAGGGAGCCCTTCTGCAACACTGACCACAAATGTAAGTTGGACACTACACTAATCGCCAACGCAAGGGGCACTGTGGTGACCACCAATGTAGGTGGTGAAATTAAATTGGATCTTTCTTATGCCACAATAGTAATACAATTAAAAAGAATAACTATCAGTAATTTTGCACCCAGAATTGGGACATTTATGTCTGCTGATATGGAATGAGTGCCGGAGAAGTGTGTCCTCGTGATAGTGAGGAAAAGTCCACACTTCTGTCTGATTCCTCTACAACAGTGGGTAGTAGTAATAGAGTAGTGGATCCAATTCATTATCCAACAGAAATTTTTAGTTAGCAGTGAAGCAAGGAACACCTTATTCCCTAGGAGTCAGCGATCTTTATCTGCCTATTGCCGCATACACACAATCAGAATTTCCGTCTGAAAAACCTTGGATGGTTTTTGCGACGGAATTCCGCTTAAGCTTGGCTTGCATACACACGGTCACACAAAAGTTCTCTGAACTTTCGACCGTCAAGAACGCAGTGACATACAACACTACGACAAGCCAAGAAAATTAAGTTCAATGCTTCCGAGCATGCGTTAAATTGTTTCCGAGCATGCGTAGGAATTTTGCGCGTTGGAATTGCTACAGACGATCGGAATTTCCAATAGGAACTTTTTCCCTCGGAAGAATAGAGAACCCGCTCTCAATCTTTTGTTGGCAGAAATTCCAACAGCAAAAGTCTGATGGAGCATACACACAGTCGGAATTTCCGACCAAAAGCTCACATCTGACTTTTCTTGTCGGAATTTCCAATCGTGTGTACGCGTCATAAGAAAATTCTTTATTGACAGCATTCGTTGAGTAGGTGTCTCCCAATTGGCATTATTTTACATCTTTTGAACCCTCATTAAAACCCTTGTATCTTTCCAATGCTGGAGTTTCAAAGATGAACTCCATGGTCAGGATATGGTCTCAGAAAGGATTTAGGACCTGTAAACTTCATGTATTAGTGGTAGTAGGACATTGCTATCAACACTATGTTGGAAAGTGTGCTGGGACAATTGTAAAACATTGCTATCAGCTCTAGGGTGGAAAGTGTGCCAGGACCATTGTACAACACTGCTATCAGAACTAGAGTAGAAAGTGTGCTGGGACAATTGTACTAAACTGCTATGAGCACTAGAGTTGAAAGTGTGCTAGGACAATTTTAACTTTTATTTCTTTCTTTTTATTACTCTTGTGACACCTCTCCATATCGCCAAGTGTGACCACCAGGGCAGTTTGATACCGAACCATGAGAACTCTAGAGTTGAGAATTTTCCAGGGGACTGTGTGGAATTGACACACAACTGCCAAAAAAAGTGAGCCAATGTCATCTTTGTTTATTGAATAGTGGGTCTCCAGCACTTGCCTAGTGAATATGGTAGATGTATGGGACCAATGAGAGTGAAGGTGAATAAATAAGTAAAAGTATAAACTGAAATCGCTGCTCAATCTATAACGTGTGCAAGTGCACTAAAATTTTATGGAGAAATGGTGATAAGCGCAACTTCTATGATAGATAATAGATGTAAAAAGTGTGTATAATAAACATAGATGAGTGATAACGTGATAATGTCCAGAATGCTTGAATAAATATAAATCCAAAAGGTAAAACCAAAATACAAATAAGTCCTGGGTAAAAGTGGAATTCTTGCAAATAACGTGTCCTAAAGTGCTTCTTTTAGTGGTCCTCCTTAAGTTAAATGCTCACAGAGCGCTTACCTCACCGGTAGGTAAAATGAGCCTTAGAGATCTCCCAAACTGCTGAATGGACCAGAGATGGCCGTTTTACTAGCTTTCCGTAGTATCGGCATCTCAGGTGATGACCCGTAGTATCCGTGATGCTATCAGCGATATCCGGTGAACACAGCTCACACATGTAGATAAGGGAAAGAAAAAAGGCCTCTCATAGTGTAAGATGTAAACCATAGGGGATTTATTAAAAGCCAAAATGGGCGCTTACAAGCAGCAATGAAAGAACGGGCAAAATAGTAAAAACCGTATGTTGTGGACGATGACAACATCACTTCCGGTCACACGCAATAGTCCTGACGCGTTGCGTCACATCACGTGACTTCATAAGAGGAATCTGATTGGATGTGAGAGCTTTCCTTAAATATGCTCAAAGCGGAAGTTAGTCGGTGGCCATTTTGATGGAGCACATGTCTCCAATCATGATGGCGGCCATTTTGTTGGTAGGATACTCACAGACTATGGCGGCCATGTTTAAGAAGTCCAGTGGAAAATTAGTCTTCACTTCGCTGGCGGTCATATTGGTGTGGAAAATATTAAAAATGGGCATACAGTGGTGAGCGCTGGAATCAGCACTGCAATTGCGCAAAAATTGATTTATTAAATGGTAAACTAAACATCTAAAACATAATTCTAAAATCAATAGAACTAAGTAGAAACCATACCGGAAATGGCATTAGAAAGGTCCATTACAGATAATGCAGAGTAAACCGACATGGTAGATTATACAAATGGTAAAAACAGTGAATTAAAAACTGTCATAGATAATTAAAAATTCCTTAAAAAACAATTCAGATCAAATTCGACATTGAGTCCATCAGGCACAAGAGTATGGAGGGGATGGATTCACTTAGATTCCTTTTGGCTGATGGATCTCACCAAATGTGCCCCCCTCCAAGGTCTATTGTACCTGTCTATCCCCAAAAGGTCAAATGTGTAGGGTCATTGTTATGAACCTGTGCAAAATGTCTACTAACATTATGTTTTGGGAAACCTTTGATAATGTTCTGGATGTGTTCCTTAATCCGAACCATAAGGGGTCTCTTGGTTCTCCCCACATATTGCAATTTACAGGTACATTGTAGAACATAAACCAGCCCTTCAGTATGACAACTGATAAAATCTTTGATAGGGTAACTTTGTCCGGTCTTAGTGGAAATAAAATCAATTCTCTTAGTTTGCGTTTTTTTGAGTGTGTACAGGCAAAACAATATTTGCCGGGAAAAAACCTTTCCCAGCAAAAAAAGTATAACCACTATGTGGAGGAGGTTCAACTATGTTTTTACCCAAATATCTCTAATTTTGGGTGCTCTTTTGTACACAATATTGGGCTTGTCTGGCAAAATGCTCCTCAAATGTTTGTCACTTTTTTAAAATGTGCCAATGTTTTTTAATCAATTTCTCTACATCCTTGTGTTGGATGTTATAGTCTAAGACTATGGCCGGTGCTTCAGATTGTCGTCGATCTTTCTTCTTTCCTTGTAACATAGTGTTCCTATTCAGTCTCGATACATCTTGAATTTGCTTATGTATAAATTCATTAGTGTATCTTTTGTCTCTGAATCTCTTGCCTATAAATTCGGCCTGAGCCAAAAAGTCCACCTCATTCGTGCAGTTCCTTTTGATACGTACCATCTGTCCTTTAGGGATATTGTAAAACCATGGTTTAAAATGACAACTCTTTAGAGATAAATAGCTATTGGTGTCAATGTTCTTAAAATGGGTCTTGGTTATGAGTTTATTGTTGGACACCATAATATCTAAATCCAAAAAATTCACCTGCTTTTCACTGATATTGTGCACTAGTTTGATGTTCTTGTCACTGTTGTTGAGTCGAGTTAAAAAATCTTCAAGTCTGTCTTTACTGCCATTCCAGACTATTATGATGTCATCAATATACCTTTTGTAAAAGGTGAGCTCAACTGGGGTGTTGTGGTATACCGCACTCTCCTACCATTGCGCCATAAAGGCATTCGCCACACTGGGCATCCTTAATCTCCACTGTAGGATACTAAAGAATGATCCCCTACTAGGCCCTGTACTCCCTGACAAAGCAGGTGTCATCTACAGGGGCGCTTTGCCCCTCAGGAATAAGATTGCGCCCAACACGATCAACCCTCCAATCAAACCTACATTTTTTCCTAACTTCAAGGGATTCAACCCTTGTCGAAAGTGCAATGGTAGAATTCATAATGCCTGGAAAGGTAGAAAAATAGACAGTTTTACATCTACCACAACTTCTACTGTTTATCACATGAAGCAATTCACAACATGTGCTACTCGCTACATAGTATATCTTATCACATGTCCATGCAATAAACAGTATGTAGGACTAACCATTAGAACATTCTCTATCAGGGTCAATGAACATATTACAAGCATCAAAAAGGGCCGCACTAATCACAGTGTTCCTAGGCATTATTTACATTGTCATCGCAAAGATCCCTCTGGCATTAGATTTCAAGTTATCGATAGATTCACTCCCCATTGGAGGGGTGAGTCACGTGTCAGAGGAGTCTTTCAGTTAGAGATGTTCTGGATATACCAGCTTCGATGTTTCTCCCCTTATGGGTTAAACATCGACTGGGATATCAACACATTCATCAATAAAGCGTGAATTCATGTCTGGTTTCCAACATGCATGGTCCCTCTGACCCTATGTATGTGTTCTTTTTATTTTATTTTATTTTTTGGGGTGCATTTTGATCTCCACCTCAGAGCCCATTTGGTATGCATGTACCTTCGTGTTTACGCCTGTCTTCATGGGGTATGCACTTGGGTATTGTATTTCCTCATGAGTGTACTATGTGGTCAAGTTTTTTTACAGATGCCCTGAGTGGTTGTAATGCCTTTCTTGTGCAAACTTATATCTCATTTTTTGCCCACTGGTTCCATTCATGTATATATTAGATTGTGGAATACATTGTATACAGTATGGTTTCATTGCTTATTTTATTTGCTGTTTTATCTTTTTAATGCCTCTGTGTCCGCGTGGGATTCTACCCATGGCTGGATGCATCTGTTGATGACAGCATATGTTGGATGATATGAGGCACCAGGGGGCCCCTCTAATGCCTGTGGGTCCGTGCGGGGTTGCACCCGCAGCTGGAAGCATTGGTTGATGATAGTATCTGTCAGATAATACGAGGCACCAGGGGGAGTTTCCTTCATATTCACAGCCAGTTTGTCACACCCCCTGGTGTCCCGTGCAGGAGACGCCGGGTGGTTAACATTCTGGAACGCAGTCGCTGTGTAATGACATCACTGTGCATCGGCATGATGATGCGGGCACACTATCCACGTCTCTTTGGTGAGGATGTCGGATGGTTAGCTGCTTGGAACGCAGGCGATGCGTGATCTCATCACTGAGCGCCGGTGTGATGACGCGGGCACACAGCTCACGTCCCTTTGGTGGAAGAACCATCTGACCAGTGAGGGGCGGGTCCCTGTGGACCAACGCAGTGATTGTTTCACTGAACGGAGCAGCGTTTTCAACACCAGCTGCTCTGTGTTATGTGATATACATCAATCACTTTAAGATAGTATTTAATGGCGTGGTGTAGGTTCAGCAGGTTTTTATGCCTCAGTTGAAGAGCACTAGTTCGAAACATGTTGGGTACATAGCCTGCACAAGCTTAATACTCCAAGCTTTACCTTTTTATGTGATCACTCTGTACATGCACCCTCCAAGCTGCTTGTAACTTGCTATATACAATTTTATCTTGACTTAAGCCAATAAAGGCCTTTTTATACCTCTCATCCTGGAGTCACCTGCACTATGTGGAGCTGTTTTTGTTTCTTTCCATGATATTTTCTTTTTTGGAACATCGTATGCCCTTGTCTGCTGAGACCCGGTTGGTTCCATCTTGCATCTTGCACCTGAGACTGGCAACATTGGATTTTAACAGCGCTCCTGGAGATGTCCGGCGTTCCGTCCGTTACATCATCTTTTGGAAATCCAGCCTAGGAAATCCTGTCTATGCCTGATTGGCACACCGTCGCTGGTGTGTGTGCCCTCGACCTCTGGTAAGAGTATTTATTTCTTACCTTTTGTCTCAGATGTCAGATTACATATAAATGTTAACCTCACAGTGGTTACAGTTCTCCTAGCAGGCTCATCATAGCCGCAGAGTAGAGATACCTGCTCTTCATTGCTTCATTTTAAGGAATCCACCATTTGAACATACTGGGGACTTGATTATATATGCACATCTTACAGGATTGGTGTTTATATCACTGATCTTTATTGCAGGTTTCTGTTCACCTGATTATTTTGATTTTTCTTTCCCCATACACATACCAGCACCACTTACTGGTATTTGGACACTGCGGCACTCACAGTGGCTGTTGGACACACTGGTGTTGCCATTTGAGGTTACTAACAAGTGCCCCTTCTCACTAGCGCTGCATTTTTTGTGTTTTAATTTTTGGTGCAATACTGTCATATTTTTAATGCTGGCTTCTTCACTTTCTCACTGGTAGCACAACTTTTCCTTTTATTTGTACACCATAATATCTAAATCCCAAAAATTCACCTACTTTTCACTGATATTGTGCACTAATTTGATGTACTTGTCATTGTTGTTGAGTCACTGGGGTGTTGTGATATACCGCACTCTCCTCCCATTGCCCCATAAAGGCATTCGCCACACTGGGGGCACTGTAATCTGGTTATAATAACTCTGATTATACCAAAAATAATTAGATTTTAGGCAGAATTTGCAGGCCAAAGTGCTATATTCTCTCAATAGCCATTTAGTGGCATTACACACTTAGTGATGTGGCACTATAGTGTATAGGGATGATACATCCATGGTGACTAAAAGAGTTCTTCCTTCTAGGACCGGTACCTCCTCTAATAGTTGTAGGACATGTTTTGTGTCCTTGAGGTATGCCTTTGTTTGTTGTACCGCTGGCTGTATAAAATAATCCAAATACTGCCCCATCCTTGAAGTTAGGGAGTCTATACCATTTACCATGGGTCTCCCGGGTGGGTTTTGTTTATCTTTATGTAGCTTTGGGATGGTATAAATAATTGGAATTCTGCATGATTCCGGAATCAGGAACAGAGATTCTTTTTTGTTAAGAATGTTCTTAATTCCAAGATGGATATGTTTTTCCAGTTCAGCTCTATATTTGTTGGTTGGATTTTCCAGCAATTTCATATACGTAGATTCATCTTGTAGTTTTTTATTGAGCTCTCCATGGTATTGCTCCTTGGACTAAATAACTATCCCTCCCTTATCTGCAGGGTCGTTTAGTTTTGTCAAAGTTTGGATCCCTTTCTTGATATGTATAGGGTCAGAAACTTTTTTGAGTTTGAGTATCCAAATCCTGCAGCACCAGTTTCTTGAAAACGTCAATGAAGTGAAGTTGCTGTGTTGTACTGTGTCAATCAAAGTGGTTGTGGTGTTGCCAGATTTAAAGGGCTTGCCCAAAATATATTTTTTGATATTGACTTTTCTGACATATTTTTGTATGCCAATATAGGTGTCAAATTTATTTAAATTCTTCACAGGGGCATGTTTAAGGCCCCTGTCAAGAACCGAAATTTCCTCAGATGTCAGGGTTTTTCCACTTATGTTGAAGATTTCCTCCCCCTTTCCACTCTTTTTTTTTTGGCTTCGCGCTCCCGCTCGACATCCCCTCTTCTTTCCGGACTTCTTTCTCTTTCGTCCTGGGATCTTCTCTTTGGGGATCTTTGGGGTTCTTGGGATCTCTTCCTTGGTGACCGATGATCTTCCTGAGGGTATCTCCTTGGTGAGTAGTCCCTCCTCTCTCTGCCTAAAAAAGGCCTCTGTGTAGATTGGTCATACTGATTGGATGGATAATGCAGGTATGGTTCATAATACTGTCTAATCGGTTCAAATCTATTGTAAGTTGGAATAGGACTCCACTGTGGACGACTATACTGCTCCGAATATTGTGGCGGACGACCATATTGCTGTTGTTGATAATGAGGTGGTCCTCTATTATTCCTATAGTCTCTTTCGGAGTTATGGCAATAACGGTATGGTTTTTTAAAAGGTTTTTTAAAAGGTTTCTTAGAGCGGTTATTTCGTGGTGTATGGTGTCTTTGACCTCCATTATCATTGTACTCTCGATCAATTTTCGGGGCTGAGGGAACAGTGGCTCCGTTCTCCCACCCATTATGATTCAAAGGTCTAGTGACAACCATAGGTTCTTGAATTCTGACCCCTCTCTCAGGTGTTGAATATGTTGAAACAGGTCGAGGGGGTTCTGTTTTTGTTTGCCACTTAAATACCTGATCCGTTTTGTAGTCTGAGATATCCCATTGGAATTTTTTCATCTTTCTTTGCTGCACTTCAAGGTCTTTAGTTACCAGATCTTTATTCAAATGCGAGGCTAATCTGTTAAATTCTGTTGATTCTTTGTAGGGTTCCAATTTGATATTAGTATCTTCTATCTGTTGGTCTACGATTCACATCTTTTTCTGTTTTCTTTGTAGAAGGAAATGTAACCCCTCCAAACTTTTATCATTGAAAAATTGGAACCATTCATCGATGGAGTCCTTATCCATCAACCCATAATTCGGGGGTAAGTCCCACCTGAGTCTTCTAGGTACAATTTTTTCTCTAATATATCTATCAAAAGTGTTGGTGTCCCACCAGAGATTGACTTTTTTCTCCATACTATGCCCTAGTTTTCTGACTAGGCTTTCTAAGTCAGTATCTCTGGATTTATTTTGTGTGTTATACACATCATTCAGATTCACATTTCTGTGATCCATATATGTAAACACTTCCATGGCAGCTGCAGGAGTAGTAAATGTAATGGTGAAATGAATGAATAGTGGGTCTCCAGCGCTTGCCTAGTGAGTATGGTAGATGTATGGGACCAATGAGTGTGAAGGTGAATAAATAAGTAAAAGTATAAACTGAAATCGCTGCTCAATCTATAAAGTGTACAAGTGCACTAAAAAATTAAATGGAGAAATGGTGATAAGCGCAACTTCTATGATAGATAATAGATGTAAAAAGTGTGTATAATAAACATAGATGAGTGATAACGTGATAAAGTCCAAAATGCTTGAATAAATATAAATCCAAAAGGTAAAACCAAAATACAAATAAGTCCTGGGTAAAAGTGGAATTCTTGTAAATAACGTGTCCTAAAGTGCTTCTTTTAGTGGTCCTCCTTAAGTTAAATGCTCACAGAGCGCTTACCTCACCGGTAGGTAAAATGAGCCTCACAGATCTCCCAAACCGCTGAATGGACCAGAGATGGCCGTTTTACTAGCTTTCCATAGTATCGGCAGCTCAGGTGATGACCCGTAGTATCCGTGATGCTATCAGCGATATCCGGTGAACACAGCTCACACATGTAGATAAGGGAAAGAAAAAATGCCTCTCATAGTGTAAAATTTAAACAATAGGGGATTTATTAAAAGCCAAAACGGCCATCTCTGGTCCATTCAGCTGTTTGGGAGATCTGTAAGGCTCATTTTACCTACCGGTGAGGTAAGCGCTCTGTGAGCATTTACCTTAAAGAGGACCTGGACTGGAAAGACTTATCCATCTTGGAATTAAGAAGAACATTCTTAACAAAAAATAATCTCTGTTCCTGATTCCGGAATCATGCAGAATTCCAATTATTTATACCATCCCAAAGCTACATAAAGATAAACAAAACCCACCCGGGAGACCCATGGTAAATGGTATAGACTCCCTAACTTCAAGGATTGGGCAGTATTTGGATTATTTTATACAGCCAGCGGTACAACAAACAAAGGCATACCTCAAGGACACAAAACATGGCCTACAACTATTAGAGGAGGTACCGGTCCTAGAAGGAAGAACTATTTTAGCCACGGCGGATGTATCATCCCTATTCACTATAGTGCAACATCACCAAGCGTGTAATGCCACTAAATGGCTATTGAGAGAATATAGCACTTTGGCCTGCAAAAAAAGAAAATATCTGATTAAGTGCATAGAATTCTGCCTAAAATTTAATGGTTTTTTAAGTAATTTTTAATTATCTATGACAGTTTTTAATTCACTGTTTTGTATAATCTACCATGTCAGTTTACTCTGCATTATCTGTAATGGACCTTTCCAATGCCATTTCCGGTATTATTTCTACTTAGTTCTATTTATTTTAGAATTATGTTTTAGATGTTTAGTTTACCATTTAATAAATCTATTTTTACGCAGTTGCAGTGCTGATTCCAGCGCTCTCCACTGTATGCCCTTTTTAAATTTTTCCCACACCAATATGGCCGCCAGCGAAGTGAGAACGAATTTTCCACTGGACTTCTTAAACATGGCCTCCGTAGTCTGTGAGTATCCTACCAACAAAATGGCGCCATCCTGATTGGAGACATGTGCTCTGCTTCAGATGAGGATATCACAGGCACCCTGGACAGGTAAGTGTCCTAATATTAAAAGTCAAAAGCTGCAGTATTTGTAGCTGCTGACTTTTAATTTTTCTTTTCGGGCTGAACTCCGCTTTAATTAATTAAATTGCCACGTGGCTAACAAAACCAGGTGGCACTGTGGCTTAGTTGGTTAAAGCGCCTGTCTAGTAAACAGGAGATCCTGAGTTCGAATCTCAGCAGTGCCTATTTAATTTTTCATTTTTTTATTAGAAAATTTTGCCCAAAAGAAAAAACTTCCAGGAAGATTCCACCATTTGCCTATCCTCAGAATATTGGTCTGACCATGAACAAGTGTTTGGAAGAGGGATTCAGACTTCAGATTCAATAGGACCTGGGGAGGTCTTGGTGGCCATGAACCACTGACAAGCTATGCAATCTTGCCTGCCATGCGTGAGGCCTTGAAATAATTAACGCCTTCTTGCAGGCCATACACATATACACTATATTGTCAAAAGTATTGGCACACACATGAACTTAAATGGCATCCCAGTCAATATTGAATTGGCCCACCCTTTGCAGCTATAACAGTTTCAACTCTTCTGGGAAGGCTGTCCACAAGGTTTAGGAGTGTGTCTATGGGAATGTTTGACCATTCTTCCAGAAGTGCATTTGTGATGTCAGGCACTGATATTGGACAAGAAGGCCTTGCTCGCAGTCTCCACTCTAATACATCCCAAAGGTGTTCTATCGGGTTGAGGTCAGGACTCTGTGCAGGCCAGTCAAGTTCCTCCACCCCAAACTCAGACATCCATGTCTTTATGGACCTTGCTTTGTGCATTTGTCCAAATCATGGACAAATGGAGAGGGATTATGGTGTTGGGTTGTTTTTCCGGGGTTGGGCTTGGCCACTTAGTTCCAGTGAAGGGAACTCTTAACCTGCCACTGACCTGACACCTTTGGGATGAATTAGAGTGAAGACTGAATGCCAGGCCTTCTTATCCAACATCAGAGCCTGTAATCACAAATGCGCTTCTGGAAGAATGGTCAAACATTCCCATAGACACACTTCTAAACTTTGTGGACCGCCTTTCCAGAAGAATTGAAGCTGTTATAGCTGCAAAGGGTGGGCCAACTCAATATTGAACCCTACGGACTAAGGAGGAAATCTGAAGGAATGGCCTAATGACTAATTATAGGGCCATTAGGTAATGGATGTGTATGGATTATTTTGGGAGAATAAGAATTATCGCTAAGCTTTAATCTGGAATGAGATCATGTGCATATAGCATTCCGGTTTTGGAACTCTTTCTTATTCATGTTATTGCTGATTGTAGCTCCACCCTATTCTTAAGCCCGATTGATGGGCATTCCTGTGGGTAGAGTCAGCACTGAGACTCTGCACCCTTTTTAAGCTGACTGTTATTCTGTTATTATGATTGTATTTTTTTTATTATTATTATTTATTATTATTAGATCGTTACGTTCCATTCGTTATTTTGGACAATTCGTAACTTCGGATGAATTCGTATTCATTCACTAACAGCCAAATTTGAAAATAAATTTCAATACCTAATCTCCAAATTTCCAAAATACAGAATTTCAAACTTACGAAATTTTGAATTTCCTAATTTTCTAAATTTCCGAAATTTTGGTATTCCGACTTGTTCATTCCCCGACTTAGTTGGGGTAGGCGGTAAACTTTGGTGGGGGTGGGTCAGCCATGCTTTCTGACCACTGACCTCGGGGAACCTGCATTCTGACATTTGACCTCTGGGGGAGGTCCCTATTCCAACTCCTGAGTCCTAGCCTTATTCTTCAAGGGGAAACACTAACCCTAACCCTAAACACAGGCCCTGACCCTAACCCTAAGCTCTAACCTCTAACCCTAGCACTAACCATAACCCCCAACCCTAACCCTAACCCTAGCCATAGCCCTAATACTACCCCTAAACCCTAACCCTAAACCTAAACCCTAGCCCCCTAACCCCCAAACCCTAACTCCTAACCCCAACCCCCTAACCCTAACCCCAACTCCCTAACCCTAAACCCTAAATGTAACCCTTAACCCTAACTGCTAACCCTAAACCCCTAACCATAACTCCTAACCCCAACCCTAAAACTAAACCCTAACCCTAACTGCTAACCTTAAGCCCTAACCCTAACCCCAACCCCTAACCCTAACTCATAACCCTAAAACCTAACCCTAACCCTAGCCCTAACCTTAGCCTTAACCCCTAACCCCCAAACCTTATAACCCTAAACCCTAGCCAAAACCCTAATCCTAACCCCCAACCCTAACCCTAACCCTAAATCCTAACCCTCTAACCCTAACCCCCAAACCCTAACCCCTATCCCTAACCCCTAACTGCTAGCCCTAACCCCTAACTGCCAATCCTAACCCTAACCCCTAACCCTTACTCCTAGCCCTAACCCTAATCCTAACCCTAGCCGTAGCCCTAACAACTAACCCAGAATTTCCAGAATTTCCAATATTCCCTGACCCTATCCCTAACCCCTAACTGCTAACCCTAACCCTAACCCTAGCCCTAACTGCTAACCCTAAGTCTGAACCCTAACCCCAACCCCTAATCCTAAATCCTAACCCTAACCCTAATCCTAACCCTAGCTGTGGCCCTAACCACTAATTCCCAACCCTAACCCCTAACCATAAACCATAGCCATAATCCTAATCCTAGCCCTAACCCCTAAACCTAACCCCAACTTTAACCCTAAACCCTAAACCCTAACCCTAACTGCTAACCTTAAGCCCTAACAGTAACCCTAACCCTAATCCCTAACCCCTAACCCTAACCCTAGCCTTAACCCCTAATCCCCAACCCTAATCCTAAACCCTAGCCATAACCATAACCCTAATCCTTACCCCTGAACCCTAACACTAAACCCTAACCCTGTAACCCTAAACCCCAAACCCTAACCCTAACCCTAACCCCTAACTGCTAACCCGTAACCCTAACCCCTAACTCTAACTCCTAACCCCTAACCCTAACCCTAACCATAGCTCTAATAACTAACCCCAACCCTAACCCCCAACCCTAACCCTAAACCCTAGCCACAACCCAAACCCTAGCCCTAACCCTAACCCCTAGCCCTAAATCTAACCCTAAACCCTAACACTCTAACCCTAACTCCTAAACCCTAACCCTCTAACCCTAACCCGAACCCTCTAGCCCTAACCCGAACCCTCTAACCCTAACCCCTAACCCTGACCCATACCTTATAACCCTAACCCTTAACCTAGCACCCTAACCCTAAACCTAACCCCTAACCCTAGCTGCTAACCCTAACCCCAACCCCTAACCCTAACTCTAACTCCTAACCCCTAACACCCTAACCCTAAGAACTTCAAATTTTTGAATTTCGATTTTTTGAATTTTCGAATTTCCAAAATTCCGAATTTCTGAAATTCCTATTTTCATGAAATTACGAATTTCACAAATTCCCTAACCCTAACCCCTAACTGCTAGCCCCAACCCAAACCCCTAACACAAACCCTAGCCCTAACCCCTAACTGCTAGCCCTAAGCTCTAACCCCAACCCCTAATGCTAACTCATAACCCTAACCCTAATCCTAACCCTAGCCTTAGCCCTAACCCCTAACCCTAACCCCCAACCCTAACCCTAACCATAAACCCTAGCCATAACCCTAGCCCTAACCCTTAACCCTAACCTTAAACCCTAACCCTCTAACCATAACCCTAACCCTAAGTCCTCACCCCTAACCCTCTAACCCTAACCCTCAGAACTAAACGAATTGCACATGTCTAGTCTAGGGTGAGTTGCTCATCCAAAGATGTAGTACGGTGAGTGAACATTATTACTGGCTTGCAGTCTCCGCTCTAGTTTATCCCAAAGGTGTTCTATCGGGTTCATCGTGGCCTCCGACGGTAGAGGTGTTGGACAGAAGTGTGGACACATGCTTACCACAGCTAGACACACTTTCCCAACACTTTCTCCTTCTATTATGCAGCTGTTTTCTTTTTGATTTATTGTCCAACAGTTCCATAGCTCCCAAATGTCCCTTATTTGGAGGAACTGTCCATCACCAGGAACCAAATCCATTTGTCCGTCTTTCCTTCTCAGAGGACCTTCTTTATAGTCTGGAGTACATACCAATATTCTGTTCATTTATCAAGCAGAATATTGGGCTTATTTCATTTCAAGCATACAGGAAATATTAGAATTTTCTTGTGCAATCCACTGAACATAAACGAAAAGATGGTCATTAAACTTCAATATTTTAGGTCGCTAAGTAAAGGGATCAGCCATAGTTGATTGTCAGGTCTTCGGAACAGCATGCTCTGGTGCAATTCATTCCAAGCTTACGATGTGCTCTCAAATCCTTCAGAACTACAGTCCAAAATACTGTTACTTTTGTTGATTGACTTTTTCTTCTCTCTGCAGACTGAAAAGGCATTGTACTGAGATATGCTCATAGCTCCTGCCACATGTACAAATTTACCTTTAGGTTTGTTTGTGTATATCTAAGTCAATGATGTCTTTTTTCCCCTCTAAAGTTATCAGCCACAAACTTGAATATGTAGAACTTGAGGAAAAAAGTATTCTTTGCATTGGCCGGGAATCGAACCCGGGACTCCCGCGTGGCAGGCGAGAATTCTACCACTGAACCACCAATGCATTTATGGAAAATGTTTGATGTATATTTTGTGTTGAAAAAAATACACAAGTCCATCCAGTTCAACCATAAAACAAAAAATAAAATAAAATAATATCCAGAGGAAAGCAAAAAACCCCAGCAGAGCATGATCCAATTTGCTACAGCAAGGGAAAAAATTCCTTCCTGATCCCCTGAGAGGCAATCGGATTTTCCCCGGATCAACTTTACCTATAAATGTTAGTACCCAGTTATATTCTGTACATTTAGGAAAGATAGCTTTCTTAAAGCAATCTACTGAGCTGGCCAGAACCACCTCTGCAGGGAGTCTATTCCACATTTTCACAGCTCTTACTGTGAAGAAACCTTTCCGTATTTGAAGATGAAATCTCTTTTTATCTAGACGTAAAGAGTGCCCCCTTGTCCTCAGTGTTGACCGTAAAGTGAATAACTCAACACCAAGTTCACTATATGGACCCCTTATATATTTGTGCATGTTAATACTATCCCCCCTTAATCTCCTCTTCTCAAGAGTGAATACATTTAGTTCCTCTAATCTTTCCTCATAGCTGATCTCATCCATGCCTCTTATCAGTTTGGTTGCCCTTCTCTGCACTTTCTGCAGTTCCCCAATATCCTTTTTGAGAACTGAATATCCTTTTTGAGAATCCGGACCTTCAGTAATTTTTTTCATCCTTCCAACTATTAAATCTTCTGGTATACAGGGTGAACCAATACTTGCGCTAACAAAAATAAACAATAAATAATAAATGTAAGAAGCAGCGTGCACAGTCTGTGAAAGGCAAACTTGAAAACATATAAAACCAAAAATGCAGCGCTTCAATAAGAAAAATCAGTCCATGTGTTTCATAACAAAGGAAATACTGTAGATGCAGGAAATTTAAGAACTCCACCACCAAGAACTTCAGTGTGAACAGATAACACACCACCACATAAAACGTGCTCACTAACTGCTTACCAGAAAGTGAGCGTTCATAAGCATGTAATAGAATGCAGGGAATCACAGGTGGATAAGGCTCTCCAATCTTGATAGGACAACACCCAAGGTATCTGATATCATCAACATCCAAGGAACTTCCAGGACTTTAGATAGCACTAATGCAGACCTCGGCAGTAGATGTTAAACCCATACAAAAAGAAAGGCAGCATAGTGAAGCCCGTACGGTAAAATATAGGTTTATTTAAAATTCTACTTACAGGGTAAAAGATCATCAAGGCAAAAAGATACAATCCGCGGTTGTATAGGTTGTCCAATGTGAGCACGCTAAGAACCGCAGATTGTATCTTTTGCCTTGATGATCTTTTACCCTGTAAGTAGAATTTTAAATAAACCTATATTTTACCGTACGGGCTTCACTATGCTGCCTTTCTTTTTGTATGGATTTAACATCTACTGCCGAGGTCTGCATTAGTGCTATCTAAAGTCCTGGAAGTTCCTTGGATGTTGATGATATCAGATACCTCGGGTGTTGTCCTATCAAGATTGGAGAGCCTTATCCACCTGTGATTCCCTGCATTCTATTACATGCTTATGAACGCTCACTTTCTGGTAAGCAGTTAGTGAGCACGTTTTATGTGGTGGTGTGTTATCTGTTCACACTGAAGTTCTTGGTGGTGGAGTTCTTCAATTTCCTGCATCTACAGTATTTCCTTTGTTATGAAACACATGGACTGATTTTTCTTATTGAAGCGCTGCATTTTTGGTTTTATATTAAATCTTCTGCCCTTGTTGTTTTAACTTTGGATAGTAAAACATTTTTTTTCTGCCAGTAAATACAACCCACTTCCTGTTTCTTGTCTGGTCATTAGTCTAGGCTTATTACATCATGCACATCTTTCTCTCTCACTCTTGTGAGAGTTTGCCAGGAAGAGAGGGGGGTGAGTCATAAGAGCGCCAATGAGAGCTTCAGACCTGGGGGTGTGCCTCTGTGTGTCTGTGTAAATCCAGGAAGTGAATAGGCAGAAGCTTCAGCTGCCCACAGTTAAAATAGTTGCAGCCAGACTCAGTGGAGGGAGATTTCTGCAGCATATTTGGCAAGGACAGAATCACAGTATATATAAAACCCTAACCCATTTTCGAATTTTCGAATTTCTGAAATTCCGAATTTCTGAAATTCAGATTTTCATGAAATTACGAATTTCAGAAATTCCCTTACCCTGACCCTAACTGCTAGCCCTAACCCTAACCCCTAACCCAAACCCGAGTCCTAACCCCTAACTGCTAACCCTTAGCTCTAACCCTAACCCCTAACCCCAACCCCTAACCCTATCTCCTAACCCCTAACCCTAGCCCTAACCACTAACCCCTAACCCTAAACCCCAACCCTAACCCTAATCATAAACCCTAGCCATAACCCTAACCCTAGCCCTAACCCTAACCCCTAACCATAAACCTAAACCCTAACCCTCTAACCCTAAGTCCTCACCCCTAACCCTCTAACCCTAACCCTCTAACCTTAACCCTAACCTCTAACCCTATAACCCTAACCCTAAACATAACACCCTAAACCTATCCCCTAACCCCTAACCCTAACTGCTAACCCTAAGTCATAACCCCAACCCCTAACCCTAACTCCTAACCCTAATCCCTAACCCTAACCCTAGCCATAACCCCTAACCCCCAACCCTAACTCCTAACCCTAAACCCTAGCCATAACCCTAACCCTAATCCTAACCCCAAAACACTAACCCTAAACCCTAACCCTGTAACCCTAACCACTAACTCTAACATCTAAGTGCTAGCCCTAACCTTACCCCTTAACTTAGCCCTAACCCCTAACTGCTAACCCTAAGCCCTTACCCCAACCCCTAACTCCAACTCCTAGCCCCTAATCCTAACCCTAACCATAACCCTAATAACTAACCCCCAACCCTAACCCCCAACCCTAACCCTAAACCCTAGCCATAACCCAAACCCTAGCCCTAACCCTAACCCCTAACCCTAAATCTAACCCTAGCCCTAATCCTAACTCCTAACCCCTAATCCTCTAACCCTAGCACAAACCCTCTATCCTAACCCTAACCCCTAACCCTAACCCTCTAACCCTAACCCTGACCCTAACCCTATAACCCTAAACCTAGCACACTAACCCTAAACCTAACCCCTAACCCTAACTGCTAACCCTAACCCTAACCGCTAACCCCAACCCCTAACCCTAACTCCTAACCCTAACACCCTAACCCTAAGAATTTAATAACTTCAAATTTTTTAATTTCGATTTTTCAAATTTTCGAATTTTGAATTTCCGAAATTTTCGAAATTTCCAATTTTTGAATTTTCGAATTTCTGAAAATCCCAAACCCGAGTCCTAACCCCTAACTGCTAACCCTTAGTTCTAACCCTAACCCCTAACCCCAACCCCTAACCCTATCTCCTAACCCCTAACTCTAACCCTAATCCTAACCTTAGCCATAGCCCTAACCACTAACCCTAAACCCCAACCCTAACCCTAACCAAAAACCCTAGCCATAACCCTAACCCTAGCCCTAACCCTATCCCCTAACCATAAACCTAAACCCTAACCCTCTAACCCTAAGTCCTCACCCCTAACCCTCTAACCCTAACCCTCTAACCTTAACCCTAACCTCTAACCCTATAACCCTAACCCTAAACATAACACCCTAAACCTATCCCCTAAACCTGACTGCTAACCCTAAGCCATAACCCCAACCCCTAACCCTAATCCCTAACCCTAGCCATAACCCCTAACCCCCAACCCTAACCCCCAACCCTAAACCCTAGCCATAACCCTAACCCTAATCCTATCCCCAAAACACTAACCCTAACCCTAAACCCTAACCCTGTAACCCTAACCCCCAAACCCTAACCACTAACCCTAACATCTAAGTGCTAGCCCTAACCTTACCCCTTTACTTAGCCCTAACCTCTAACTGCTAACCCTAAGCCCTTACCCTAACCCCAACCCCTAACTCCAACTAACCCCTAATCCTAACCCTAACCATAGCCCTAATAACTAACCCCCAACCCTAACCTCCAACCCTAACCCTAAACCCTAGCCATAACCCAAACCCTAGCCCTAACCCCTAACCCTAAATCTAACCTTAGCCCTAACCCTAACTCCTAATCCTCTAACCCTAGCATGAACCCTCTATCCTAACCCTAACCCCTAACCCTAACCCTCTAACCCTAACCCTGACCCTAACCTTATAACCCTAAACCTAGCACACTAACCCTAAACCTAACCCCTAACTGCTAACCGCTAACCCCAACCCCTAACTCCTAACCCCTAACCCTAAAACCCTAACCCTAAGAATTGAATAACTTCAAATTTTTGAATTTAGATTTTTCAAATTTCCGAATTTGGAATTTTCGAATTTTCGAATTTTCGAAATTTCCAATTTTTGAATTTTCGAATTTCCGAAATTCCGAATTTCTGAAATTCCTATTTTCATGAAATTACGAATTTCAGAAATTCCCTAACCCTAACCCTAACCCCTAACTGCTAGCCCCAACCCTAACCCCTAACAAAAACCCTAGCCCTAACTGCTAACATAAGCTCTAACCCTAACCCCAAACCCTAACCCTTATCCTAACCCTAGCCGTAGCCCTAACCACTAACCCCCAATCCTAACCCCCAACCCTAACCCTAACCGTAACCATAAACCCTAGCCATAACCCTAACCCTAGCCCTAACCCTAAGCCTAACCCCTAACCATAAACCTAAACCCTAACCCTAACCCTAAGTCCTCACCCCTAACCCTCTAACCACTAACCCTAACCCTAACCCCTTAACTTAGCCCTAACCCCTAACTGCTAACCCTAAGCCCTTACCCTAACCCCAACCCCTAACTCCAACTCCTAACCCCTAATCCTAACCCCAACCCTAAACCCTAGCCATAACCCAAACCCTAGCCCTAACCCCTAACCCTAAATCTAACCCTAGCCCTAACCTTAACTCCTAACCCCTAATCCTCTAACCCTAACATGAACCCTCAATCTGAACCCTAACCCCTAACACTAACCCTCTAACCCTAACCCTGACCCTAACCTTATAGCCCTAAACCTAGCACACTAATCCTAACTCCTAACCCTAACCCTAACCATAAACCTTAGCCATAACCCTAACCCTAACCCCTAACCATAAACCTAAACCCTAACCCTCTAACCCTAACCCTAAGTCCTCACCCCTAACCCTCTAACCCTAACCTCTAACCCTATAATCTTAACCTAAACATAACACCCTAAACCTATCCCCTAACCCTAACTGCTAACCCTAAGCCAAAACCCCAACCCCTAACCCTAACTCCTAACCCTAATCCCTAACCCTAACCCTAGCCATAACCCCTAACCCCCAACCCTAAACCTTAGCAATAACCCTAACCCTAATCCTAACCCCAAAACACTAACCCTAACCCTAACCCTGTAACCCTAACCCCCAAACCCTAACCACTAACACTAACCTCTAAGTGCTAGCCCTAGCTCTAACCCCTTAACTTAGCCCTAACCCCTAACTGCTAACCCTAAGCCCTTACCCTAACCCCTAACCCCAACCCCTAACTCCTAACCCCTAACCCTAATCCTAACCCTAACCATAGCCCTAATAACTAACCCCCAACCCTAACCCTAAACCCTAGCCATAACCCAAACCCTAGCCTTAACCCTAACCCCTAACCCTAAATCTAACCCTAGCCCTAACCCTAACTCCTAACCCCTAATCCTCTAACCCTAACACAAACCCTCTATCCTAACCCTAACCCCTAACCCTAACCCTCTAACCCTAACCCTGACCCTAACCTTATAACCCTAAACCTAGCACCCTAACCCTAACTGCTAACCCTAAGCCTTAACCCTAACTGCTAACCCTAAGCCCTAACCCTAACCGCTAACCCCAACCCCTAACCCTAACTCCTAACCCCTAACCCGAACACCCTAACCCTAAGAATTTAATAGCTTCAAATTTTTGAATTTAGATTTTTCAAATTTCCGAATTTGGAATTTCTGAATTTTCAAAATTTCCAATTTTTGATTTTTCGAATTTACGAAATTCCGAATTTCTGAAATTCCTATTTTCATGAAATTACGAATTTCAGAAATTCCCTAACCCTAACCCCTAACTGCTAGCCACAACCCTAACCCCTAACACAAACCCTAGCCCTAACCCCTAACTGCTAACCCTAAGCTCTAACCCTAACCCCTAACCCCAAACCCTAACCCTAACCCTAATGCTAACCCTAGCCATAGCCCTAAACACTAACCCCCAACCCTAACCCCCAACCCTAACCCTAACCATAAACCCTAGCCATAACCCTAACCCTAACCCTTAACCCTAACCTTAAACCCTAACCCTCTAACCATAACCATAACCCTAAGTCCTCACCACTAACCCTCTAACCCTAACCCTAACCCTAACCCCTAACTCTAACCCTATAACCCTAACCCTAAACCTAACACCCTAAACCTATCCCCTAACCCTAACTGCTAACCCTAAGCCCCAACCCCTAACCCTAACACCCTAACCCTAAGAATTTCCTAACTTCAAATTTTTGAATTTCGAGTTTTCAAATTTCCGAATTTGGAATTTACAAATTTTCTAAATTTCCAATTTTAAATTTTAGAATTTTCGAATTTCCCAAATTCAGATTTTCACGAAATTTCGAATTTTCGAAATTCCGAATTCCGAAATTCGAAATTTCTAAAATTTCATATTTCAGAAATTCGAAATTTCGGAATTCGAAAATTCGAAATTTCGGAATTCGAAAATTCGAAATTTCGGAATTCGAAAATTCGAAAATCCGAAAATTCGGAAATTTCGGCATTAACTAATTTGTAAAAATTTCTTAAAAAACGAATTCAGAACTAAACAAATTGCACATGTCTAGTCTAGGGTGAGTTGCTCATCCAAAGATATAGTTACGGTGAGTGAACATTATTACTGGCTTGCAGTCTCCGCTCTAGTTTATCCCAAAGGTGTTCTATCGGGTTCATCATGGCCTCCAACAGTAGAGGTGTTGGACAGAAGTGTGGACACATGCTTGCCACCAGCTAGACACACTTTCCCCAACACTTCTCTCCTTCTATTATGCAGCTGTTTTCTTTTTGATTTATTGTCCAACAGTTCCATAGCTCCCAAATGTCCCTTATTTGGAGGAACTGTCCATCACCAGGAACCAAATCCATTTGTCCGTCTTTCCTTCTCAGAGGACCTTCTTTATAGTCTGGAGTACATACCAATATACTGTTCATCTATCAAGCAGAATTTTGGGCTTATTTCATTTCAAGCATGCAGGAAATATTAGAATTTTCTTGTGCAATCCACTGAACATAAACGAAAAGATGGTCATTAAACTTCAATATTTTTGGTAGCTAAGTAAAGGGATCAGCCATAGTTGATTGTCAGGTCTTCGGAACAGCATGCTCTGGTGCAATTTATTCCAAGCTTACGATGTGCTCTCAAATCCTTCAGAACTACAGTCCAAAATACTGTTACTTTTGTTGATTGACTTTTTCTTCTCTCTGCAGACTGAAAAGGCATTGCACTGAGATATGCTCATAGCTCCTGCCACATGTACAAATTTACCTTTAGGTTTGTTTGTGTATATCTAAGTCAATGATGTCTTTTTTCCCTCTACAGTTATCAGCCACAAACTTGAATATGTAGAACTTGAGGAAAAAAAAGCTTTCTTTGCATTGGCCGGGAATCGAACCCGGGCCTCCCGCGTGGCAGGCGAGAATTCTACCACTGAACCACCAATGCATTTATACAACATATTTGATTTATATTTTGTGTTGAAAAAATACAGAAGTCCATCCAGTTCAACCATAAAACATAAAATAAAATAAGATAATATCATACAATCCCATATACCCAATTCTATACCCACAGTTGATCCAGAGGAAAGCAAAAAATCCCAGCAGAGCATGATCCAATTTGCTACAGCAGGGGAAAAAATTCCTTCCTGATCCCCTGAGAGGCAATCGGATTTTCCCCGGATCAACTTTACCTATAAATGTTAGTACCCAGTTATATTATATACATTTAGGAAAGATAGCTTTCTTAAAGCAATCTACTGAGCTGGCCAGAACCACCTCTGCAGGGAGTCTATTCCACATTTTCACAGCTCTTACTGTGAAGAAACCTTTCCGTATTTGAAGATGAAATCTCTTATTATCTAGACGTAAAGAGTGCCCCCTTGTCCTTTGTGTTGACCGTAAACTGAAAAACTCTTCTCAAGAGTGAATACATTCAGTTCCTCTAATCTTTCCTCATAGCTGAGCTCATCCATGCCTCTTATCAGTTTGGTTGCCCTTCTCTGCACTTTCTGCAGTTCCCCAATATCATTTTTGAGAACTGAATATCCGTCCTAAACCTAATCCTAACCCTAGCTGTAGCCCTAACCACTAACCCCCAACCCTAACTTCCAACCCTAACCCTAACCATAAACCCTAGCCATAACCCTAGCCCTAACCCTAACCCTAACCCTTAACCATAAAACCTAACCCTCTAACCATAACCCTAACCCTAAGTCCTCACCCCTAATCCTCTAACCCTAACCCTCTAACCCTAACCCTAACCACTAACCCTAAACCTATCCCCTAACCCTAACTGCTAACCCTAAGCCCCAACCCCTAACCCTAAGACCCTAACCCTAAGAATTTCCTAACTTCGAATTTTTGAATTTCGAGTTTTCAAATTTCCGAATTTGGAATTTACAAATTTTCGAAATTTCCAATTTTAAATTTTCGAATTTTCGAATTTCCAAAATTCAGATTTTCATGAAATTTCCAATTTTCAAAATTCCAAATTCTGAAATTCGAAATTTCTGAAATGTCATATTTCAGAAATTCGAAATTTCGGTATTCGAAAATTTGAAAAACCAAAAATTCCGAAATGGAAAAATTCAGAAATTCGGAAATTTCGGCATTAACTAATTTGTCAAAATTTCTTCAAAAACGAATTCAGAACTAAACAAATTGCACATGTCTAGTCTAGGGTGAGTTGCTCATCCAAAGATATAGTACGGTGAGTGAACATTATTACTGGCTTGCAGTCTCCGCTCTAGTTTATCCCAAAGGTGTTCTATCGGGTTCATCATGGCCTCCGACAGTAGAGGTGTTGGACAGAAGTGTGGACACATGCTTGCCACCAGCTAGACACACTTTCCCCAACACTTCTCTCCTTCTATTTTGCAGCTGTTTTCTTTTTGATTTATTGTCCAACAGTTCCATAGCTCCCAAATGTCCCTTATTTGGAGGAACTGTCCATCACCAGGAACCAAATCCATCTGTCCGTCTTTCCTTCTCAGAGGACCTTCTTTATAGTCTGGAGTACATACCAATATACTGTTCATCTATCAAGCAGAATATTGGGCTTATTTCATTTCAAGCATACAGGAAATATTAGAATTTTCTTGTGCAATCCACTGAACATAAACGAAAAGATGGTCATTAAACTTCAATATTTTTGGTAGCTAAGTAAAGGGATCAGCCATAGTTGATTGTCAGGTCTTCGGAACAGCATGCTCTGGTGCAATTCATTCCAAGCTTACGATTAGTGATGAGCCGAACACCCCCGGGTTCGGTTCGCACCAGAACCCGCGAACGGACCGAAAGTTCGTACGAACATTAGAACCCTATTAAATACAATGGATGCGAACGTTCGAATTCTAAAGTGCTAATTATAACAACTATTATGCATGTTATTGTCCTAAAAAGGGTTTGGGAACCCGGGTTGTGCACCAGGGGACATGTATCAATGCAAAAAGAAGTTTTAAAAACGGTCGTTTTTCGGGAGCAGTCATTTTAATGATGCATAAAGTGAAAAAAAAAAGTCAAATATTCCTTTAAATATCGTACCTGGGGGGTGTCTAAAGTATGCCTGTGAAGTGCCACGTGTTCCCCGTGTTTAGAACTGTCCCTGCACAAAATGACACTTCTAAAGGAAAAAAAAAGCCATTTAAAACTGCTTGCGGCTTTAATGTAATGTCTGGTCCCGGTAATATGGATGAAAATCTTTAAGAAAAATGGCATAGCTGCCCCATGACCCCCCCCCCACCCCAGCCCATTACCAGCCCCTTTGGGTCTTGTATGGATATTAAGGGGAACCCCGCACATAAAATAAAAAAGGCCCTATATACTCTGAACAGCCGTATACAGGCGGTGCATACAAGACAGGGACTGTAGGTTTGTTCTTATGTAGAATCTGTTTGTAATTTTGAACAGGTACATTGTTTAAGTGTAGCTCCAGCCCAAAAATCTATTTTTAAACTTTTTGGAAAACATAGGTAAGGGTTATCACCCCTGTAACATTTGTTTTGCTGTCTGTGCCCCTGTTCAGAACATTTCACCTCACTTTCCGTCCCAATGACAACTGTTTTTGAAATGTGGTGTTTTTCTTGAAACAAGGATTGCTGATAAAGCATCAGTACAGAGGAGACACCTTTCTCCCATATTAATTCTTACAGGAGAGAATTTTCCTTCCAAGGGGTAGATTTCCTCTCACTTCCTGTTGTCTTCTTGCGTTTGCAAGTAGGAGTCGTTTGTAAGTTGGATGTTTGAAAGTAGGGACCTGCCCTATATACTCTGCAGAAATAGGCCCCTTAGTTGTTGGTGTTGGCACAACACTGTAAGCACTCACAGTTACTCTTGGTTGGTGCTGGAACGCCCTGCTGTCAACTATTATATCAGGAATTTTAATTACATATAATTGTTGAACAGTGGTAGTAAAAATTGGGCCTTTGATGGTGGTGCTGGTGCCACAACACTGTAAGCCCTGACAGTTACTCTTGGTGGGTGCAGCAATGGGCCCTGCTGTGAATTATTAGATCAAGAATTGTAATTGCATGCCCCTGTTGAACAGGGGCTGAAAAATTGGGCCTTTCGTGGTGGTGGTGGTGGTGGCGTTGCCAAAACACTGTAAGCCCTCAGAGTTACTCTTGGTGGGTGCAGGAATGGGCCCTGCTGTGAATTATTAGATCAAGAATTGTAATTACATGCCCCTTTTGAACAGGGGCTGAAAAATTGGGCCTTTCGTGGTGGTGGTGGTGGTGGCGTTGCCACAACACTGTAAGCCCTCAGAGTTACTCTTGGTGGGTGCAGGAATGGGCCCTGCTGTGAATTATTAGATCAAGAATTGTAATTACATGCCCCTTTTGAACAGGGGCTGAAAAATTGGGCCTTTCGTGGTGGTGGTGGTGGTGGCGTTGCCACAACACTGTAAGCCCTCAGAGTTACTCTTGGTGGGTGCAGGAATGGGCCCTGCTGTGAATTATTAGATCAAGAATTGTAATTACATGCCCCTGTTGAACAGGGGCTGAAAAATTGGGCCTTAGGCACTGGTGGCACAACACTACAACCCCTCACAGATACTGTACTTGGAGCACAGCAATGAGCCCTGTTGCAAAGTATTGCTTCAAAAATTGTAATGACACGCCCCTGTTAAACAGGGGCTGAAAAATTGGGCCTTAGGCACTGGTGCCACAACACTCCAACCCCTCACAGATACTGTACTTGGAGCACAGCAATGAGCCCTATGGCAAATTATTGCTAAAAAAATTGTAATTACACGCCCCTGTAAAACAGGGGCTGAAAAATTGGGCCTTAGCCACTGGTGGCGGCACCCATAAACAAAAATGATCTTCCAAGCTATCATCATCAATCGTATCATTGAGGACTCGGAGGAGGAGGATAGCCAGTCAACATAACAGCACAGGCACTCAGCATCAGCATCAGTCTTGAAGGGATGTGACATGTTAAAATCAATTAGTCTGTTATATCAGCATCAGGTGTGTGGTAGCTGGTGGTGATCCAAGACTGGTTCATCTTGATGAAAGGCTTTCGTTCAACCGAGTCGGTGGACAGGCGCACCCTGTGATCCGTGACAAATCCTCCAGCAGCACTGAATGTGCGTTCCGAAAGAACGCTGGATGCAGGACAGGCCAGTAGCTCAATTGCATACTGTGCAAGCTCTGGCCAGTGATCCATCCTCAAGACCCAGTAAGCCAGAGGATTTTCGGTGGGGAAGGTGTCCAAGTCTGACCTTGCCCCTAGATATTCCTGCACCATGTTTATCAGACGCTGGCGATGGTTGCTGGAACCGATCATACTTTGGGGCTGCGGACTAAAGAATTGCCTGAACGCATCGGTCAGACGGCCACCTTCCCCACCGCTCCTTCTTTGACTGGCCGAAGCCTCAGCAACTCGTTGTCCAGGACCAGGAGTTTGTAACCTCCCAGTCTCTGGGAACGCGTTGCACAGACCTTTCTGCAAGGCCTCCCGGAGTTGTCTCATCCTCTGCTTCCTCTGCGACGGTAACATAAGGTCCGCAACCTTACCCTTGTACCGTGGATCAAGGAGAGTGGCCAGCCAGTAATGGTCCCTCTCCTTGATCCGAAGAATACGAGGATCCTTCCGCAGACTTTGCAGGATCAGGGAGGCCATGCAGCGTAGGTTTGCTGAGGCATTCGCTCCGGAGTCCTCTGGGTCACTAAGGACGACATGATCCGCAGCCACCTCCTCCCAGCCACGTACAAGTCCACTGGTTTCTTGGGACTGTAAATCATCCCTAAAAGACTGCTGCTGATGATGCTGAGTGCCAGCCTCCACCTCCATGCTGACACAATCCTCCTCCTCCTCCTCCTCCTCCTCCTCTTCCTGTGCGATGGGTGGGACAGAAGGAACACTGTCTGGGTAAAGGGGGCCTTGAGAGGCAAGGAAGTCCTCCTCTTCCTGCCTCTGTTCTGCCTCAAGTGCCCTGTCCATTATTCCACGCAGCGTGTGCTCCAACAGGTGGACAAGAGGTACAGTGTCACTGATGCATGCACTGTCACTGCTCACCATCCTCGTGGCCTCCTCAAATGGTGCCAGGACAGTGCATGCATCCCTGATCATGCCCCACTGGCGTGGAGAAAAAAAACCAAGCTCCCCTGACCCTGTCCTGGTGCCGTAGTCGCACAGGTACTCATTGATGGCCCTCTGCTGCGTGTGCAGCCGCTGCAGCATGGCCAACGTTGAGTTCCACCTGGTGGGCATGTCACATATAAGGCGGTTCTTGGGCAGGTTCAACTCCTTTTGCAGCTCAGCCAGGCGAGCACTGGCATTATAAGATCTGCGGAAATGCACACAGACTTTCCTGGCCTGCCTCAGGACATCCTGTAAGCCCGGGTACCTGCCCAAGAACCGCTGCACCACCAGGTTAAGGACGTGAGCCACACAGGGCACATGGGTCAGTTGTCCCTGTCGGAGGGCGGAGAGGAGGTTGGTGCCATTGTCGCAAACCACCATTCCTGGCTTAAGCTGGCGTGGCGTCAACCACCTCTCGGCCTGGCCCTGCAGAGCAGACAGGACCTCTGCCCCAGTGTGGCTTCTGTCCCCCAAACACACCAGCGCAAGCACGGCATGGCATCTTTTTGCCTGCGTACTTGCGTAGCCCCTTGAACGCCTACGGAGCACCGCTGGTTCCGAGGACAAACCACAGGAAGAGGCCATGGAGGAAGAAGAAGAGGAGGGGGTGGAGGAGAGAGGTGTGTCACAACCAGTAGTAGCATTTTGGAGGCGTGGCGGTGGAACAACCTCCAACACTACTGCACCTTGTCCTGCATCCTTCCCAGCTGCCAAAAGAGTGACCCAATGGGCCGTGAAAGAAAGGTAACGTCCCTGTCCATGCCTGCTGGACCATGAGTCAGCGGTAATATGCACCTTACCGCTGACCGCCCTGTCCAGCGAGGCCAAGACATTGCCTTCCACATGCCGGTAGAGAGCCGGAATAGCCTTCCGTGAGAAAAAGTGGCGTTTGGGAACCTGCCACTGAGGAACCGCACATTGCACAAACTCACGGAAGGGGGCCGAGTCTACCAACTGAAAAGGCAGCAGTTGAAGCGCTAGCAATTTACCCAAGCTAGCATTCAACCGCTGGGCATGTGGATGGCTGGGAGTGAACTTCTTTCGACGGTCCAGCAGCTGGGGCAGGGAAATTTGCCTGCTAGAATCGGACGTCGGTGTACTGCTAGCAGAGTGGCCGCAAGTACTTGGCTGTGACACACCTAATTCTACACCTTCATTCCTCTCAGTGCATGTTTCAGAGAGGACTGAAGTTATAGTGGGGTTGGAGATCCCAGCTGATGCGGTGCAAGGAGAGGTCCGCTTTGTTCTTTGGTGTGGGTCTTTGAGGTAGGCTTGCCAACGAGCTGCATGGCAGGTCAACATATGTCTGGTCAGGCATGTGGTACCCAAGCGGCTGATGTTTTGGCCACGCGATATACGCTTGAGACATATGTTGCAAACAGCAGCTGTGCGATCTGATGCACTAGCCTCAAAAAAGGCCCACACCAAAGAACTTTTTGAATGACGGGCAGAGGCAGCGCCCTGCACAGGCGGAGCTCTGCGGTGTGATTCCGTCGGTGTACTGCCCTTACGCTGGCCACCAAAGGGCATCCTGCCTCGTTGGAGATGTGCCTCCTCCTCATCCTCCTCCTCCTCCTCTCTCCTATTAGGCACCCACGTGGAGTCAGTGACCTCATCATCCCCTCCCTCCTCATCACTGGAGCCAATCTGGCAGTATGCTGCAGCTGCTGGAACATGACTGCCAGATTGGTGTCCTTCTTGAGCATCCCCTCTGTCTGCTCTCACGCTACTGCCTTCCTGTAGCTGGGTTTCATCATCAGACCCTTCGAAACGCTGGGCATCCTCCTGGAGCATGTACCCAACACTGTGCTCAAACAGTTCGGGGGACTCCTCAGGAGGAGGACATGGTGGGTCTAGGGAAGGAGTGACTGATGATGAGTCTGACATTGATACCAGGGAAGAGGACGCTTTGGCAGCTGCTTTGCCAGTACCCTGAGCCTGGGTGAGAGAGGATGAGGAGGAGGAGGAGGGCTTGGTCATCCACTCTACCAAGTCTTCGGCATGATGTGGCTCAACATGTCCAGCTGCCGAAAAGAAGGACAAGCGTGTCCCATGGCCATGTGCTGATGACAATGCACCGCGTCCACGACCAGCACTGTTGCCCCCAGACACAGAGCCTGCTTGCCCTCTTTTATTGCCTCCTGACTGTCTGCCTCTCCTTGTTTGCCTTCCAGACATTCTAATAGATGGCCTGCAGGGAGATGGGAAAAAAGCAATAAGGGCTACCTTCAGGTGTCCTTCTCTGTCCCTTTACTTAAGGATTTCTAAATATGGTTGAGGATGATTGCTTTTGCACAGAATAGCACAACGACAATTTCCCTGACTGTCCAAAAAACAAGGATTTCAAAGATGGTTGATGAGGAATGCTTTAGCACACTATAGCACAAGGAGAATTTCCCTCACTGTCCTTCCCTGTCCCTAGAAACAAGGATTATCACAGTGAAAGAAACTGACACTCTTCCTACTGTAACCTGGGGGGCAGGTAGTAGGTACAAAAGCTCCCTGGGATGAGCAGGCACAGATACCAAGTCCATTGGATCAGTGAAAACACAGTGGGGTTTATTGGTGCTATATACAAAGTCAATGACAGGTGCTGTACAGTGTGGTGAAAACAAACAGAAGAAAAAATAGCTAAACAAAAGCCTAGCCGTGTCTCGGCTCTAACTACACAGTATGTACAGGCCCTCACTACCAGGTTGGACAAGCCTAACACTTGTCAGCTTCCACATTCATAGAGTAACAAGTTTTACCAACCTTCTTGCTCTCACAAACCAACGTTGTCTGTGTTTCCCAGGCTGAGCAAAGGCTGTCTGCTCAGGTGAGCTTTTAATTAAGCTGGTGGAGAGAACCAACACCTGAAGTGGATCCTGGCTCAGAGATCCCTGAATGTATATGAGAGGAGCCTGGGAGATGTATAAACCCCGAACAGGACTTTCCCAAGCTCTCTCTGGGATGCTCTGTCACACATCCTCCCCCCTTGTTTCAACCCCAGGGTTGGAACACCTGTAGCCCAACAGGAGTGAACACGGGAGAGGGCATCTACATTCCCCATCTCAACACCTGGCCTGTGTTTTACCGTAAAGGCGTAATCTTGTAGGGCCAAAAACCACCGGTTCACCCGCCTATTAGTCTCCTTCTTTTGGGCCATCCATTTCAGGGGAGCATGGTCAGTTATTAACTCAAACTGGCGCCCCAACAAGTAGTACCTGAGCGCGTCCACGGCCCACTTTATGGCCAGACACTCCTTTTCAATGACTGCGTACTTCTTTTCATGGTCATTGAGCTTTCTGCTTAAGTACACCACAGGGTGTTCTTCCCCATTGTGTACCTGTGAAAGTACTGCCCCGATACCAACATCAGACGCATCTGTCTGGACCAAAAAGTTTTTGGAGAAATCGGGGGAGTATAGGATTGGCTGTGCACAAAGAGCCTTCTTCAGGACTTGAAAAGACTCTTCTGCTACTGGAGACCATTTCACCATTACGGAGGCTTTCCCTTTCGTAAGGTCTGTCAGTGGGGCAGCTATAGTTGCGAAATTTGGGATAAATCTTCTATAGTACCCCGCAATGCCAAGAAAGGCCCTGACCTGCTTCTTGTTTGCAGGGCGTGGCCACTCCTGGATGGCTTCTATTTTATTCACCTGGGGCTTTATGACACCCCGGCCAATAGTGTAGCCCAAATACCTGGCTTCCTCTAGCCCAATGGCACATTTTTTTGGATTTGCCGTAAACCCCTCCTTGAAGAGGGAATCCAGGACAGCCTGGACACGGGGCAAGTGAGACTCCCAGTCAGTGCTATGCACCACTATGTCGTCCAGATAGGCTGCAGAATACTGTCGGTGAGGTCTTAGGGTCCTGTCCATAGCCCTCTGAAATGTTGCAGGGGCATTTTGCAACCCAAAAGGCATTTTCTTATATTGAAACGACCCCTCCGGGGTCACAAATGCAGTCTTTTCTTTGGCACTACCAGTCAGGGGTATTTGCCAATATCCTTTGGTCAAGTCCAAAGTGGTCAGATAACGGGCCTTGCCAAGTCGGTCTATAAGCTCGTCTACCCTGGGCATTGGGTATGTGTCAAACTTTGTTACCGCATTAAGCTTTCTGAAGTCATTACAAAACCTCCAAGTGCCATCCGGTTTTGGGACCAATACAATGGGGCTAGACCAGTCACTATTGGATTCCTCATTAACATCTAGCTCCAACATCCTTTTAACTTCCTCACCGATGTCCTTTCTTCTAGCTTCGGGAATTCGGTATGGTTTGAGCTTGACACGGACTCC
Source organism: Rana muscosa (assembly GCA_029206835.1). Taxonomy (NCBI): domain Eukaryota; kingdom Metazoa; phylum Chordata; class Amphibia; order Anura; family Ranidae; genus Rana; species Rana muscosa. Next base: position 338,087,196 of record CM055118.1, read on the forward strand.
AGGTTCAGTAACAATATCATGCTGAACTGCTGAAGTCGTGCCCGGCAACTCTGAAAATTTCTCTTTATTCCTCATCAGGAACTCTCTAGCTTCCTGTTTCTGGGAACATGACAGGGTGTCTGGAATCGTGACCTCAGGGATCAGAGGGGATTCAGTACCTTTAAGGGTTACCGGGAGGGACCTCGCAGTTAATGCCAGTCTATCCTTCCAGGGTTTTAACAGGTTTATGTGGTAAATCTGTTCGGGCTTCCTTTTACCTGGTTGATACACCTTGTAATTGACCTCCCCAACTCTTTCAATGACTTCAAAGGGTCCCTGCCACTTAGCCAGGAATTTGCTCTCAACAGTGGGAACTAACACGAGGACCCGGTCACCAGGTGAGAAAACACGAAGTTGGGCCCCCCTGTTGTATATCCTCTGTTGGGCTGCTTGGGCCTGCAGTAAATGTTCTTTTACTACCGGCATGATTGCTGCAATCCTATCCTGCATTTGAGCGATATGCTCAATAACACTTTTGTGAGGTGTCTGCTCCCCCTCCCAAGTTTCCTTGGCTATGTCTAAGAGTCCCCGAGGGTGTCTCCCATAAAGCAACTCAAATGGAGAGTACCCCGTAGAGGACTGGGGAACTTCCCTGATGGCGAACATCAAGTAAGGTATCAGGAAGTCCCAGTTTTTCCCATCCTTATCAACAACCTTTTTTAACATACTCTTTAATGTCTTATTGAAGCGTTCCACCAAGCCATCCGTTTGAGGATGGTACACTGAGGTACGCAACTGCGTCACCTTAAATAACTTGCAGAGCTCCCTAGTTATTCATGACATGAATGGGGTACCTTGGTCTGTAAGGACTTCTTTCGGGACGCCAACCCGACTGAACACCATAAACAGCTCTTTGGCAATGTTTTTAGCAGATGCAGTGCGTAAGGGAACGGCCTCAGGGTAACGGGTAGCGTAATCCATGATCACGAGGATATGTTGATGACCGCGGGCAGATTTGGGGAGTGGACCCACAAGGTCCATGGCAATCCTCTCAAAAGGCACTTCAATAATGGGCAAGGGCACTAACGGACTTCGGAAGTGGGGTTGAGGGGCTGACATCTGACACACAGGACAGGATTGACAATAATTTTCTATGTTTTTCCGTATCCCAGGCCAGTAAAACCTGCGCAACACTCTTTCAGTGGTTTTCTCAACCCCTAAATGGCCTCCTAGCAAGTGCCCATGGGCAAGTTCCAACACCACCCGTCTGTATAACTTAGGGACTACCAACTGTTCAACCACTTCATCATTAGATTTACATACACGATACAGTAAATCCTCATTGCTGCAGAAATATGGAAAACAGAGCCTGTCCCCTGGTTCGACAGGTACCTCATTAATCACTATTACATTTTCCCAGGCCCTGGCAAGGGTAGGGTCTTTTCTCTGCTCCGTACCAAAATTTTCCTTGTGCACATTAAGATTGGCAAACTCTAACGTAGGCTCAGATTCAGCAGGTGGCTGTCCAGCTCTACTGGTTGTGGGGACTTCTTCCGGCTCCCCCAGCTCTCCTGCCATAACTGAGAAAGGATCACCCGGAGAGCCCTGAGAGGAGTCCCCTGAACTCACAAGGTCAGTAATGGCCACGAGTTCTGGCTCTGCGACTGAGTTAGGTACTGCGACTGGGTCGGGACAATCCCACAGTTCCCAAAACTTAGGGAAGTCCCTACCAATGATAGCCTCATGCACCAAGTGGGGCACCAGTCCGACCGAATGGGTCACCGTACCTAAGCCAGTTTTAAACTGAACAGTGGCTATTGGATACTCGCGGGTATCCCCATGTACACAGATCACAGCAACCTTTTTTGCATGAAAATTCACAGTTTCAACCATCTCAGCTGTAACCAAAGTAACCAGACTTCCAGAGTCCAGCAAGGCCATAATAGGCTTATTATTAATAGTCACATGACACATGTGTTTTCCCACATTTGGCATTGCAGCGCATGAAACAGCAGCAAACATAGACTGCCTTCTAAAAGATAGATCACACTGCATTGGTTCATCTGTCAATGGACAGTTTGCTGCAACATGTCCCAGTTCTTGGCAACGAAAACACCTGATGTTTCCCCAGTTTGGTTTGCTGACAGGCAGTGGCTTCCCTTGTTTGGGCCGCCAAACTTCAGTCCTGGCACCAAAAATCCTCCCCCCTATTTCCTTGCCATGCTTACCACCCACTTCCCCTGGAACAGTCTTACCGGTTGCCTGGGGAGACCGTGGCTTTGGGTGAAAAGTCCGTGCGGCTGTAGGGGTGGTGACCAGGTTCTCTGCAGCAAAGTACCTCTCAACGAGCTCCACCAGGTTGTCTGCTGACTTGGGGTCTCCTTGACTCACCCACTTCTGCAGGGGAATTGGCAGTGACCTCAGGAATTGGTCCATGACCACACGCTCCACTATTTGTGGCGCAGACAGGGACTCCGGCTGTAGCCATTTCCATACCAGGTGGATCAGATCAAACATCTGCGATCTTGGGGGCCTCTTATCTTGGAAGAACCAGCTGTGGACCCGCTGAGCTCGAACAGCCAAGGTGACACCGAGTCGTGCCAGGATTTCCCGCTTGACCTTCTCATAATCTCCCGCTTCTGCTGACTCCAGATCATAGTAGGCCTTCTGCGCTTCTCCAGAAAGTAAGGGGGCGATCAGTCCTGCCCACTGGGTTTGGGGCCAACCTTCCCTCTCAGCGGTCCGTTCAAATGTTAGTAGGAAAGCCTCTGGATCATCATCTGCCGTCATCTTTGAAAGAAAGCGACCCACATGGATGGTTGAGGGCTTGTCTCCAATATCCTTCATTATCGCAGGTGACCCCTGTGCTAGCGTCTCCACAACCTCAGTAAGGGTTTTTCTATCCGCTATTGCAGCAGTGGCAAGCTGTTCAAACAGCCTCTGCAATTGCTCCTGTACAGCACCAATCTGTTGGAACAGCACCTTGGTTTGCTCCTGTGCGATAGCGTTGGCTTGCTGTAATGCAGCGTTAGTTTGCTGTTGTGCAGCGTTTGCTTGCTGCAATGTAGCGTTAGTTTGCTGTTGTGCAGCGTTTGCTTGCTGCTGTGCAGCGTTTGCTAACACCATTTGTTTGAGGATGTCCTCCATGTTGCCACTTTAGGTACTGGCCTTTTAAGTAGTAACTTACTACAGCTGGTCGCAGCCTCCACCATATGTAACCTGGGGGGCAGGTAGTAGGTACAAAAGCTCCCTGGGATGAGCAGGCACAGATACCAAGTCCATTGGATCAGTGAAAACACAGTGGGGTTTATTGGTGCTATATACAAAGTCAATGACAGGTGCTGTACAGTGTGGTGAAAACAAACAGAAGAAAAAATAGCTAAACAAAAGCCTAGCCGTGTCTCGGCTCTAACTACACAGTATGTACAGGCCCTCACTACCAGGCTGGACAAGCCTAACACTTGTCAGCTTCCACATTCATAGAGTAACAAGTTTTACCAACCTTCTTGCTCTCACAAACCAACGTTGTCTGTGTTTCCCAGGCTGAGCAAAGGCTGTCTGCTCAGGTGAGCTTTTAATTAAGCTGGTGGAGAGAACCAACACCTGAAGTGGATCCTGGCTCAGAGATCCCTGAATGTATATGAGAGGAGCCTGGGAGATGTATAAACCCCGAACAGGACTTTCCCAAGCTCTCTCTGGGATGCTCTGTCACACTACCTATAGTTTTCTGTCCCTAGATAAAATGTTTTTTTAAAGCACACTATAGCACAAGGAGAATTTCCCTCACTGTCCTTCCCTGTCCCTAGAAACAAGGATTATCACAGTGAAAGAAACTGACACTCTTCCTACCTATAGTTTTCTGTACCTAGAAAAAATGTTTTTTTAAAGCACACTATAGCACAAGGAGAATTTCCCTCACTGTCCTTCCCTGTCCCTAGAAACAAGGATTATCACAGTGAAAGAAACTGACACTCTTCCTACCTATAGTTTTCTGTCCCTAGAAAAAATGTTTTTTTAAAGCACACTATAGCACAAGGAGAATTTCCCTCACTGTCCTTCCCTGTCCCTAGAAACAAGGATTATCACAGTGAAAGAAACTGACACTCTCCCTACCTATAGTTTTCTGTCCCTAGAAAAAATGTTTTTTTAAAGCACACTATAGCACAAGGAGAATTTCCCTCACTGTCCTTCCCTGTCCCTAGAAACAAGGATTATCACAGTGAAAGAAACTGACACTCTTCCTACCTATAGTTTTCTGTCCCTAGAAAAATTGTTTTTTTAAAGCACACTATAGCACAAGGAGAATTTCCCTCACTGTCCTTCCCTGTCCCTAGAAACAAGGATTATCACAGTGAAAGAAACTGACACTCTTCCTACCTATAGTTTTCTGTCCCTAGAAAAAATGTTTTTTTAAAGCACACTATAGCACAAGGAGAATTTCCCTCACTGTCCTTCCCTGTCCCTAGAAACAAGGATTATCATAGTGAAAGAAACTGACACTCTTCCTACCTATAGTTTTCTGTCCCTAGAAAAAATGTTTTTTTAAAGCACACTATAGCACAAGGAGAATTTCCCTCACTGTCCTTCCCTGTCCCTAGAAACAAGGATTATCACAGTTAAAGAAACTGACACTCTTCCTACCTATAATTTTCTGTCCCTAGAAAAAATGTTTTTTTAAAGCACACTATAGCACAAAGAGAATTTCCCTCACTGTCCTTCCCTGTCCCTAGAAACAAGGATTATCACAGTGAAAGAAACTGACACTCTTCCTACCTATAGTTTTCTGTCCCTAGAAAAAATGTTTTTTTAAAGCACACTATAGCACAAGGAGAATTTCCCTCACTGTCCTTCCCTGTCCCTAGAAACAAGGATTATCACAGTGAAAGAAACTGACACTCTTCCTACCTATAGTTTTCTGTCCCTAGAAAAAATGTTTTTTTAAAGCACACTATAGCACAAGGAGAATTTCCCTCACTGTCCTTCCCTGTCCCTAGAAACAAGGATTCGCACAGTAAAACACACTGACACTCTCCCTACCTATAGTTTTCTGTCCCTAGAAAAAATGTTTTTTTAAAGCACACTATAGCACAAGGAGAATTTCCCTCACTGTCCTTCCCTGTCCCTAGAAACAAGGATTCACACAGTAAAACACACTGACACTCTCCCTACCTATAGTTTTCTGTCCCTAGAAAAAATGTTTTTTTAAAGCACACTATAGCACAAGGAGAATTTCCCTCACTGTCCTTCCCTGTCCCTAGAAACAAGGATTATCACAGTGAAAGAAACTGACACTCTTCCTACCTATAGTTTTCTGTCCCTAGAAAAAATGTTTTTTTAAAGCACACTATAGCACAAGGAGAATTTCCCTCACTGTCCTTCCCTGTCCCTAGAAACAAGGATTATCATAGTGAAAGAAACTGACACTCTTCCTACTGTGACAGCAGGAAGGTAAAGTCACCTGGTTGCATCCAGGGGGGTAGATATATTTCTCCCAGATTCAGGCTTTATGCTGACTTATACAACTAGGGAGGGAGTTGATGAAGCCCAGCTGAGGCTAGTGGGCTCATGGATGACTCATACCTCTAGGGAGAGGGCTGGGCGTCGTGCAGGCAGGGAGTTGATGAGACCAGCTGAAGCCTGTCAGTTCGTTTAAGGCCTCTATAAAAACTCCCAGCTTCATTAGATGTTAGCTCATGCCTGGACCCAGACCTGTGTGGACTGTCTAGGGAGAGTGAACCCCTGTGCGGTGAGGCAAAGCCTGTGTGGCTATTTGTTTGGACTTTTACTAAACCAGGGACTTAGGGACTAGGACAGCACCAGGCTGATCCCAGTTGTTAGTTTAGGAAACCTGCATGTTTAGTCAGAGGTCAAACTGACCAGGATTTATTTTGTTTATGTTTCTTTTTGGCTTTGCTGTGTTTTTGTCACTGTACATAGAGAAATAAACCGCACCTTTTGATTTTGAAAACCACAACCTCCGTCTGCTGGCCCTGTTTTTGTGTGGGGAGCCCAACCAGGGGGTCACACACACCTGCTACTGAGTTAACCCCCTCACAGTTGGTGGAGAACCAGTGGCAGTTTTTTTTAAGCCAGCATGGAGGAGATACTGAAACAGCTGGCTCTAGCAAATGCCAATCAACAGCAGACAAATGCAGGTTTGCAAAGGAGCCTTGCAGCCCAGCAGCAAGCTCATCAACAAGCCCAGCAGCAATCTGAGGCCCGCTTCATAGACCTGTTACAGAAGCAAGAGCAGAGACTACAACAAATGGAAGCAGTAATGCAGCAACGTCCGCAGACCAGTGAGGAAAGCCGTCCCACTAATACCGCGTCCTTTGGGGTGAGTCGTTTATTGACAAAAATGACTGGAGAGGATGATCCAGAGGTATTTTTGACCACATTTGAAAGGACTGCTGAAAGAGAAAAGTGGCCTGAGGAGCAGTGGGCTGGACTGGTGGCTCCTCTGTTAACTGGTGAATCGCAGAAGGCTTACTATGACCTAGAGCCTGACCAAGCAAAAGACTATGTGATGCTAAAAGCTGAAATATTGGCAAGGCTGGGTGTCACCCTGGCTGTCCGGGCTCAGCGTGTGCATAACTGGACTTTCCAGCTTGGAAAACCCCCCAGGTCTCAAATGTATGATCTCATTCACCTGAGCAGGAAGTGGCTACAGCCAGAGACTTTGTCCGCACCAGAGATTGTGGAACGTGTTGTAATGGATCGGTTTTTGAGAGCTCTTCCTACTGCCATCCAAAAGTGGGTAAGCCATGGAGACCCAGAGACGGCCGGTGGTCTTGTGGATCGTGTAGAGAAATACTTGGCTACAGAGAACCTGACGGCCTCTTCCAGAGACTCTCGGACTTTCCACCCTAAGACCAGACCATCCCCAGGGGCGGATAAGAGGATTCCAAGGGGTGAGGGTGGAGAGAGTGAGAGGGTGGGAGCTCTACCCAAAGTTTGGCGAGAACAGCCTGGGAAGTCAGGGGCTCAAGAGGCAGCCAAAAGGATTGTTTGCTACCGCTGCCGGCAAGCGGGACATATTGCAGCAAATTGCCCGGTTGTGGAGGAACCCATGCAATGTGACTTTCTGACGGACAGACGTCAGTCGCTGTGTGCGACAGTCGCATGCACTGCCATTCGGGGAACTGAGAAACATTTATGCAAAATGTGTATTAATGGTAGAAATGTTGTGGTATTACTGGATTCAGGTAGCCTTGTGACCCTGATAAAGGCTGAATTAGTTAAAACAGAGGTCTCTGGGAATAGCAAGGTAGCTGTTATTTGTGTGCATGGGGACACCCGAGAGTATCCAGTGACTACAGTGTGTTTCGAGACCCCCAAAGGTGCCCTCTCATCCAGTGGGGTTAGTATCTCAATTACCGCATGATGCCATTGTGGGAAGAGATTTTCCGAAGTTCTGGGAACTGTGGGATGATCCTGAGCCCCCCACTGGTGCCCCTATGTACCAGGAATGTGATAGCCAGAACTCCTCTGAGAGTGGTGAGGACTCTCCAGAATTTCCCTTGTCAGTATTGGCAGGGGAGACTCAAGAAACTGGAGAGGAGCCCACCTCCTCAGACGAAAACCTACCGTCTGTGGAGTTTTCTGATCTGGAGGTTCACAGGGAAAATTTTGCCACAGAACAGTTAAAAGACCCCGCCCTAATAAAGGCACGGGAAAACGTAGTGGAAATAGATGGCGAGTTAGTGAACCCAGATAATACCTGCACTTACCCATACTTCAGCGTAGAGAAGGACCTACTGTATCGGGTGGCAAAAAGGGCAGAAGAAACCGTTGAGCAGCTTGTGGTGCCCAAACCTTACAGGAAGTTGGTGTTGGAGTTGGCCCATGGGCACATTCTTGGAGGTCATCTGGGGACAGAGAAAACCCGAGAGAGGGTATTACAGAGATTCTATTGGCCTGGGGTGATGAAGGACATAGAAAATTATTGTTCCTCCTGCCCTGTGTGTCAGAGGTCGGCCCTGATGCCACATTTCCGTAGCCCGCTGGTCCCTCTACCCATCATTGAGGTCCCGTTTGAGAGAATCGCAATGGATTTGGTAGGTCCTATAATCAAGTCCGCTAGGGGGCACCAGTACATATTGGTTATAATGGACTATGCCACCCGTTATCCAGAAGCGATCCCTCTCAGAAATACCTCGGCCAAAACCATAGCCAAAGAGCTATCTCTTGTTTTTAGCCGGGTGGGTATTTGTAAAGAACTGCTTACGGACCAAGGTACACCCTTTATGTCCCGGGTTATGAAAGAGCTGTGTAAATTGTTCAAAGTGACGCAATTGCGTACATCTGTGTATCACCCCCAAACCGATGGGCTGGTTGAAAGATTCAACAAAACCCTAAAACAAATGTTGAAGAAAGTGGTGGATAGAGATGGAAAGGATTGGGACTGTCTACTTCCTTATTTGATGTTTGCTATTAGGGAGGTGCCCCAATCCTCTACGGGATTCTCCCCCTTTGAGTTACTGTATGGGAGACACCCAAGAGGGCTGTTGGATATTGCCAAGGAAACTTGGGAAAGTGAGAGTTCTCCCCACAGGAGTGTGATTGAGCATGTCGCCCTGATGCAAGATCGAATTGCACAGGTAATGCCCATCGTGAAGGAACATTTGGCCCAAGCGCAGTTGGCACAGCAGAGAGTGTACAACCGTGGAGCAAAGACCCGTACCTTTTCCCCGGGGGATAGGATATTGGTACTTGTCCCTACGGTTGAAAGTAAATTCCTTGCCAAATGGCAAGGCCCCTACGAGATAATGGAAAAAGTGAGCGAAGTGAATTACAAGGTCAGACAACCAGGAAGGCGAAAGCCCGAACAGATATATCACGTTAATCTGTTGAAAGCCTGGAGGGATAGAGAGTCCCTAGTCGCAGAAACTTGGTCACCAGCTCAAACTGGTTGCGTGATTCCGGAGGTTGGAATAGCAGCCACCTTGTCACAACCCCAACAACAGGAGGTTAAGGAGTTTGTGCTTCGCAACAAGGAGGTGTTCTCTGAGCTGCCGGGACAAACATCTGGGGTAGAGCATGATATTATTACCCCGCCCGGTGAAAGGGTGAAGTTAAAACCCTATCGGATCCCAGAGGCCCGACGGGAGGCAATACGGGAGGAAGTACAGAAAATGCTGAACTTAGGGGTGATAGAGGAGTCCCAAAGTGATTGGTCTAGTCCCATTGTGTTGGTGCCTAAACCGGATGGGAGCTGGCGATTTTGTAACGATTTTCGTCAGTTGAACAAAGTTACAAAATTTGACACCTACCCCATGCCACGTATAGATGAGTTGATCGACCGGCTGGGAACAGCCCGATACATGACGACTCTTGACCTCACAAAAGGGTATTGGCAAATTCCCCTGGCCAAGTCGGCCAAAGAGAAAACCGCATTTGTAACCCCAGACGGGGCGTTCCAATATAAGAGAATGCCGTTCGGGTTACAGAATGCGCCGGCCACATTCCAGCGGAAAATGGACCAGATACTGAGGCCCCATCGGAAGTATGCTGCGGCTTACCTGGATGACGTAATTGTCCATAGCACAGATTGGGCCTCACATCTGCCAAAAGTGCAAGCAGTCCTAGACTCTATCCGGGAAGCGGGGTTTACGGCTAACCCCAAGAAGTGTACCATTGGGCAGGAGGAGGCCAAATATCTTGGGTACACCATTGGCAGGGGAGTGATAAAACCCCAACTCAACAAAGTCGAGGCCATCCAGAGTTGGCCACGTCCCAACAGCAAGAAGCAGGTACGGGCCTTTCTGGGAATCGCGGGTTATTATCGGCGCTTCATTCCCCACTTTGCTTCTAAGGCTGTGCCCCTAACCAACCTGACGAAAGGGAAAGGGTCGGTCATGATTAAATGGACCCCCGAGGCTGAGGCAGCATTCCAATTCTTGAAACAAGCCTTATGTAGCCAGCCAGTGTTGTACTCACCCGACTTCTCTAAAGACTTTGTCGTACAAAGTGATGCGTCAGATGTGGGGTTAGGAGCAGTATTGTCCCAGGTCTGGAACGGGGAAGAGCACCCAGTCATTTACCTCAGCAGGAAGTTGAAGTCCCATGAGGTAAATTACGCCACGGTTGAAAAGGAGTGTTTAGCGGTGAAGTGGGCTCTAGATTCCCTTCGGTACTATCTGCTAGGTAGGCACTTTGACATGGTTACGGATCACGCTCCGTTAAAGTGGATGGCTCAAAACAAGGAGACAAATAGAAGAGTGAATAGGTGGTTCCTGGCCCTACAGGAATTCAACTTCACAGTAAAGCATCGCCCTGGCGTTCAAATGGGGAATGTGGATGCTTTGTCTCGAGTACATGAATGCCTGATTGCTGGTGTTCCAACCCCAAGGTTAAAACAAGAGGGGGGGGTATGTGACAGCAGGAAGGTAAAGTCACCTGGTTGCATCCAGGGGGGTAGATATATTTCTCCCAGATTCAGGCTTTATGCTGACTTATACAACTAGGGAGGGAGTTGATGAAGCCCAGCTGAGGCTAGTGGGCTCATGGATGACTCATACCTCTAGGGAGAGGGCTGGGCGTCGTGCAGGCAGGGAGTTGATGAGACCAGCTGAAGCCTGTCAGTTCGTTTAAGGCCTCTATAAAAACTCCCAGCTTCATTAGATGTTAGCTCATGCCTGGACCCAGACCTGTGTGGACTGTCTAGGGAGAGTGAACCCCTGTGCGGTGAGGCAAAGCCTGTGTGGCTATTTGTTTGGACTTTTACTAAACCAGGGACTTAGGGACTAGGACAGCACCAGGCTGATCCCAGTTGTTAGTTTAGGAAACCTGCATGTTTAGTCAGAGGTCAAACTGACCAGGATTTATTTTGTTTATGTTTCTTTTTGGCTTTGCTGTGTTTTTGTCACTGTACATAGAGAAATAAACCGCACCTTTTGATTTTGAAAACCACAACCTCCGTCTGCTGGCCCTGTTTTTGTGTGGGGAGCCCAACCAGGGGGTCACACACACCTGCTACTGAGTTAACCCCCTCACACTACCTATAGTTTTCTGTCCCTAGAAAAAATGTTTTTTTAAAGCACACTATAGCACAAGGAGAATTTCCCTCACTGTCCTTCCCTGTCCCTAGAAACAAGGATTATCACAGTGAAAGAAACTGACACTCTTCCTACCTATAGTTTTCTGTCCCTAGAAAAAAATTTTTTTTAAAGCACACTATAGCACAAGGAGAATTTCCCTCACTGTCCTTCCCTGTCCCTAGAAACAAGGATTATCACAGTGAAAGAAACTGACACTCTTCCTACCTATAGTTTTCTGTCCCTAGAAAAAATGTTTTTTTAAAGCACACTATAGCACAAGGAGAATTTCCCTCACTGTCCTTCCCTGTCCCTAGAAACAAGGATTCGCACAGTAAAACACACTGACACTCTCCCTACCTATAGTTTTCTGTCCCTAGAAAAAATGTTTTTTTAAAGCACACTATAGCACAAGGACAATTTCCCTCACTGTCCTTCCCTGTCCCTAGAAACAAGGATTCGCACAGTAAAACACACTGACACTCTCCCTACCTATAGTTTTCTGTCCCTAGAAAAAATGATTTTTTAAAGCACACTATAGCACAAGGAGAATTTCCCTCACTGTCCTTCCCTGTCCCTAGAAACAAGGATTATCACAGTGAAAGAAACTGACACTCTTCCTACCTATAGTTTTCTGTCCCTAGAAAAAATGTTTTTTTAAAGCACACTATAGCACAAGGAGAATTTCCCTCACTGTCCTTCCCTGTCCCTAGAAACAAGGATTATCACAGTGAAAGAAACTGACACTCTTCCTACCTATAGTTTTCTGTCCCTAGAAAAAATGTTTTTTTAAAGCACACTATAGCACAAGGAGAATTTCCCTCACTGTCCTTCCCTGTCCCTAGAAACAAGGATTATCACAGTGAAAGAAACTGACACTCTTCCTACCTATAGTTTTCTGTCCCTAGAAAAAATGTTTTTTTAAAGCACACTATAGCACAAGGAGAATTTCCCTCACTGTCCTTCCCTGTCCCTAGAAACAAGGATTATCACAGTGAAAGAAACTGACACTCTTCCTTCCTATAGTTTTCTGTCCCTAGAAAAAATGTTTTTTTAAAGCACACTATAGCACAAGGAGAATTTCCCTCACTGTCCTTCCCTGTCCCTAGAAACAAGGATTATCACAGTGAAAGAAACTGACACTCTTCCTACCTATAGTTTTCTGTCCCTAGAAATTTTTTTTTTTAAAGCACACTATAGCACAAGGAGAATTTCCCTCACTGTCCTTCCCTGTCCCTAGAAACAAGGATTCGCACAGTAAAACACACTGACACTCTCCCTACCTATAGTTTTCTGTCCCTAGAAAAAATGTTTTTTTAAAGCACACTATAGCACAAGGAGAATTTCCCTCACTGTCCTTCCCTGTCCCTAGAAACAAGGATTCGCACAGTAAAACACACTGACACTCTCCCTACCTATAGTTTTCTGTCCCTAGAAAAAATGTTTTTTTAAAGCACACTATAGCACAAGGAGAATTTCCCTCACTGTCCTTCCCTGTCCCTAGAAACAAGGATTCACACAGTAAAACACACTGACACTCTCCCTGCCTATCCTTCTCTTTCCCTAAACTAAAGGAATCCAGGTTAAGCAAGAAAAAATAAATGTCACTGTCCCTGCCTATGCTTCTCTTTCCCTGCTCCGGAACACACTACACTAGGCCGCCGTGCTGGCGGCCTTTTATAGTGTGGGGCGTGTACTAAACACCCTCAGAAATAATTGGCCACAGGCATCCTGCCTGTGGCCAATCATTGCTCTCCTCGCCGGCGCTGTGATTGGCCAAGCATGCGGGGTCACAGTGCATGCTTGGCCAATCACAGCGCCTGGATGACACTGCGATGGCGTAGTGCATTGTGGGCCGTTCGCGTCACTCGAATTAGGCGCGAACGGCCCAAATCGTTCGATCTTCGTCGAACGATCGAACAGCCGATGTTCGAGTCGAACGTATGTTCGACTCGAACACCGAGCTCATACCTACTTACGATGTGCTCTCAAATCCTTCAGAACTACAGTCCAAAATACTGTTACTTTTGTTGATTGACTTTTTCTTCTCTCTGCAGACTGAAAAGGCATTGTACTGAGATATGCTCATAGCTCCTGCCACATGTACAAATTTACCTTTAGGTTTGTTTGTGTATATCTAAGTCAATGATGTCTTTTTTCCCTCTACAGTTATCAGCCACAAACTTGAATATGTAGAACTTGAGGAAAAAAGTATTCTTTGCATTGGCCGGGAATCGAACCCGGGCCTCCCGCGTGGCAGGCGAGAATTCTACCACTGAACCACCAATGCATTTATACAACACATTTGATTTATATTTTGTGTTGAAAAAATACAGAAGTCCATCCAGTTCAACCATAAAACAAATAATAAAAAAAAATAATATCATACAATCCCATATACCCAATTCTATACCCACAGTTGATCCAGAGGAAAGCAAAAAATCCCAGCAGAGCATGATCCAATTTGCTACAGCAGGGGAAAAAATTCCTTCCTGATCCCCTGAGAGGCAATCGGATTTTCCCCGGATCAACTTTACCTATAAATGTTAGTACCCAGTTATATTATATACATTTAGGAAAGATAGCTTTCTTAAAGCAATCTACTGAGCTGGCCAGAACCACCTCTGCAGGGAGTCTATTCCACATTTTCACAGCTCTTACTGTGAAGAAACCTTTCCGTATTTGAAGATGAAATCTCTTATTATCTAGACGTAAAGAGTGCCCCCTTGTCCTTTGTGTTGACCGTAAACTGAAAAACTCTTCTCAAGAGTGAATACATTCAGTTCCTCTAATCTTTCCTCATAGCTGAGCTCATCCATGCCTCTTATCAGTTTGGTTGCCCTTCTCTGCACTTTCTGCAGTTCCCCAATATCATTTTTGAGAACTGAATATCCGTCCTAAACCTAATCCTAACCCTAGCTGTAGCCCTAACCACTAACCCCCAACCCTAACTTCCAACCCTAACCCTAACCATAAACCCTAGCCATAACCCTAGCCCTAACCCTAACCCTAACCCTAACCCTTAACCATAAAACCTAACCCTCTAACCATAACCCTAACCCTAAGTCCTCACCCCTAATCCTCTAACCCTAACCCTCTAACCCTAACCCTAACCCTAACCCTAAACCTAACACCCTAAACCTATCCCCTAACCCTAACTGCTAACCCTAAGCCCCAACCCCTAACCCTAACACCCTAACCCTAAGAATTTCCTAACTTCGAATTTTTGAATTTCGAGTTTTCAAATTTCCGAATTTGGAATTTACAAATTTTCGAAATTTCCAATTTTAAATTTTCGAATTTTCGAATTTCCAAAATTCAGATTTTCATGAAATTTCCAATTTTCGAAATTCCAAATTCTGAAATTCGAAATTTCTGAAATGTCATATTTCAGAAATTCGAAATTTCGGTATTCGAAAATTTGAAAAACCGAAAATTCCGAAATGGAAAAATTCGGAAATTCGGAAATTTCGGCATTAACTAATTTGTCAAAATTTCTTAAAAAACGAATTCAGAACTAAACAAATTGCACATGTCTAGTCTAGGGTGAGTTGCTCATCCAAAGATATAGTACGGTGAGTGAACATTATTACTGGCTTGCAGTCTCCGCTCTAGTTTATCCCAAAGGTGTTCTATCGGGTTCATCATGGCCTCCGACAGTAGAGGTGTTGGACAGAAGTGTGGACACATGCTTGCCACCAGCTAGTCACACTTTCCCCAACACTTCTCTCCTTCTATTATGCAGCTGTTTTCTTTTTGATTTATTGTCCAACAGTTCCATAGCTCCCAAATGTCCCTTATTTGGAGGAACTGTCCATCACCAGGAACCAAATCCATTTGTCCGTCTTTCCTTCTCAGAGGACCTTCTTTATAGTCTGGAGTACATACCAATATACTGTTCATCTATCAAGCAGAATATTGGGCTTATTTCATTTCAAGCATACAGGAAATATTAGAATTTTCTTGTGCAATCCACTGAACATAAACGAAAAGATGGTCATTAAACTTCAATATTTTTGGTAGCTAAGTAAAGGGATCAGCCATAGTTGATTGTCAGGTCTTCGGAACAGCATGCTCTGGTGCAATTCATTCCAAGCTTACGATGTGCTCTCAAATCCTTCAGAACTACAGTCCAAAATACTGTTACTTTTGTTGATTGACTTTTTCTTCTCTCTGCAGACTGAAAAGGCATTGTACTGAGATATGCTCATAGCTCCTGCCACATGTACAAATTTACCTTTAGGTTTGTTTGTGTATATCTAAGTCAATGATGTCTTTTTTCCCTCTACAGTTATCAGCCACAAACTTGATAATGTAGAACTTGAGGCAAAGATTGGCCGGGAATCGAACCCGGGCCTCCCGCATGGCAGGCGAGAATTCTACCACTGAAACACCAATGCATTTATACAAAACATTTGATTTATATTGTCTGTTGAAAAAATACAGAAGTCCATCCAGTTCAACCATAAAACAAATAATAAAATAAAATAATATCATACAATCCCATATACCCAATTCTATACCCACAGTTGATCCAGAGGAAAGCAAAAAACCCCAGCAGAGCATGATCCAATTTGCTACAGCAGGGGAAAAATTCCTTCCTGATCCCCTGAGAGGCAATCGGATTTTCCCCGGATCAACTTTACCTATAAATGTTAGTACCCAGTTATATTATATACATTTAGGAAAGATAGCTTTCTTAAAGCAATCTACTGAGCTGGCCAGAACCACCTCTGCAGGGAGTCTATTCCACATTTTCACAGCTCTTACTGTGAAGAAACCTTTCCGTATTTGAAGATGAAATCTCTTATTATCTAGACGTAAAGAGTGCCCCCTTGTCCTTTGTGTTGACCGTAAACTGAAAAACTCTTCTCAAGAGTGAATACATTCAGTTCCTCTAATCTTTCCTCATAGCTGAGCTCATCCATGCCTCTTATCAGTTTGGTTGCCCTTCTCTGCACTTTCTGCAGTTCCCCAATATCATTTTTGAGAACTGAATATCCGTCCTAAACCTAATCCTAACCCTAGCTGTAGCCCTAACCACTAACCCCCAACCCTAACTTCCAACCCTAACCCTAACCATAAACCCTAGCCATAACCCTAGCCCTAACCCTAACCCTAACCCTTAACCATAAAACCTAACCCTCTAACCATAACCCTAACCCTAAGTCCTCACCCCTAATCCTCTAACCCTAACCCTCTAACCCTAACCCTAACCACTAACCCTAACCCTAAACCTAACACCCTAAACCTATCCCCTAACCCTAACTGCTAACCCTAAGCCCCAACCCCTAACCCTAACACCCTAACCCTAAGAATTTCCTAACTTCGAATTTTTGAATTTCGAGTTTTCAAATTTCCGAATTTGGAATTTACAAATTTTCGAAATTTCCAATTTTAAATTTTCGAATTTTCGAATTTCCAAAATTCAGATTTTCATGAAATTTCCAATTTTCGAAATTCCAAATTCTGAAATTCGAAATTTCTGAAATGTCATATTTCAGAAATTCGAAATTTCGGTATTCGAAAATTTGAAAAACCGAAAATTCCGAAATGGAAAAATTCGGAAATTCGGAAATTTCGGCATTAACTAATTTGTCAAAATTTCTTAAAAAACGAATTCAGAACTAAACAAATTGCACATGTCTAGTCTAGGGTGAGTTGCTCATCCAAAGATATAGTACGGTGAGTGAACATTATTACTGGCTTGCAGTCTCTGCTCTAGTTTATCCCAAAGGTGTTCTATCGGGTTCATCATGGCCTCCGACAGTAGAGGTGTTGGACAGAAGTGTGGACACATGCTTGCCACCAGCTAGACACACTTTCCCCAACACTTCTCTCCTTCTATTATGCAGCTGTTTTCTTTTTGATTTATTGTCCAACAGTTCCATAGCTCCCAAATGTCCCTTATTTGGAGGAACTGTCCATCACCAGGAACCAAATCCATTTGTCCGTCTTTCCTTCTCAGAGGACCTTCTTTATAGTCTGGAGTACATACCAATATACTGTTCATCTATCAAGCAGAATATTGGGCTTATTTCATTTCAAGCATACAGGAAATATTAGAATTTTCTTGTGCAATCCACTGAACATAAACGAAAAGATGGTCATTAAACTTCAATATTTTTGGTAGCTAAGTAAAGGGATCAGCCATAGTTGATTGTCAGGTCTTCGGAACAGCATGCTCTGGTGCAATTCATTCCAAGCTTACGATGTGCTCTCAAATCCTTCAGAACTACAGTCCAAAATACTGTTACTTTTGTTGATTGACTTTTTCTTCTCTCTGCAGACTGAAAAGGCATTGTACTGAGATATGCTCATAGCTCCTGCCACATGTACAAATTTACCTTTAGGTTTGTTTGTGTATATCTAAGTCAATGATGTCTTTTTTCCCTCTACAGTTATCAGCCACAAACTTGATAATGTAGAACTTGAGGCAAAGATTGGCCGGGAATCGAACCCGGGCCTCCCGCATGGCAGGCGAGAATTCTACCACTGAACCACCAATGCATTTATACAAAACATTTGATTTATATTGTCTGTTGAAAAAATACAGAAGTCCATCCAGTTCAACCATAAAACAAATAATAAAATAAAATAATATCATACAATCCCATATACCCAATTCTATACCCACAGTTGATCCAGAGGAAAGCAAAAAACCCCAGCAGAGCATGATCCAATTTGCTACAGCAGGGGAAAAATTCCTTCCTGATCCCCTGAGAGGCAATCGGATTTTCCCCGGATCAACTTTACCTATAAATGTTAGTACCCAGTTATATTATATACATTTAGGAAAGATAGCTTTCTTAAAGCAATCTACTGAGCTGGCCAGAACCACCTCTGCAGGGAGTCTATTCCACATTTTCACAGCTCTTACTGTGAAGAAACCTTTCCGTATTTGAAGATGAAATCTCTTATTATCTAGACGTAAAGAGTGCCCCCTTGTCCTTTGTGTTGACCGTAAACTGAAAAACTCTTCTCAAGAGTGAATACATTCAGTTCCTCTAATCTTTCCTCATAGCTGAGCTCATCCATGCCTCTTATCAGTTTGGTTGCCCTTCTCTGCACTTTCTGCAGTTCCCCAATATCATTTTTGAGAACTGAATATCCGTCCTAAACCTAATCCTAACCCTAGCTGTAGCCCTAACCACTAACCCCCAACCCTAACTTCCAACCCTAACCCTAACCATAAACCCTAGCCATAACCCTAGCCCTAACCCTAACCCTAACCCTTAACCATAAAACCTAACCCTCTAACCATAACCCTAACCCTAAGTCCTCACCCCTAATCCTCTAACCCTAACCCTCTAACCCTAACCCTAACCACTAACCCTAACCCTAAACCTAACACCCTAAACCTATCCCCTAACCCTAACTGCTAACCCTAAGCCCCAACCCCTAACCCTAACACCCTAACCCTAAGAATTTCCTAACTTCGAATTTTTGAATTTCGAGTTTTCAAATTTCCGAATTTGGAATTTACAAATTTTCGAAATTTCCAATTTTAAATTTTCGAATTTTCGAATTTCCAAAATTCAGATTTTCATGAAATTTCCAATTTTCGAAATTCCAAATTCTGAAATTCGAAATTTCTGAAATGTCATATTTCAGAAATTCGAAATTTCGGTATTCGAAAATTTGAAAAACCGAAAATTCCGAAATGGAAAAATTCGGAAATTCGGAAATTTCGGCATTAACTAATTTGTCAAAATTTCTTAAAAAACGAATTCAGAACTAAACAAATTGCACATGTCTAGTCTAGGGTGAGTTGCTCATCCAAAGATATAGTACGGTGAGTGAACATTATTACTGGCTTGCAGTCTCTGCTCTAGTTTATCCCAAAGGTGTTCTATCGGGTTCATCATGGCCTCCGACAGTAGAGGTGTTGGACAGAAGTGTGGACACATGCTTGCCACCAGCTAGACACACTTTCCCCAACACTTCTCTCCTTCTATTATGCAGCTGTTTTCTTTTTGATTTATTGTCCAACAGTTCCATAGCTCCCAAATGTCCCTTATTTGGAGGAACTGTCCATCACCAGGAACCAAACCCATTTGTCCGTCTTTCCTTCTCAGAGGACCTTCTTTATAGTCTGGAGTACATACCAATATACTGTTCATCTATCAAGCAGAATATTGGGCTTATTTCATTTCAAGCATACAGGAAATATTAGAATTTTCTTGTGCAATCCACTGAACATAAACGAAAAGATGGTCATTAAACTTCAATATTTTTGGTAGCTAAGTAAAGGGATCAGCCATAGTTGATTGTCAGGTCTTCGGAACAGCATGCTCTGGTGCAATTCATTCCAAGCTTACGATGTGCTCTCAAATCCTTCAGAACTACAGTCCAAAATACTGTTACTTTTGTTGATTGACTTTTTCTTCTCTCTGCAGACTGAAAAGGCATTGTACTGAGATATGCTCATAGCTCCTGCCACATGTACAAATTTACCTTTAGGTTTGTTTGTGTATATCTAAGTCAATGATGTCTTTTTTCCCTCTACAGTTATCAGCCACAAACTTGATAATGTAGAACTTGAGGCAAAGATTGGCCGGGAATCGAACCCGGGCCTCCCGCATGGCAGGCGAGAATTCTACCACTGAACCACCAATGCATTTATACAAAACATTTGATTTATATTGTCTGTTGAAAAAATACAGAAGTCCATCCAGTTCAACCATAAAACAAATAATAAAATAAAATAATATCATACAATCCCATATACCCAATTCTATACCCACAGTTGATCCAGAGGAAAGCAAAAAACCCCAGCAGAGCATGATCCAATTTGCTACAGCAGGGGAAAAATTCCTTCCTGATCCCCTGAGAGGCAATCGGATTTTCCCCGGATCAACTTTACCTATAAATGTTAGTACCCAGTTATATTATATACATTTAGGAAAGATAGCTTTCTTAAAGCAATCTACTGAGCTGGCCAGAACCACCTCTGCAGGGAGTCTATTCCACATTTTCACAGCTCTTACTGTGAAGAAACCTTTCCGTATTTGAAGATGAAATCTCTTATTATCTAGACGTAAAGAGTGCCCCCTTGTCCTTTGTGTTGACCGTAAACTGAAAAACTCTTCTCAAGAGTGAATACATTCAGTTCCTCTAATCTTTCCTCATAGCTGAGCTCATCCATGCCTCTTATCAGTTTGGTTGCCCTTCTCTGCACTTTCTGCAGTTCCCCAATATCATTTTTGAGAACTGAATATCCGTCCTAAACCTAATCCTAACCCTAGCTGTAGCCCTAACCACTAACCCCCAACCCTAACTTCCAACCCTAACCCTAACCATAAACCCTAGCCATAACCCTAGCCCTAACCCTAACCCTAACCCTTAACCATAAAACCTAACCCTCTAACCATAACCCTAACCCTAAGTCCTCACCCCTAATCCTCTAACCCTAACCCTCTAACCCTAACCCTAACCACTAACCCTAACCCTAAACCTAACACCCTAAACCTATCCCCTAACCCTAACTGCTAACCCTAAGCCCCAACCCCTAACCCTAACACCCTAACCCTAAGAATTTCCTAACTTCGAATTTTTGAATTTCGAGTTTTCAAATTTCCGAATTTGGAATTTACAAATTTTCGAAATTTCCAATTTTAAATTTTCGAATTTTCGAATTTCCAAAATTCAGATTTTCATGAAATTTCCAATTTTCGAAATTCCAAATTCTGAAATTCGAAATTTCTGAAATGTCATATTTCAGAAATTCGAAATTTCGGTATTCGAAAATTTGAAAAACCGAAAATTCCGAAATGGAAAAATTCGGAAATTCGGAAATTTCGGCATTAACTAATTTGTCAAAATTTCTTAAAAAACGAATTCAGAACTAAACAAATTGCACATGTCTAGTCTAGGGTGAGTTGCTCATCCAAAGATATAGTACGGTGAGTGAACATTATTACTGGCTTGCAGTCTCTGCTCTAGTTTATCCCAAAGGTGTTCTATCGGGTTCATCATGGCCTCCGACAGTAGAGGTGTTGGACAGAAGTGTGGACACATGCTTGCCACCAGCTAGACACACTTTCCCCAACACTTCTCTCCTTCTATTATGCAGCTGTTTTCTTTTTGATTTATTGTCCAACAGTTCCATAGCTCCCAAATGTCCCTTATTTGGAGGAACTGTCCATCACCAGGAACCAAATCCATTTGTCCGTCTTTCCTTCTCAGAGGACCTTCTTTATAGTCTGGAGTACATACCAATATACTGTTCATCTATCAAGCAGAATATTGGGCTTATTTCATTTCAAGCATACAGGAAATATTAGAATTTTCTTGTGCAATCCACTGAACATAAACGAAAAGATGGTCATTAAACTTCAATATTTTTGGTAGCTAAGTAAAGGGATCAGCCATAGTTGATTGTCAGGTCTTCGGAACAGCATGCTCTGGTGCAATTCATTCCAAGCTTACGATGTGCTCTCAAATCCTTCAGAACTACAGTCCAAAATACTGTTACTTTTGTTGATTGACTTTTTCTTCTCTCTGCAGACTGAAAAGGCATTGTACTGAGATATGCTCATAGCTCCTGCCACATGTACAAATTTACCTTTAGGTTTGTTTGTGTATATCTAAGTCAATGATGTCTTTTTTCCCTCTACAGTTATCAGCCACAAACTTGATAATGTAGAACTTGAGGAAAAGATTGGCCGGGAATCGCACCCGGGCCTCCCGCGTGGCAGGCGAGAATTCTACCACTGAACCACCAATGCATTTACACAAAACATTTGATTTATATTGTCTGTTGAAAAAATACAGAAGTCCATCCAGTTCAACCATAAAACAAATAATAAAATAAAATAATATCATACAATCCCATATACCCAATTCTATACCCACAGTTGATCCAGAGGAAAGCAAAAAACCCCAGCAGAGCATGATCCAATTTGCTACAGCAGGGGAAAAATTCCTTCCTGATCCCCTGAGAGGCAATCGGATTTTCCCCGGATCAACTTTACCTATAAATGTTAGTACCCAGTTATATTATATACATTTAGGAAAGATAGCTTTCTTAAAGCAATCTACTGAGCTGGCCAGAACCACCTCTGCAGGGAGTCTATTCCACATTTTCACAGCTCTTACTGTGAAGAAACCTTTCCGTATTTGAAGATGAAATCTCTTATTATCTAGACGTAAAGAGTGCCCCCTTGTCCTTTGTGTTGACCGTAAACTGAAAAACTCTTCTCAAGAGTGAATACATTCAGTTCCTCTAATGTTTCCTCATAGCTGAGCTCAGCCATGCCTCTTATCAGTTTGGTTGCCCTTCTCTGCACTTTCTGCAGTTCCCCAATATCATTTTTGAGAACTGAATATCCGTCCTAAACCTAATCCTAACCCTAGCTGTAGCCCTAACCACTAACCCCCAACCCTAACTTCCAACCCTAACCCTAACCATAAACCCTAGCCATAACCCTAGCCCTAACCCTAACCCTAACCCTTAACCATAAAACCTAACCCTCTAACCATAACCCTAACCCTAAGTCCTCACCCCTAATCCTCTAACCCTAACCCTCTAACCCTAACCCTAACCACTAACCCTAAACCTAACACCCTAAACCTATCCCCTAACCCTAACTGCTAACCCTAAGCCCCAACCCCTAACCCTAACACCCTAACCCTAAGAATTTCCTAACTTCGAATTTTTGAATTTCGAGTTTTCAAATTTCCGAATTTGGAATTTACAAATTTTCGAAATTTCCAATTTTAAATTTTCGAATTTTCGAATTTCCAAAATTCAGATTTTCATGAAATTTCCAATTTTCGAAATTCCAAATTCTGAAATTCGAAATTTCTGGAATGTCATATTTCAGAAATTCGAAATTTCGGTATTCGAAAATTTGAAAAACCGAAAATTCCGAAATGGAAAAATTCGGAAATTCGGAAATTTCGGCATTAACTAATTTGTCAAAATTTCTTAAAAAACGAATTCAGAACTAAACAAATTGCACATGTCTAGTCTAGGGTGAGTTGCTCATCCAAAGATATAGTACGGTGAGTGAACATTATTACTGGCTTGCAGTCTCTGCTCTAGTTTATCCCAAAGGTGTTCTATCGGGTTCATCATGGCCTCCGACAGTAGAGGTGTTGGACAGAAGTGTGGACACATGCTTGCCACCAGCTAGACACACTTTCCCCAACACTTCTCTCCTTCTATTATGCAGCTGTTTTCTTTTTGATTTATTGTCCAACAGTTCCATAGCTCCCAAATGTCCCTTATTTGGAGGAACTGTCCATCACCAGGAACCAAATCCATTTGTCCGTCTTTCCTTCTCAGAGGACCTTCTTTATAGTCTGGAGTACATACCAATATACTGTTCATCTATCAAGCAGAATATTGGGCTTATTTCATTTCAAGCATACAGGAAATATTAGAATTTTCTTGTGCAATCCACTGAACATAAACGAAAAGATGGTCATTAAACTTCAATATTTTTGGTAGCTAAGTAAAGGGATCAGCCATAGTTGATTGTCAGGTCTTCGGAACAGCATGCTCTGGTGCAATTCATTCCAAGCTTACGATGTGCTCTCAAATCCTTCAGAACTACAGTCCAAAATACTGTTACTTTTGTTGATTGACTTTTTCTTCTCTCTGCAGACTGAAAAGGCATTGTACTGAGATATGCTCATAGCTCCTGCCACATGTACAAATTTACCTTTAGGTTTGTTTGTGTATATCTAAGTCAATGATGTCTTTTTTCCCTCTACAGTTATCAGCCACAAACTTGATAATGTAGAACTTGAGGAAAAGATTGGCCGGGAATCGAACCCGGGCCTCCCGCATGGCAGGCGAGAATTCTACCACTGAACCACCAATGCATTTATACAAAACATTTGATTTATATTGTCTGTTGAAAAAATACAGAAGTCCATCCAGTTCAACCATAAAACAAATAATAAAATAAAATAATATCATACAATCCCATATACCCAATTCTATACCCACAGTTGATCCAGAGGAAAGCAAAAAACCCCAGCAGAGCATGATCCAATTTGCTACAGCAGGGGAAAAATTCCTTCCTGATCCCCTGAGAGGCAATCGGATTTTCCCCGGATCAACTTTACCTATAAATGTTAGTACCCAGTTATATTATATACATTTAGAAAAGATAGCTTTCTTAAAGCAATCTACTGAGCTGGCCAGAACCACCTCTGCAGGGAGTCTATTCCACATTTTCACAGCTCTTACTGTGAAGAAACCTTTCCGTATTTGAAGATGAAATCTCTTATTATCTAGACGTAAAGAGTGCCCCCTTGTCCTTTGTGTTGACCGTAAACTGAAAAACTCTTCTCAAGAGTGAATACATTCAGTTCCTCTAATCTTTCCTCATAGCTGAGCTCATCCATGCCTCTTATCAGTTTGGTTGCCCTTCTCTGCACTTTCTGCAGTTCCCCAATATCATTTTTGAGAACTGAATATCCGTCCTAAACCTAATCCTAACCCTAGCTGTAGCCCTAACCACTAACCCCCAACCCTAACTTCCAACCCTAACCCTAACCATAAACCCTAGCCATAACCCTAGCCCTAACCCTAACCCTAACCCTTAACCATAAAACCTAACCCTCTAACCATAACCCTAACCCTAAGTCCTCACCCCTAATCCTCTAACCCTAACCCTCTAACCCTAACCCTAACCACTAACCCTAAACCTAACACCCTAAACCTATCCCCTAACCCTAACTGCTAACCCTAAGCCCCAACCCCTAACCCTAACACCCTAACCCTAAGAATTTCCTAACTTCGAATTTTTGAATTTCGAGTTTTCAAATTTCCGAATTTGGAATTTACAAATTTTCGAAATTTCCAATTTTAAATTTTCGAATTTTCGAATTTCCAAAATTCAGATTTTCATGAAATTTCCAATTTTCGAAATTCCAAATTCTGAAATTCGAAATTTCTGGAATGTCATATTTCAGAAATTCGAAATTTCGGTATTCGAAAATTTGAAAAACCGAAAATTCCGAAATGGAAAAATTCGGAAATTCGGAAATTTCGGCATTAACTAATTTGTCAAAATTTCTTAAAAAACGAATTCAGAACTAAACAAATTGCACATGTCTAGTCTAGGGTGAGTTGCTCATCCAAAGATATAGTACGGTGAGTGAACATTATTACTGGCTTGCAGTCTCTGCTCTAGTTTATCCCAAAGGTGTTCTATCGGGTTCATCATGGCCTCCGACAGTAGAGGTGTTGGACAGAAGTGTGGACACATGCTTGCCACCAGCTAGACACACTTTCCCCAACACTTCTCTCCTTCTATTATGCAGCTGTTTTCTTTTTGATTTATTGTCCAACAGTTCCATAGCTCCCAAATGTCCCTTATTTGGAGGAACTGTCCATCACCAGGAACCAAATCCATTTGTCCGTCTTTCCTTCTCAGAGGACCTTCTTTATAGTCTGGAGTACATACCAATATACTGTTCATCTATCAAGCAGAATATTGGGCTTATTTCATTTCAAGCATACAGGAAATATTAGAATTTTCTTGTGCAATCCACTGAACATAAACGAAAAGATGGTCATTAAACTTCAATATTTTTGGTAGCTAAGTAAAGGGATCAGCCATAGTTGATTGTCAGGTCTTCGGAACAGCATGCTCTGGTGCAATTCATTCCAAGCTTACGATGTGCTCTCAAATCCTTCAGAACTACAGTCCAAAATACTGTTACTTTTGTTGATTGACTTTTTCTTCTCTCTGCAGACTGAAAAGGCATTGTACTGAGATATGCTCATAGCTCCTGCCACATGTACAAATTTACCTTTAGGTTTGTTTGTGTATATCTAAGTCAATGATGTCTTTTTTCCCTCTACAGTTATCAGCCACAAACTTGATAATGTAGAACTTGAGGAAAAGATTGGCCGGGAATCGAACCCGGGCCTCCCGCATGGCAGGCGGGAATTCTACCACTGAAACACCAATGCATTTATACAAAACATTTGATTTATATTGTCTGTTGAAAAAATACAGAAGTCCATCCAGTTCAACCATAAAACAAATAATAAAATAAAATAATATCATACAATCCCATATACCCAATTCTATACCCACAGTTGATCCAGAGGAAAGCAAAAAACCCCAGCAGAGCATGATCCAATTTGCTACAGCAGGGGAAAAAATTCCTTCCTGATCCCCTGAGAGGCAATCGGATTTTCCCCGGATCAACTTTACCTATAAATGTTAGTACCCAGTTATATTATATACATTTAGGAAAGATAGCTTTCTTAAAGCAATCTACTGAGCTGGCCAGAACCACCTCTGCAGGGAGTCTATTCCACATTTTCACAGCTCTTACTGTGAAGAAACCTTTCCGTATTTGAAGATGAAATCTCTTATTATCTAGACGTAAAGAGTGCCCCCTTGTCCTTTGTGTTGACCGTAAACTGAAAAACTCTTCTCAAGAGTGAATACATTCAGTTCCTCTAATCTTTCCTCATAGCTGAGCTCATCCATGCCTCTTATCAGTTTGGTTGCCCTTCTCTGCACTTTCTGCAGTTCCCCAATATCATTTTTGAGAACTGAATATCCGTCCTAAACCTAATCCTAACCCTAGCTGTAGCCCTAACCACTAACCCCCAACCCTAACTTCCAACCCTAACCCTAACCATAAACCCTAGCCATAACCCTAGCCCTAACCCTAACCCTAACCCTTAACCATAAAACCTAACCCTCTAACCATAACCCTAACCCTAAGTCCTCACCCCTAATCCTCTAACCCTAACCCTCTAACCCTAACCCTAACCACTAACCCTAACCCTAAACCTAACACCCTAAACCTATCCCCTAACCCTAACTGCTAACCCTAAGCCCCAACCCCTAACCCTAACACCCTAACCCTAAGAATTTCCTAACTTCGAATTTTTGAATTTCGAGTTTTCAAATTTCCGAATTTGGAATTTACAAATTTTCGAAATTTCCAATTTTAAATTTTCGAATTTTCGAATTTCCAAAATTCAGATTTTCATGAAATTTCCAATTTTCGAAATTCCAAATTCTGAAATTCGAAATTTCTGAAATGTCATATTTCAGAAATTCGAAATTTCGGTATTCGAAAATTTGAAAAACCGAAAATTCCGAAATGGAAAAATTCGGAAATTCGGAAATTTCGGCATTAACTAATTTGTCAAAATTTCTTAAAAAACGAATTCAGAACTAAACAAATTGCACATGTCTAGTCTAGGGTGAGTTGCTCATCCAAAGATATAGTACGGTGAGTGAACATTATTACTGGCTTGCAGTCTCTGCTCTAGTTTATCCCAAAGGTGTTCTATCGGGTTCATCATGGCCTCCGACAGTAGAGGTGTTGGACAGAAGTGTGGACACATGCTTGCCACCAGCTAGACACACTTTCCCCAACACTTCTCTCCTTCTATTATGCAGCTGTTTTCTTTTTGATTTATTGTCCAACAGTTCCATAGCTCCCAAATGTCCCTTATTTGGAGGAACTGTCCATCACCAGGAACCAAATCCATTTGTCCGTCTTTCCTTCTCAGAGGACCTTCTTTATAGTCTGGAGTACATACCAATATACTGTTCATCTATCAAGCAGAATATTGGGCTTATTTCATTTCAAGCATACAGGAAATATTAGAATTTTCTTGTGCAATCCACTGAACATAAACGAAAAGATGGTCATTAAACTTCAATATTTTTGGTAGCTAAGTAAAGGGATCAGCCATAGTTGATTGTCAGGTCTTCGGAACAGCATGCTCTGGTGCAATTCATTCCAAGCTTACGATGTGCTCTCAAATCCTTCAGAACTACAGTCCAAAATACTGTTACTTTTGTTGATTGACTTTTTCTTCTCTCTGCAGACTGAAAAGGCATTGTACTGAGATATGCTCATAGCTCCTGCCACATGTACAAATTTACCTTTAGGTTTGTTTGTGTATATCTAAGTCAATGATGTCTTTTTTCCCTCTACAGTTATCAGCCACAAACTTGATAATGTAGAACTTGAGGAAAAGATTGGCCGGGAATCAAACCCGGGCCTCCCGCGTGGCAGGCGAGAATTCTACCACTGAACCACCAATGCATTTATACAAAACATTTGATTTATATTGTCTGTTGAAAAAATACAGAAGTCCATCCAGTTCAACCATAAAACAAATAATAAAATAAAATAATATCATACAATCCCATATACCCAATTCTATACCCACAGTTGATCCAGAGGAAAGCAAAAAACCCCAGCAGAGCATGATCCAATTTGCTACAGCAGGGGAAAAATTCCTTCCTGATCCCCTGAGAGGCAATCGGATTTTCCCCGGATCAACTTTACCTATAAATGTTAGTACCCAGTTATATTATATACATTTAGGAAAGATAGCTTTCTTAAAGCAATCTACTGAGCTGGCCAGAACCACCTCTGCAGGGAGTCTATTCCACATTTTCACAGCTCTTACTGTGAAGAAACCTTTCCGTATTTGAAGATGAAATCTCTTATTATCTAGACGTAAAGAGTGCCCCCTTGTCCTTTGTGTTGACCGTAAACTGAAAAACTCTTCTCAAGAGTGAATACATTCAGTTCCTCTAATCTTTCCTCATAGCTGAGCTCATCCATGCCTCTTATCAGTTTGGTTGCCCTTCTCTGCACTTTCTGCAGTTCCCCAATATCATTTTTGAGAACTGAATATCCGTCCTAAGCCTAATCCTAACCCTAGCTGTAGCCCTAACCACTAACCCCCAACCCTAACTTCCAACCCTAACCCTAACCATAAACCCTAGCCATAACCCTAGCCCTAACCCTAACCCTAACCCTTAACCATAAAACCTAACCCTCTAACCATAACCCTAACCCTAAGTCCTCACCCCTAATCCTCTAACCCTAACCCTCTAACCCTAACCCTAACCACTAACCCTAAACCTAACACCCTAAACCTATCCCCTAACCCTAACTGCTAACCCTAAGCCCCAACCCCTAACCCTAACACCCTAACCCTAAGAATTTCCTAACTTCGAATTTTTGAATTTCGAGTTTTCAAATTTCCGAATTTGGAATTTACAAATTTTCGAAATTTCCAATTTTAAATTTTCGAATTTTCGAATTTCCAAAATTCAGAT
This sequence comes from Rana muscosa, assembly GCA_029206835.1. Taxonomy (NCBI): domain Eukaryota; kingdom Metazoa; phylum Chordata; class Amphibia; order Anura; family Ranidae; genus Rana; species Rana muscosa. Next base: position 338,116,288 of record CM055118.1, read on the forward strand.
TTTCATGAAATTTCCAATTTTCGAAATTCCAAATTCTGAAATTCGAAATTTCTGAAATGTCATATTTCAGAAATTCGAAATTTCGGTATTCGAAAATTTGAAAAACCGAAAATTCCGAAATGGAAAAATTCGGAAATTCGGAAATTTCGGCATTAACTAATTTGTCAAAATTTCTTAAAAAACGAATTCAGAACTAAACAAATTGCACATGTCTAGTCTAGGGTGAGTTGCTCATCCAAAGATATAGTACGGTGAGTGAACATTATTACTGGCTTGCAGTCTCTGCTCTAGTTTATCCCAAAGGTGTTCTATCGGGTTCATCATGGCCTCCGACAGTAGAGGTGTTGGACAGAAGTGTGGACACATGCTTGCCACCAGCTAGACACACTTTCCCCAACACTTCTCTCCTTCTATTATGCAGCTGTTTTCTTTTTGATTTATTGTCCAACAGTTCCATAGCTCCCAAATGTCCCTTATTTGGAGGAACTGTCCATCACCAGGAACCAAATCCATTTGTCCGTCTTTCCTTCTCAGAGGACCTTCTTTATAGTCTGGAGTACATACCAATATACTGTTCATCTATCAAGCAGAATATTGGGCTTATTTCATTTCAAGCATACAGGAAATATTAGAATTTTCTTGTGCAATCCACTGAACATAAACGAAAAGATGGTCATTAAACTTCAATATTTTTGGTAGCTAAGTAAAGGGATCAGCCATAGTTGATTGTCAGGTCTTCGGAACAGCATGCTCTGGTGCAATTCATTCCAAGCTTACGATGTGCTCTCAAATCCTTCAGAACTACAGTCCAAAATACTGTTACTTTTGTTGATTGACTTTTTCTTCTCTCTGCAGACTGAAAAGGCATTGTACTGAGATATGCTCATAGCTCCTGCCACATGTACAAATTTACCTTTAGGTTTGTTTGTGTATATCTAAGTCAATGATGTCTTTTTTCCCTCTACAGTTATCAGCCACAAACTTGATAATGTAGAACTTGAGGAAAAGATTGGCCGGGAATCAAACCCGGGCCTCCCGCGTGGCAGGCGAGAATTCTACCACTGAACCACCAATGCATTTATACAAAACATTTGATTTATATTGTCTGTTGAAAAAATACAGAAGTCCATCCAGTTCAACCATAAAACAAATAATAAAATAAAATAATATCATACAATCCCATATACCCAATTCTATACCCACAGTTGATCCAGAGGAAAGCAAAAAACCCCAGCAGAGCATGATCCAATTTGCTACAGCAGGGGAAAAATTCCTTCCTGATCCCCTGAGAGGCAATCGGATTTTCCCCGGATCAACTTTACCTATAAATGTTAGTACCCAGTTATATTATATACATTTAGGAAAGATAGCTTTCTTAAAGCAATCTACTGAGCTGGCCAGAACCACCTCTGCAGGGAGTCTATTCCACATTTTCACAGCTCTTACTGTGAAGAAACCTTTCCGTATTTGAAGATGAAATCTCTTATTATCTAGACGTAAAGAGTGCCCCCTTGTCCTTTGTGTTGACCGTAAACTGAAAAACTCTTCTCAAGAGTGAATACATTCAGTTCCTCTAATCTTTCCTCATAGCTGAGCTCATCCATGCCTCTTATCAGTTTGGTTGCCCTTCTCTGCACTTTCTGCAGTTCCCCAATATCATTTTTGAGAACTGAATATCCGTCCTAAGCCTAATCCTAACCCTAGCTGTAGCCCTAACCACTAACCCCCAACCCTAACTTCCAACCCTAACCCTAACCATAAACCCTAGCCATAACCCTAGCCCTAACCCTAACCCTAACCCTTAACCATAAAACCTAACCCTCTAACCATAACCCTAACCCTAAGTCCTCACCCCTAATCCTCTAACCCTAACCCTCTAACCCTAACCCTAACCACTAACCCTAAACCTAACACCCTAAACCTATCCCCTAACCCTAACTGCTAACCCTAAGCCCCAACCCCTAACCCTAACACCCTAACCCTAAGAATTTCCTAACTTCGAATTTTTGAATTTCGAGTTTTCAAATTTCCGAATTTGGAATTTACAAATTTTCGAAATTTCCAATTTTAAATTTTCGAATTTTCGAATTTCCAAAATTCAGATTTTCATGAAATTTCCAATTTTCGAAATTCCAAATTCTGAAATTCGAAATTTCTGAAATGTCATATTTCAGAAATTCGAAATTTCGGTATTCGAAAATTTGAAAAACCGAAAATTCCGAAATGGAAAAATTCGGAAATTCGGAAATTTCGGCATTAACTAATTTGTCAAAATTTCTTAAAAAACGAATTCAGAACTAAACAAATTGCACATGTCTAGTCTAGGGTGAGTTGCTCATCCAAAGATATAGTACGGTGAGTGAACATTATTACTGGCTTGCAGTCTCTGTTCTAGTTTATCCCAAAGGTGTTCTATCGGGTTCATCATGGCCTCCGACAGTAGAGGTGTTGGACAGAAGTGTGGACACATGCTTGCCACCAGCTAGACACACTTTCCCCAACACTTCTCTCCTTCTATTATGCAGCTGTTTTCTTTTTGATTTATTGTCCAACAGTTCCATAGCTCCCAAATGTCCCTTATTTGGAGGAACTGTCCATCACCAGGAACCAAATCCATTTGTCCGTCTTTCCTTCTCAGAGGACCTTCTTTATAGTCTGGAGTACATACCAATATACTGTTCATCTATCAAGCAGAATATTGGGCTTATTTCATTTCAAGCATACAGGAAATATTAGAATTTTCTTGTGCAATCCACTGAACATAAACGAAAAGATGGTCATTAAACTTCAATATTTTTGGTAGCTAAGTAAAGGGATCAGCCATAGTTGATTGTCAGGTCTTCGGAACAGCATGCTCTGGTGCAATTCATTCCAAGCTTACGATGTGCTCTCAAATCCTTCAGAACTACAGTCCAAAATACTGTTACTTTTGTTGATTGACTTTTTCTTCTCTCTGCAGACTGAAAAGGCATTGTACTGAGATATGCTCATAGCTCCTGCCACATGTACAAATTTACCTTTAGGTTTGTTTGTGTATATCTAAGTCAATGATGTCTTTTTTCCCTCTACAGTTATCAGCCACAAACTTGATAATGTAGAACTTGAGGAAAAGATTGGCCGGGAATCGAACCCGGGCCTCCCGCATGGCAGGCGAGAATTCTACCACTGAACCACCAATGCATTTATACAAAACATTTGATTTATATTGTCTGTTGAAAAAATACAGAAGTCCATCCAGTTCAACCATAAAACAAATAATAAAATAAAATAATATCATACAATCCCATATACCCAATTCTATACCCACAGTTGATCCAGAGGAAAGCAAAAAACCCCAGCAGAGCATGATCCAATTTGCTACAGCAGGGGAAAAATTCCTTCCTGATCCCCTGAGAGGCAATCGGATTTTCCCCGGATCAACTTTACCTATAAATGTTAGTACCCAGTTATATTATATACATTTAGAAAAGATAGCTTTCTTAAAGCAATCTACTGAGCTGGCCAGAACCACCTCTGCAGGGAGTCTATTCCACATTTTCACAGCTCTTACTGTGAAGAAACCTTTCCGTATTTGAAGATGAAATCTCTTATTATCTAGACGTAAAGAGTGCCCCCTTGTCCTTTGTGTTGACCGTAAACTGAAAAACTCTTCTCAAGAGTGAATACATTCAGTTCCTCTAATCTTTCCTCATAGCTGAGCTCATCCATGCCTCTTATCAGTTTGGTTGCCCTTCTCTGCACTTTCTGCAGTTCCCCAATATCATTTTTGAGAACTGAATATCCGTCCTAAACCTAATCCTAACCCTAGCTGTAGCCCTAACCACTAACCCCCAACCCTAACTTCCAACCCTAACCCTAACCATAAACCCTAGCCATAACCCTAGCCCTAACCCTAACCCTAACCCTTAACCATAAAACCTAACCCTCTAACCATAACCCTAACCCTAAGTCCTCACCCCTAATCCTCTAACCCTAACCCTCTAACCCTAACCCTAACCACTAACCCTAAACCTAACACCCTAAACCTATCCCCTAACCCTAACTGCTAACCCTAAGCCCCAACCCCTAACCCTAACACCCTAACCCTAAGAATTTCCTAACTTCGAATTTTTGAATTTCGAGTTTTCAAATTTCCGAATTTGGAATTTACAAATTTTCGAAATTTCCAATTTTAAATTTTCGAATTTTCGAATTTCCAAAATTCAGATTTTCATGAAATTTCCAATTTTCGAAATTCCAAATTCTGAAATTCGAAATTTCTGGAATGTCATATTTCAGAAATTCGAAATTTCGGTATTCGAAAATTTGAAAAACCGAAAATTCCGAAATGGAAAAATTCGGAAATTCGGAAATTTCGGCATTAACTAATTTGTCAAAATTTCTTAAAAAACGAATTCAGAACTAAACAAATTGCACATGTCTAGTCTAGGGTGAGTTGCTCATCCAAAGATATAGTACGGTGAGTGAACATTATTACTGGCTTGCAGTCTCTGCTCTAGTTTATCCCAAAGGTGTTCTATCGGGTTCATCATGGCCTCCGACAGTAGAGGTGTTGGACAGAAGTGTGGACACATGCTTGCCACCAGCTAGACACACTTTCCCCAACACTTCTCTCCTTCTATTATGCAGCTGTTTTCTTTTTGATTTATTGTCCAACAGTTCCATAGCTCCCAAATGTCCCTTATTTGGAGGAACTGTCCATCACCAGGAACCAAATCCATTTGTCCGTCTTTCCTTCTCAGAGGACCTTCTTTATAGTCTGGAGTACATACCAATATACTGTTCATCTATCAAGCAGAATATTGGGCTTATTTCATTTCAAGCATACAGGAAATATTAGAATTTTCTTGTGCAATCCACTGAACATAAACGAAAAGATGGTCATTAAACTTCAATATTTTTGGTAGCTAAGTAAAGGGATCAGCCATAGTTGATTGTCAGGTCTTCGGAACAGCATGCTCTGGTGCAATTCATTCCAAGCTTACGATGTGCTCTCAAATCCTTCAGAACTACAGTCCAAAATACTGTTACTTTTGTTGATTGACTTTTTCTTCTCTCTGCAGACTGAAAAGGCATTGTACTGAGATATGCTCATAGCTCCTGCCACATGTACAAATTTACCTTTAGGTTTGTTTGTGTATATCTAAGTCAATGATGTCTTTTTTCCCTCTACAGTTATCAGCCACAAACTTGATAATGTAGAACTTGAGGAAAAGATTGGCCGGGAATCGAACCCGGGCCTCCCGCATGGCAGGCGAGAATTCTACCACTGAAACACCAATGCATTTATACAAAACATTTGATTTATATTGTCTGTTGAAAAAATACAGAAGTCCATCCAGTTCAACCATAAAACAAATAATAAAATAAAATAATATCATACAATCCCATATACCCAATTCTATACCCACAGTTGATCCAGAGGAAAGCAAAAAACCCCAGCAGAGCATGATCCAATTTGCTACAGCAGGGGAAAAAATTCCTTCCTGATCCCCTGAGAGGCAATCGGATTTTCCCCGGATCAACTTTACCTATAAATGTTAGTACCCAGTTATATTATATACATTTAGGAAAGATAGCTTTCTTAAAGCAATCTACTGAGCTGGCCAGAACCACCTCTGCAGGGAGTCTATTCCACATTTTCACAGCTCTTACTGTGAAGAAACCTTTCCGTATTTGAAGATGAAATCTCTTATTATCTAGACGTAAAGAGTGCCCCCTTGTCCTTTGTGTTGACCGTAAACTGAAAAACTCTTCTCAAGAGTGAATACATTCAGTTCCTCTAATCTTTCCTCATAGCTGAGCTCATCCATGCCTCTTATCAGTTTGGTTGCCCTTCTCTGCACTTTCTGCAGTTCCCCAATATCATTTTTGAGAACTGAATATCCGTCCTAAACCTAATCCTAACCCTAGCTGTAGCCCTAACCACTAACCCCCAACCCTAACTTCCAACCCTAACCCTAACCATAAACCCTAGCCATAACCCTAGCCCTAACCCTAACCCTAACCCTTAACCATAAAACCTAACCCTCTAACCATAACCCTAACCCTAAGTCCTCACCCCTAATCCTCTAACCCTAACCCTCTAACCCTAACCCTAACCACTAACCCTAACCCTAAACCTAACACCCTAAACCTATCCCCTAACCCTAACTGCTAACCCTAAGCCCCAACCCCTAACCCTAACACCCTAACCCTAAGAATTTCCTAACTTCGAATTTTTGAATTTCGAGTTTTCAAATTTCCGAATTTGGAATTTACAAATTTTCGAAATTTCCAATTTTAAATTTTCGAATTTTCGAATTTCCAAAATTCAGATTTTCATGAAATTTCCAATTTTCGAAATTCCAAATTCTGAAATTCGAAATTTCTGAAATGTCATATTTCAGAAATTCGAAATTTCGGTATTCGAAAATTTGAAAAACCGAAAATTCCGAAATGGAAAAATTCGGAAATTCGGAAATTTCGGCATTAACTAATTTGTCAAAATTTCTTAAAAAACGAATTCAGAACTAAACAAATTGCACATGTCTAGTCTAGGGTGAGTTGCTCATCCAAAGATATAGTACGGTGAGTGAACATTATTACTGGCTTGCAGTCTCTGCTCTAGTTTATCCCAAAGGTGTTCTATCGGGTTCATCATGGCCTCCGACAGTAGAGGTGTTGGACAGAAGTGTGGACACATGCTTGCCACCAGCTAGACACACTTTCCCCAACACTTCTCTCCTTCTATTATGCAGCTGTTTTCTTTTTGATTTATTGTCCAACAGTTCCATAGCTCCCAAATGTCCCTTATTTGGAGGAACTGTCCATCACCAGGAACCAAATCCATTTGTCCGTCTTTCCTTCTCAGAGGACCTTCTTTATAGTCTGGAGTACATACCAATATACTGTTCATCTATCAAGCAGAATATTGGGCTTATTTCATTTCAAGCATACAGGAAATATTAGAATTTTCTTGTGCAATCCACTGAACATAAACGAAAAGATGGTCATTAAACTTCAATATTTTTGGTAGCTAAGTAAAGGGATCAGCCATAGTTGATTGTCAGGTCTTCGGAACAGCATGCTCTGGTGCAATTCATTCCAAGCTTACGATGTGCTCTCAAATCCTTCAGAACTACAGTCCAAAATACTGTTACTTTTGTTGATTGACTTTTTCTTCTCTCTGCAGACTGAAAAGGCATTGTACTGAGATATGCTCATAGCTCCTGCCACATGTACAAATTTACCTTTAGGTTTGTTTGTGTATATCTAAGTCAATGATGTCTTTTTTCCCTCTACAGTTATCAGCCACAAACTTGATAATGTAGAACTTGAGGCAAAGATTGGCCGGGAATCGAACCCGGGCCTCCCGCATGGCAGGCGAGAATTCTACCACTGAACCACCAATGCATTTATACAAAACATTTGATTTATATTGTCTGTTGAAAAAATACAGAAGTCCATCCAGTTCAACCATAAAACAAATAATAAAATAAAATAATATCATACAATCCCATATACCCAATTCTATACCCACAGTTGATCCAGAGGAAAGCAAAAAACCCCAGCAGAGCATGATCCAATTTGCTACAGCAGGGGAAAAAATTCCTTCCTGATCCCCTGAGAGGCAATCGGATTTTCCCCGGATCAACTTTACCTATAAATGTTAGTACCCAGTTATATTATATACATTTAGGAAAGATAGCTTTCTTAAAGCAATCTACTGAGCTGGCCAGAACCACCTCTGCAGGGAGTCTATTCCACATTTTCACAGCTCTTACTGTGAAGAAACCTTTCCGTATTTGAAGATGAAATCTCTTATTATCTAGACGTAAAGAGTGCCCCCTTGTCCTTTGTGTTGACCGTAAACTGAAAAACTCTTCTCAAGAGTGAATACATTCAGTTCCTCTAATCTTTCCTCATAGCTGAGCTCATCCATGCCTCTTATCAGTTTGGTTGCCCTTCTCTGCACTTTCTGCAGTTCCCCAATATCATTTTTGAGAACTGAATATCCGTCCTAAACCTAATCCTAACCCTAGCTGTAGCCCTAACCACTAACCCCCAACCCTAACTTCCAACCCTAACCCTAACCATAAACCCTAGCCATAACCCTAGCCCTAACCCTAACCCTAACCCTTAACCATAAAACCTAACCCTCTAACCATAACCCTAACCCTAAGTCCTCACCCCTAATCCTCTAACCCTAACCCTCTAACCCTAACCCTAACCACTAACCCTAACCCTAAACCTAACACCCTAAACCTATCCCCTAACCCTAACTGCTAACCCTAAGCCCCAACCCCTAACCCTAACACCCTAACCCTAAGAATTTCCTAACTTCGAATTTTTGAATTTCGAGTTTTCAAATTTCCGAATTTGGAATTTACAAATTTTCGAAATTTCCAATTTTAAATTTTCGAATTTTCGAATTTCCAAAATTCAGATTTTCATGAAATTTCCAATTTTCGAAATTCCAAATTCTGAAATTCGAAATTTCTGAAATGTCATATTTCAGAAATTCGAAATTTCGGTATTCGAAAATTTGAAAAACCGAAAATTCCGAAATGGAAAAATTCGGAAATTCGGAAATTTCGGCATTAACTAATTTGTCAAAATTTCTTAAAAAACGAATTCAGAACTAAACAAATTGCACATGTCTAGTCTAGGGTGAGTTGCTCATCCAAAGATATAGTACGGTGAGTGAACATTATTACTGGCTTGCAGTCTCTGCTCTAGTTTATCCCAAAGGTGTTCTATCGGGTTCATCATGGCCTCCGACAGTAGAGGTGTTGGACAGAAGTGTGGACACATGCTTGCCACCAGCTAGACACACTTTCCCCAACACTTCTCTCCTTCTATTATGCAGCTGTTTTCTTTTTGATTTATTGTCCAACAGTTCCATAGCTCCCAAATGTCCCTTATTTGGAGGAACTGTCCATCACCAGGAACCAAATCCATTTGTCCGTCTTTCCTTCTCAGAGGACCTTCTTTATAGTCTGGAGTACATACCAATATACTGTTCATCTATCAAGCAGAATATTGGGCTTATTTCATTTCAAGCATACAGGAAATATTAGAATTTTCTTGTGCAATCCACTGAACATAAACGAAAAGATGGTCATTAAACTTCAATATTTTTGGTAGCTAAGTAAAGGGATCAGCCATAGTTGATTGTCAGGTCTTCGGAACAGCATGCTCTGGTGCAATTCATTCCAAGCTTACGATGTGCTCTCAAATCCTTCAGAACTACAGTCCAAAATACTGTTACTTTTGTTGATTGACTTTTTCTTCTCTCTGCAGACTGAAAAGGCATTGTACTGAGATATGCTCATAGCTCCTGCCACATGTACAAATTTACCTTTAGGTTTGTTTGTGTATATCTAAGTCAATGATGTCTTTTTTCCCTCTACAGTTATCAGCCACAAACTTGATAATGTAGAACTTGAGGAAAAGATTGGCCGGGAATCAAACCCGGGCCTCCCGCGTGGCAGGCGAGAATTCTACCACTGAACCACCAATGCATTTATACAAAACATTTGATTTATATTGTCTGTTGAAAAAATACAGAAGTCCATCCAGTTCAACCATAAAACAAATAATAAAATAAAATAATATCATACAATCCCATATACCCAATTCTATACCCACAGTTGATCCAGAGGAAAGCAAAAAACCCCAGCAGAGCATGATCCAATTTGCTACAGCAGGGGAAAAATTCCTTCCTGATCCCCTGAGAGGCAATCGGATTTTCCCCGGATCAACTTTACCTATAAATGTTAGTACCCAGTTATATTATATACATTTAGGAAAGATAGCTTTCTTAAAGCAATCTACTGAGCTGGCCAGAACCACCTCTGCAGGGAGTCTATTCCACATTTTCACAGCTCTTACTGTGAAGAAACCTTTCCGTATTTGAAGATGAAATCTCTTATTATCTAGACGTAAAGAGTGCCCCCTTGTCCTTTGTGTTGACCGTAAACTGAAAAACTCTTCTCAAGAGTGAATACATTCAGTTCCTCTAATCTTTCCTCATAGCTGAGCTCATCCATGCCTCTTATCAGTTTGGTTGCCCTTCTCTGCACTTTCTGCAGTTCCCCAATATCATTTTTGAGAACTGAATATCCGTCCTAAGCCTAATCCTAACCCTAGCTGTAGCCCTAACCACTAACCCCCAACCCTAACTTCCAACCCTAACCCTAACCATAAACCCTAGCCATAACCCTAGCCCTAACCCTAACCCTAACCCTTAACCATAAAACCTAACCCTCTAACCATAACCCTAACCCTAAGTCCTCACCCCTAATCCTCTAACCCTAACCCTCTAACCCTAACCCTAACCACTAACCCTAAACCTAACACCCTAAACCTATCCCCTAACCCTAACTGCTAACCCTAAGCCCCAACCCCTAACCCTAACACCCTAACCCTAAGAATTTCCTAACTTCGAATTTTTGAATTTCGAGTTTTCAAATTTCCGAATTTGGAATTTACAAATTTTCGAAATTTCCAATTTTAAATTTTCGAATTTTCGAATTTCCAAAATTCAGATTTTCATGAAATTTCCAATTTTCGAAATTCCAAATTCTGAAATTCGAAATTTCTGAAATGTCATATTTCAGAAATTCGAAATTTCGGTATTCGAAAATTTGAAAAACCGAAAATTCCGAAATGGAAAAATTCGGAAATTCGGAAATTTCGGCATTAACTAATTTGTCAAAATTTCTTAAAAAACGAATTCAGAACTAAACAAATTGCACATGTCTAGTCTAGGGTGAGTTGCTCATCCAAAGATATAGTACGGTGAGTGAACATTATTACTGGCTTGCAGTCTCTGCTCTAGTTTATCCCAAAGGTGTTCTATCGGGTTCATCATGGCCTCCGACAGTAGAGGTGTTGGACAGAAGTGTGGACACATGCTTGCCACCAGCTAGACACACTTTCCCCAACACTTCTCTCCTTCTATTATGCAGCTGTTTTCTTTTTGATTTATTGTCCAACAGTTCCATAGCTCCCAAATGTCCCTTATTTGGAGGAACTGTCCATCACCAGGAACCAAATCCATTTGTCCGTCTTTCCTTCTCAGAGGACCTTCTTTATAGTCTGGAGTACATACCAATATACTGTTCATCTATCAAGCAGAATATTGGGCTTATTTCATTTCAAGCATACAGGAAATATTAGAATTTTCTTGTGCAATCCACTGAACATAAACGAAAAGATGGTCATTAAACTTCAATATTTTTGGTAGCTAAGTAAAGGGATCAGCCATAGTTGATTGTCAGGTCTTCGGAACAGCATGCTCTGGTGCAATTCATTCCAAGCTTACGATGTGCTCTCAAATCCTTCAGAACTACAGTCCAAAATACTGTTACTTTTGTTGATTGACTTTTTCTTCTCTCTGCAGACTGAAAAGGCATTGTACTGAGATATGCTCATAGCTCCTGCCACATGTACAAATTTACCTTTAGGTTTGTTTGTGTATATCTAAGTCAATGATGTCTTTTTTCCCTCTACAGTTATCAGCCACAAACTTGATAATGTAGAACTTGAGGAAAAGATTGGCCGGGAATCGAACCCGGGCCTCCCGCATGGCAGGCGAGAATTCTACCACTGAAACACCAATGCATTTATACAACACATTTGATTTATATTGTCTGTTGAAAAAATACAGAAGTCCATCCAGTTCAACCATAAAACAAATAATAAAATAAAATAATATCATACAATCCCATATACCCAATTCTATACCCACAGTTGATCCAGAGGAAAGCAAAAAACCCCAGCAGAGCATGATCCAATTTGCTACAGCAGGGGAAAAAATTCCTTCCTGATCCCCTGAGAGGCAATCGGATTTTCCCCGGATCAACTTTACCTATAAATGTTAGTACCCAGTTATATTATATACATTTAGGAAAGATAGCTTTCTTAAAGCAATCTACTGAGCTGGCCAGAACCACCTCTGCAGGGAGTCTATTCCACATTTTCACAGCTCTTACTGTGAAGAAACCTTTCCGTATTTGAAGATGAAATCTCTTATTATCTAGACGTAAAGAGTGCCCCCTTGTCCTTTGTGTTGACCGTAAACTGAAAAACTCTTCTCAAGAGTGAATACATTCAGTTCCTCTAATCTTTCCTCATAGCTGAGCTCATCCATGCCTCTTATCAGTTTGGTTGCCCTTCTCTGCACTTTCTGCAGTTCCCCAATATCATTTTTGAGAACTGAATATCCGTCCTAAACCTAATCCTAACCCTAGCTGTAGCCCTAACCACTAACCCCCAACCCTAACTTCCAACCCTAACCCTAACCATAAACCCTAGCCATAACCCTAGCCCTAACCCTAACCCTAACCCTTAACCATAAAACCTAACCCTCTAACCATAACCCTAACCCTAAGTCCTCACCCCTAATCCTCTAACCCTAACCCTCTAACCCTAATCCTAACCACTAACCCTAAACCTAACACCCTAAACCTATCCCCTAACCCTAACTGCTAACCCTAAGCCCCAACCCCTAACCCTAACACCCTAACCCTAAGAATTTCCTAACTTTGAATTTTTGAATTTCGAGTTTTCAAATTTCCGAATTTGGAATTTACAAATTTTCGAAATTTCCAATTTTAAATTTTCGAATTTTCGAATTTCCAAAATTCAGATTTTCATGAAATTTCCAATTTTCGAAATTCCAAATTCTGAAATTCGAAATTTCTGAAATGTCATATTTCAGAAATTCGAAATTTCGGTATTCGAAAATTTGAAAAACCGAAAATTCCGAAATGGAAAAATTCGGAAATTCGGAAATTTCGGCATTAACTAATTTGTCAAAATTTCTTAAAAAACGAATTCAGAACTAAACAAATTGCACATGTCTAGTCTAGGGTGAGTTGCTCATCCAAAGATATAGTACGGTGAGTGAACATTATTACTGGCTTGCAGTCTCTGCTCTAGTTTATCCCAAAGGTGTTCTATCGGGTTCATCATGGCCTCCGACAGTAGAGGTGTTGGACAGAAGTGTGGACACATGCTTGCCACCAGCTAAACACACTTTCCCCAACACTTCTCTCCTTCTATTATGCAGCTGTTTTCTTTTTGATTTATTGTCCAACAGTTCCATAGCTCCCAAATGTCCCTTATTTGGAGGAACTGTCCATCACCAGGAACCAAATCCATTTGTCCGTCTTTCCTTCTCAGAGGACCTTCTTTATAGTCTGGAGTACATACCAATATACTGTTCATCTATCAAGCAGAATATTGGGCTTATTTCATTTCAAGCATACAGGAAATATTAGAATTTTCTTGTGCAATCCACTGAACATAAACGAAAAGATGGTCATTAAACTTCAATATTTTTGGTAGCTAAGTAAAGGGATCAGCCATAGTTGATTGTCAGGTCTTCGGAACAGCATGCTCTGGTGCAATTCATTCCAAGCTTACGATGTGCTCTCAAATCCTTCAGAACTACAGTCCAAAATACTGTTACTTTTGTTGATTGACTTTTTCTTCTCTCTGCAGACTGAAAAGGCATTGTACTGAGATATGCTCATAGCTCCTGCCACATGTACAAATTTACCTTTAGGTTTGTTTGTGTATATCTAAGTCAATGATGTCTTTTTTCCCTCTACAGTTATCAGCCACAAACTTGATAATGTAGAACTTGAGGAAAAGATTGGCCGGGAATCGAACCCGGGCCTCCCGCATGGCAGGCGAGAATTCTACCACTGAAACACCAATGCATTTATACAACACATTTGATTTATATTGTCTGTTGAAAAAATACAGAAGTCCATCCAGTTCAACCATAAAACAAATAATAAAATAAAATAATATCATACAATCCCATATACCCAATTCTATACCCACAGTTGATCCAGAGGAAAGCAAAAAACCCCAGCAGAGCATGATCCAATTTGCTACAGCAGGGGAAAAAATTCCTTCCTGATCCCCTGAGAGGCAATCGGATTTTCCCCGGATCAACTTTACCTATAAATGTTAGTACCCAGTTATATTATATACATTTAGGAAAGATAGCTTTCTTAAAGCAATCTACTGAGCTGGCCAGAACCACCTCTGCAGGGAGTCTATTCCACATTTTCACAGCTCTTACTGTGAAGAAACCTTTCCGTATTTGAAGATGAAATCTCTTATTATCTAGACGTAAAGAGTGCCCCCTTGTCCTTTGTGTTGACCGTAAACTGAAAAACTCTTCTCAAGAGTGAATACATTCAGTTCCTCTAATCTTTCCTCATAGCTGAGCTCATCCATGCCTCTTATCAGTTTGGTTGCCCTTCTCTGCACTTTCTGCAGTTCCCCAATATCATTTTTGAGAACTGAATATCCGTCCTAAACCTAATCCTAACCCTAGCTGTAGCCCTAACCACTAACCCCCAACCCTAACTTCCAACCCTAACCCTAACCATAAACCCTAGCCATAACCCTAGCCCTAACCCTAACCCTAACCCTTAACCATAAAACCTAACCCTCTAACCATAACCCTAACCCTAAGTCCTCACCCCTAATCCTCTAACCCTAACCCTCTAACCCTAACCCTAACCACTAACCCTAACCCTAAACCTAACACCCTAAACCTATCCCCTAACCCTAACTGCTAACCCTAAGCCCCAACCCCTAACCCTAACACCCTAACCCTAAGAATTTCCTAACTTTGAATTTTTGAATTTCGAGTTTTCAAATTTCCGAATTTGGAATTTACAAATTTTCGAAATTTCCAATTTTAAATTTTCGAATTTTCGAATTTCCAAAATTCAGATTTTCATGAAATTTCCAATTTTCGAAATTCCAAATTCTGAAATTCGAAATTTCTGAAATGTCATATTTCAGAAATTCGAAATTTCGGTATTCGAAAATTTGAAAAACCGAAAATTCCGAAATGGAAAAATTCGGAAATTCGGAAATTTCGGCATTAACTAATTTGTCAAAATTTCTTAAAAAACGAATTCAGAACTAAACAAATTGCACATGTCTAGTCTAGGGTGAGTTGCTCATCCAAAGATATAGTACGGTGAGTGAACATTATTACTGGCTTGCAGTCTCTGCTCTAGTTTATCCCAAAGGTGTTCTATCGGGTTCATCATGGCCTCCGACAGTAGAGGTGTTGGACAGAAGTGTGGACACATGCTTGCCACCAGCTAGACACACTTTCCCCAACACTTCTCTCCTTCTATTATGCAGCTGTTTTCTTTTTGATTTATTGTCCAACAGTTCCATAGCTCCCAAATGTCCCTTATTTGGAGGAACTGTCCATCACCAGGAACCAAATCCATTTGTCCGTCTTTCCTTCTCAGAGGACCTTCTTTATAGTCTGGAGTACATACCAATATACTGTTCATCTATCAAGCAGAATATTGGGCTTATTTCATTTCAAGCATACAGGAAATATTAGAATTTTCTTGTGCAATCCACTGAACATAAACGAAAAGATGGTCATTAAACTTCAATATTTTTGGTAGCTAAGTAAAGGGATCAGCCATAGTTGATTGTCAGGTCTTCGGAACAGCATGCTCTGGTGCAATTCATTCCAAGCTTACGATGTGCTCTCAAATCCTTCAGAACTACAGTCCAAAATACTGTTACTTTTGTTGATTGACTTTTTCTTCTCTCTGCAGACTGAAAAGGCATTGTACTGAGATATGCTCATAGCTCCTGCCACATGTACAAATTTACCTTTAGGTTTGTTTGTGTATATCTAAGTCAATGATGTCTTTTTTCCCTCTACAGTTATCAGCCACAAACTTGATAATGTAGAACTTGAGGAAAAGATTGGCCGGGAATCGAACCCGGGCCTCCCGCATGGCAGGCGAGAATTCTACCACTGAACCACCAATGCATTTATACAAAACATTTGATTTATATTGTCTGTTGAAAAAATACAGAAGTCCATCCAGTTCAACCATAAAACAAATAATAAAATAAAATAATATCATACAATCCCATATACCCAATTCTATACCCACAGTTGATCCAGAGGAAAGCAAAAAACCCCAGCAGAGCATGATCCAATTTGCTACAGCAGGGGAAAAATTCCTTCCTGATCCCCTGAGAGGCAATCGGATTTTCCCCGGATCAACTTTACCTATAAATGTTAGTACCCAGTTATATTATATACATTTAGGAAAGATAGCTTTCTTAAAGCAATCTACTGAGCTGGCCAGAACCACCTCTGCAGGGAGTCTATTCCACATTTTCACAGCTCTTACTGTGAAGAAACCTTTCCGTATTTGAAGATGAAATCTCTTATTATCTAGACGTAAAGAGTGCCCCCTTGTCCTTTGTGTTGACCGTAAACTGAAAAACTCTTCTCAAGAGTGGATACATTCAGTTCCTCTAATCTTTCCTCATAGCTGAGCTCATCCATGCCTCTTATCAGTTTGGTTGCCCTTCTCTGCACTTTCTGCAGTTCCCCAATATCATTTTTGAGAACTGAATATCCGTCCTAAACCTAATCCTAACCCTAGCTGTAGCCCTAACCACTAACCCCCAACCCTAACTTCCAACCCTAACCCTAACCATAAACCCTAGCCATAACCCTAGCCCTAACCCTAACCCTAACCCTTAACCATAAAACCTAACCCTCTAACCATAACCCTAACCCTAAGTCCTCACCCCTAATCCTCTAACCCTAACCCTCTAACCCTAACCCTAACCACTAACCCTAAACCTAACACCCTAAACCTATCCCCTAACCCTAACTGCTAACCCTAAGCCCCAACCCCTAACCCTAACACCCTAACCCTAAGAATTTCCTAACTTCGAATTTTTGAATTTCGAGTTTTCAAATTTCCGAATTTGGAATTTACAAATTTTCGAAATTTCCAATTTTAAATTTTCGAATTTTCGAATTTCCAAAATTCAGATTTTCATGAAATTTCCAATTTTCGAAATTCCAAATTCTGAAATTCGAAATTTCTGGAATGTCATATTTCAGAAATTCGAAATTTCGGTATTCGAAAATTTGAAAAACCGAAAATTCCGAAATGGAAAAATTCGGAAATTCGGAAATTTCGGCATTAACTAATTTGTCAAAATTTCTTAAAAAACGAATTCAGAACTAAACAAATTGCACATGTCTAGTCTAGGGTGAGTTGCTCATCCAAAGATATAGTACGGTGAGTGAACATTATTACTGGCTTGCAGTCTCTGCTCTAGTTTATCCCAAAGGTGTTCTATCGGGTTCATCATGGCCTCCGACAGTAGAGGTGTTGGACAGAAGTGTGGACACATGCTTGCCACCAGCTAGACACACTTTCCCCAACACTTCTCTCCTTCTATTATGCAGCTGTTTTATTTTTGATTTATTGTCCAACAGTTCCATAGCTCCCAAATGTCCCTTATTTGGAGGAACTGTCCATCACCAGGAACCAAATCCATTTGTCCGTCTTTCCTTCTCAGAGGACCTTCTTTATAGTCTGGAGTACATACCAATATACTGTTCATTAGGGATGAGCCGAACACCCCCGGGTTCGGTTCGCACCAGAACCTTCGAACGGACCGAAAGTTCGCGCGAATTTTCGAACCCTATTCGTTATAATGGACGCGAACGTTCGAAATCAAAATTGCTAATTACAACGGGCAATATGCATGTTAATGTTATAAAACAGGTTTGGGGACCCGGGTCCTGCCCCAGGGGACATATATCAATGCAAAAAGAAATTTTAAAAACTAAAGTTTTTTCGGGAGCAGTCATTTTAATGATGCATAAAGTGAAAAAAAAAAAGTGAAATTTTCCTTTAAATATGGTACCTGGGGGGTGTCTAAAGTATGCCTGTGAAGTGGCATGTGTTTCCCGTGTTTAGAACTGTCCTTGCACAAAATGACATTTGTAAAGGAAAAAAAGAAGCCATTTAAAACCACTTGCGGCTTTAATGTCATGTCTTGTCCTGGCCGCCATATGGCTGAAAATCCTTGAGAAAAATGGCATGGCTACCCCATCACCCCCCCCCACCCCAGCCCCTTTGGGTCTTGTATGGATACTAAGGGGGACCCCGCACCCAAAATAAAACCCTATACCTACAACCCTATATACTCTGAACAGCAGTATATAGGTGGTGCAAACAAGACATGGACTGTAGGTTTGTTCTTAAGTAGAATCTGAACAGGTACATTATGAAGTGTAGCTACATCCCAAAAAAATCAATTTTTAAGCTTTTTGGAGAACATAGGGAGGGGTTATCACCCCTGTAACATTTGCTGTCTTTGCACATCTGTTCAGAACATGTCACCTCACTTTCCGTCCCAATGACAAATGTTTTTGGAAA
This sequence comes from Rana muscosa, assembly GCA_029206835.1. NCBI lineage: Eukaryota > Metazoa > Chordata > Amphibia > Anura > Ranidae > Rana > Rana muscosa. Next base: position 338,134,542 of record CM055118.1, read on the forward strand.
AGTGGGGTTTTAATTGAAACAAGGATTGGTGATAAAGCATCAGTAGAGAGGAGATACCTTTTTCCCAAATTAAATCTAACAGGATAGAATTTTCCTTCCTAGGGGTAGATTTCCTCTCACTTCCTGTTTTCTCTTGCCGTTTGCAAGTAGGAGTCGTTTGTAAGTTGGATGTTTGAAAGTAGGGGCCTGCCGTATATACTCTGCAGAAATTTGCCCTATTAGATGTTGGTGTAGCCACAAGACTGGTGGGCACAGGAATGGGCCCTGCTATGAGTTAATAGATCAAGATTTGTACTTGCATGCACCTGTTGAACCGGGCAGAAAAATTGGGCCTTTGGTGGTGGTGGTGGTGGTGGTGGACGGTGTTGCCACAAGACTGTAAGCCCTCACAGTTACTCTTGGTGGGTGCAGGAATGGGCCCTGCTGTGAGTTATTAGATCAAGATTTGTAATTGCATGCACCTGTTGAACAGGGCAGAAAAATTGGGCCTTTGGTGGTGGTGGTGGTGGTGGACGGTGTTGCCACAAGACTGTAGGCCCTCATAGTTACTCTTGGTGGGCGCAGGAATGGGCCCTGCTGTGAACTATTAGATCAAGATTTGTAATTACACGCCCCTGTTAAACAGGGGCTGAAAAATTGTGCCTTAGGCATTGGTGCTGGTGCCACAACACTGCAACCCCTCACAGATACTGTACTCTGAGCACAGCAATGAGACCTGTTGCAAAGCATTGCCTAAAAATTGTAATTACACGCCCCAACAGGGGCTGAAAAATTGTGCCTTAGGCATTGGTGCTGGTGCCACAACACTGCAACCCCTCACAGATACTGTACTCTGAGCACAGCAGTCACACCTGTTGCGAAGCATCTTTTTAAAAAAAATTAATTACACGCCCCTGTTATACAGGGGCTGAAAAATTGTGCCTTAGGCACTGGTGCTGGTGCCACAACACTGCAACCCCTCACAGATACTGTACTCTGAGCACAGCAATGAGACCTGTTGCAAAGCATTGCCTAAAAATTGTAATTACACGCCCCAACAGGGGCTGAAAAATTGTGCCTTAGGCACTGGTGCTGGTGCCACAACACTGCAACCCCTCACAGATACTGTACTCTGAGCACAGCAGTCACACCTGTTGCGAAGCATCTTTTTAAAAAATTGTAATTACACGCCCCTGTTATACAGGGGCTGAAAAATTGTGCCTTAGGCACTGGTGTGGTGGCATGGATCATTGAGGAGGAGGAAGAGGATAGTCAGTGAACATAACAGGACAGTCACTCAGCATCAGCATAGGCAGTCTTGAAGGGATGTGACATTATAAATTATTCCGTTATATCCGCTTCAGGTGTCTGGTAGCTGGTGGTGATCCAAGACTGATTCATTTTTATGAAGGTCAGTCGATCAACCGAGTCGGTGGACAGGCGCACCCTATGATCGGTGACAAATCCTCCAGCAGCACTGAATGTGCGTTCGGAAAGAACGCTGGATGCAGGACAGGCCAGTAGCTCAATTGCATACTGTGCAAGCTCTGGCCAGTGATCCATCCTCAGGACCCAGTAAGCCAGAGGATTTTCGGTGGGAAAGGTGTCCAAGTCTGACCTTGCCCCTAGGTATTCCTGCACCATGTATATCAGACGCTGGCGATGGTTGCTGGAACCGATCATTCCTTGGGGCTGCGGACTAAAAAATTGTCTGAACGCATCGGTCAGACGTCCACCTTCCCCACCGCTCCTTCTGCTACTGACCGAAGCCTCAGCAACTTGTCGTCCAGGACCAGGAGTTTGTAACCTCCCAGTTTCTGGGAACGCGTTGCACAGACCTTTCTGCAAGGCCTCCCTGAGATGTCTCATCCTCTGCTCCCTCTGCGACGGCAAGATAAGGTCCGCAACCTTACCCTTGTACCGTGGATCAAGGAGAGTGGCCAGCCAGTAATGGTCACTCTCCTTGATCCGAAGAACACAAGGATCCTTCCGCAGGCTTTGCAGGATCAGGGAGGCCATGCAGCGTAGGTTAGCTGAGGCATTCGGTCCGGAGTCTTCTGGGTCACTGAGGATGACATGATCGCCAGCCACCTCCTCCCAGCCACGTACAAGTCCACTGGTTTGTTGGGACTGTACATCATCCCTAAAAGACTGCTGCTGCTGATGCTGAGTGCCAGGCTCCACCTCCATGCTCACACAATCCTCCTCCTCCTCCTCCTCCTCCTCCTCTTCCTGTGTGATGGGTGGGACAGAAGGAACATTGTCTGGATAAAGGGGGCCTTGAGAGACAAGGAAGTCCTCCTCTTCCTGCCTCTGTTCTGCCTCAAGTGCCCTGTCCATTATCCCACGCAGCGTATGCTCCAACAGGTGGACAAGAGGTACAGTGTCACTGATGCATGCACTGTCACTGCTCACCATCCTCGTGGCCTCCTCAAATGGTGAGAGGACAGTGCATGCATCCCTGATCATGCTCCACTGGCGTGGGGAAAAAAAGCCAAGCTCCCCTGACCCTGTCCTGGTGCCGTAGTCGCAAAGGTACTCATTGATGGCCCTCTGCTGCGTGTGCAGTCGCTGCAGCATGGCCAACGTTGAGTTCCACCTGGTGGGCATGTCACATATTAGGCGGTTCTTGGGCAGGTTCAGCTCCTTTTGCAGCTCAGTCAGCCGAGCACTGGCATTATAAGATCGGCGGAAATGCACACAGACTTTCCTGGCCTGCCTCAGGACATCCTGTAAGCCTGGGAACCTGCCCAAGAACCGCTGCACCACCAGGTTGAGGACGTGAGCCATACAGGGCACATGGGTGAGCTGCCCCTGTCGCAGGGCGGAGAGGAGGTTGGTGCCATTATCAGAAACGACCATTCCTGGCTTAAGCTGGCGTGGCGTCAACCACCTCTCGGCCTGCCCCTGCAGAGCTGCCAGAACCTCTGGCCCAGTGTGGCTCCTGTCCCCCAAACACACCAGCGCAAGCACGGCATGGCATCTTTTTGCCTGCGTACTCGCGTAGCCCCTTGTACGCCTACGGAGCACCGCTGGTTCCGAGGACAGAGCACTCGAAGAGGACATGGAGGAAGAAGAAGAGGAGGGGGTGGAGGAGAGAGGTGTGTCACAACCAGTAGTAGCATTTTGGAGGCGTGGTGGCGGAACAACCTCCAACACTACTGCACCTTGTCCTGCATCCCTCCCAGCTACCAATAGAGTGACCCAATGGGCCGTGAAAGAAAGATAACGTCCCTGTCCATGCCTGCTGGACCATGAGTCAGCGGTAATATGCACCTTACCGCTGACCGCCCTGTCCAGCGAGGCATGGACATTGCCTTCCACATGCCAGTAGAGAGACGGAATCGCCTTCCGTGAGAAAAAGTGGCGTTTGGGAACCTGCCACTGAGGAACCGCACATTGAACAAACTCACGGAAGGGGGCCGAGTCTATCAACTGAAAAGGCAGCAGTTGAAGTGCTAGCAATTTAGCCAAGCTAGCATTCAACCGCTGGGCATGTGGATGGCTGGGAGTATACTTCTTTCGACGGTCCAGCAGCTGGGGCAGGGAAATTTGCCTGCTACAATCGGACGTCGGTGTACTGCAAGTACTTGGTTGTGACACACCTAATTCTACACCTTCAGTCCTCTCAGAGCAGCTTTCAGAGAGAACTGAAGATATAGTGGGGATGGAGATCCCAGCTGATGAGGAGCAAGGAGAGGTCCGCTTTGTTCTTTGGTGTGGGTCTTTTATGTGTGCTTGCCAACGAGCTGCATGGCAGGTCGACATATGTCTGCTCATGCTTGTGGTGCCCAAGCGGCTGATGTTTTGGCCACGCGAGATACGCTTGAGACAAATATTGCAAATAGCAGTGGTGCGATCTGATGCACTCGTCTCAAAAAAGGCCCACACCAAAGAACTTTTGTGATAACGTGCAGAGGCAGCGCCCTGCACAGGCGGAGCTCTGCGGTGTGGTACAGTTGCTGTGCTGGCCTCTAGCTGGCCTCCAGGGGGCATCCTGCCTCGTTGGACATGTGACGCTGCATCCTCCTCCTCCTCCTCCTCTCTCCCTTCAGGCACCCACGTGGAGTCAGTGACCTCATCATCCCCTCCCTCTTCACCACTAGAGCAAACCTGGCAGTAAGCTGCAGCTGGTGGAACACTACTGCCAGATTGCTGTCCTTCAGCATCCCCTCTCTCTGCGCGCACACTACTGACTTCCTCAAGCTGGGTATCATCATCCGAGCCTTCGAATCGTTGGGCATCCTCCTGGAGCATGTACCCAACACTGTGCTCAAACAGTTCGGGGGACTCCTCAGGAGGACATGGTGGGTCTAGGGAAGGGGTGGCTGATGATGCCATTGAGTACGCGTTGGCAGCTGCTCTGCCAGTACCCTGAGCCTGGGTGAGAGAGGAAGAGGAGGATGAGGAGGGCTTGGTCATCCATTCTACCAAGCCTTCGGCATGATGCGGCTCCACATGTCCAGCTGCCGAAAACAAAGACAAGCGTGTCCCATGGCCACGTGCTGATGACGATGCACGACCACGTCCACGGCCAGCACTGTTGTCTCTAGAAACAGAGCCTGCCTGCCCTGTGTTCTTGCCTCGGCACGCTCTGCCTCTCCTTGGCGGTCTTCCAGCCATTGTAGTCGGTAGTGTATATAGTATAAAAAATAGAACTCCTATGTGTGCTCACAACACACTGTAGGTCCTATGGGTGCTGACACTAACACACTATAGGTACTATGTGTGCTGCTGACAAGAAAATATAGGAGCTCTGTTTGCTGCCACTAACACACTAGAAGTCCTATGGGTGCTGCTGAGAAGAAAATATAGGAGCTCTGTTTGCTGCCACTAACACACTAGAAGTCCTATGGGTGCTGCTGAGAAGAAAATATAGGAGCTCTGTTTGCTGCCACTAACACACTAGAAGTCCTATGGGTGCTGCTGAGAAGAAAATATAGGAGCTCTGTGTGATGCCACTAACACACTAGAAGTCCTATGGGTGCTGCTGAGAAGAAAATATAGGAGCTCTGTTTGCTGCCACTAACACACTAGAAGTCCTATGGGTGCTGCTGAGAAGAAAATATAGGAGCTCTGTTTGCTGCCACTAACACACTAGAAGTCCTATGGGTGCTGCTGAGAAGAAAATATAGGAGCTCTGTTTGCTGCCACTAACACACTAGAAGTCCTATGGGTGCTGCTGAGAAGAAAATATAGGAGCTCTGTGTGATGCCACTAACACACTAGAAGTCCTATGGGTGCTGCTGAGAAGAAAATATAGGAGCTCTGTTTGCTGCCACTAACACACTAGAAGTCCTATGGGTGCTGCTGAGAAGAAAATATAGGAGCTCTGTTTGCTGCCACTAACACACTAGAAGTCCTATGGGTGCTGCTGAGAAGAAAATATAGGAGCTCTGTTTGCTGCCACTAACACACTAGAAGTCCTATGGGTGCTGCTGAGAAGAAAATATAGGAGCTCTGTTTGCTGCCACTAACACACTAGAAGTCCTATGGGTGCTGCTGAGAAGAAAATATAGGAGCTCTGTTTGCTGCCACTAACACACTAGAAGTCCTATGGGTGCTGCTGAGAAGAAAATATAGGAGCTCTGTGTGATGCCACTAACACACTAGAAGTCCTATGGGTGCTGCTGAGAAGAAAATATAGGAGCTCTGTTTGCTGCCACTAACACACTAGAAGTCCTATGGGTGCTGCTGAGAAGAAAATATAGGAGCTCTGTTTGCTGCCACTAACACACTAGAAGTCCTATGGGTGCTGCTGAGAAGAAAATATAGGAGCTCTGTGTGATGCCACTAACACACTAGAAGTCCTATGGGTGCTGCTGAGAAGAAAATATAGGAGCTCTGTTTGCTGCCACTAACACACTAGAAGTCCTATGGGTGCTGCTGAGAAGAAAATATAGGAGCTCTGTTTGCTGCCACTAACACACTAGAAGTCCTATGGGTGCTGCTGAGAAGAAAATATAGGAGCTCTGTTTGCTGCCACTAACACACTAGAAGTCCTATGGGTGCTGCTGAGAAGAAAATATAGGAGCTCTGTTTGCTGCCACTAACACACTAGAAGTCCTATGGGTGCTGCTGAGAAGAAAATATAGGAGCTCTGTTTGCTGCCACTAACACACTAGAAGTCCTATGGGTGCTGCTGAGAAGAAAATATAGGAGCTCTGTGTGATGCCACTAACACACTAGAAGTCCTATGGGTGCTGCTGAGAAGAAAATATAGGAGCTCTGTTTGCTGCCACTAACACACTAGAAGTCCTATGGGTGCTGCTGAGAAGAAAATATAGGAGCTCTGTTTGCTGCCACTAACACACTAGAAGTCCTATGGGTGCTGCTGAGAAGAAAATATAGGAGCTCTGTGTGATGCCACTAACACACTAGAAGTCCTATGGGTGCTGCTGAGATGAAAATATAGGAACTCTGTGTGATGCCACTAACACATTAGAAGTCCTATGGGTGCTGCTGAGAAGAAAATATAGGAGCTCTGTTTGCTGCCACTAACACACTAGAAGTCCTATGGGTGCTGCTGAGAAGAAAATATAGGAGCTCTGTGTGATGCCACTAACACACTAGAAGTCCTATGGGTGCTGCTGAGAAGAAAATATAGGAGCTCTGTTTGCTGCCACTAACACACTAGAAGTCCTATGGGTGCTGCTGAGAAGAAAATATAGGAGCTCTGTGTGATGCCACTAACACACTAGAAGTCCTATGGGTGCTGCTGAGAAGAAAATATAGGAGCTCTGTTTGCTGCCACTAACACACTAGAAGTCCTATGGGTGCTGCTGAGAAGAAAATATAGGAGCTCTGTTTGCTGCCACTAACACACTAGAAGTCCTATGGGTGCTGCTGAGAAGAAAATATAGGAGCTCTGTTTGCTGCCACTAACACACTAGAAGTCCTATGGGTGCTGCTGAGAAGAAAATATAGGAGCTCTGTGTGATGCCACTAACACACTAGAAGTCCTATGGGTGCTGCTGAGAAGAAAATATAGGAGCTCTGTTTGCTGCCACTCACACACTAGAAGTCCTATGGGTGCTGCTGAGAAGAAAATATAGGAGCTCTGTTTGCTGCCACTAACACACTAGAAGTATTATGGGTGCTGCTGAGAAGAAAATATAGGAGCTCTGTTTGCTGCCACTAACACACTAGAAGTCCTATGGGTGCTGCTGAGAAGAAAATATAGGAGCTCTGTTTGCTGCCACTAACACACTAGAAGTCCTATGGGTGCTGCTGAGAAGAAAATATAGGAGCTCTGTTTGCTGCCACTAACACACTAGAAGTCCTATGGGTGCTGCTGAGAAGAAAATATAGGAGCTCTGTGTGATGCCACTAACACACTAGAAGTCCTATGGGTGCTGCTGAGAAGAAAATATAGGAGCTCTGTTTGCTGCCACTAACACACTAGAAGTCCTATGGGTGCTGCTGAGAAGAAAATATAGGAGCTCTGTTTGCTGCCACTAACACACTAGAAGTCCTATGGGTGCTGCTGAGAAGAAAATATAGGAGCTCTGTGTGATGCCACTAACACACTAGAAGTCCTATGGGTGCTGCTGAGATGAAAATATAGGAACTCTGTGTGATGCCACTAACACATTAGAAGTCCTATGGGTGCTGCTGAGAAGAAAATATAGGAGCTCTGTTTGCTGCCACTAACACACTAGAAGTCCTATGGGTGCTGCTGAGAAGAAAATATAGGAGCTCTGTGTGATGCCACTAACACACTAGAAGTCCTATGGGTGCTGCTGAGAAGAAAATATAGGAGCTCTGTTTGCTGCCACTAACACACTAGAAGTCCTATGGGTGCTGCTGAGAAGAAAATATAGGAGCTCTGTTTGCTGCCACTAACACACTAGAAGTCCTATGGGTGCTGCTGAGAAGAAAATATAGGAGCTCTGTTTGCTGCCACTAACACACTAGAAGTCCTATGGGTGCTGCTGAGAAGAAAATATAGGAGCTCTGTTTGCTGCCACTAACACACTAGAAGTCCTATGGGTGCTGCTGAGAAGAAAATATAGGAGCTCTGTTTGCTGCCACTAACACACTAGAAGTCCTATGGGTGCTGCTGAGAAGAAAATATAGGAGCTCTGTGTGATGCCACTAACACACTAGAAGTCCTATGGGTGCTGCTGAGAAGAAAATATAGGAGCTCTGTTTGCTGCCACTAACACACTAGAAGTCCTATGGGTGCTGTTGGGGTGCAATGCTGTGCTAACAGCACTGCGGTTGGTACTACTGCAATACTGTACTAACAGTAAGCACGCACCAGACTAATCCCCAGTAGGGATGAGCTTCGTGTTCGAGTCGAACATACGTTCGACTCGAACATCGGCTGTTCGATCGTTCGACGAAGATCGAACGATTTGGGCCGTTCGCGCCAAATTCGAGTGACGCGAACGGCCCACAATGCACTACGCCATCGCAGTGTCATCCAGGCGCTGTGATTGGCCAAGCATGCACTGTGACCCCGCATGCTTGGCCAATCACAGCGCCGGCAGCGAGGAGAGCAATGATTGGCCACAGGCAGGATGCCTGTGGCCAATTATTGCTGAGGGTGTTTAGTACACGCCCCACACTATAAAAGGCCGCCAGCACGGCGGCCTAGTGTAGTGTGTTCCGGAGCAGGGATAGAGCAGCATAGGCAGGGACAGTGACTGTTATTTCTTTCTTGCTTAACCTGGATTCCTTTAGTTTAGGGAAAGAGAAGGATAGGTAGGGAGAGTGTCAGTGTGTTTTGTGCTTGTGCTATAGTGTGCTTAAAAAAAACATTTATTCTAGGGACAGAAAACTGTAGGTAGGGACAGTGTCAGTTTCTTTCACTCTGCAAGTCCTTGTTTCCAGGGACCTGGAAGGACAGTGAGTGAATTGTCCTTGTGCTATATTGTGCTTAAAAAAACATTTATTCTAGGGACAGAAAACTGTAGGTAGGGAGAGTGTCAGTTTCTTTCACTCTGCAAGTCCTTGTTTCCAGGGACCTGGAAGGACAGTGAGTGAATTGTCCTTGTGCTATATTGTGCTTAAAAAAAACATTTATTCTAGGGACAGAAAACTGTAGGTAGGGAGAGTGTCAGTTTATTTCACTCTGCAAGTCCTTGTTTCCAGGGACCTGGAAGGACAGTGACTGAATTGTCCTTGTGCTATATTGTGATTAAAAAAAACATTTATTCTAGGGACAGAAAACTGTAGGTAGGGAGAGTGTCAGTTTATTTCACTCTGCAAGTCCTTGTTTCCAGGGACCTGGAAGGACAGTGACTGAATTGTCCTTGTGCTATATTGTGATTAAAAAAAACATTTATTCTAGGGACAGAAAACTGTAGGTAGGGAGAGTGTCAGTTTATTTCACTCTGCAAGTCCTTGTTTCCAGGGACCTGGAAGGACAGTGACTGAATTGTCCTTGTGCTATATTGTGATTAAAAAAAACATTTATTCTAGGGACAGAAAACTGTAGGTAGGGAGAGTGTCAGTTTATTTCACTCTGCAAGTCCTTGTTTCCAGGGACCTGGAAGGACAGTGACTGAATTGTCCTTGTGCTATATTGTGATTAAAAAAAACATTTATTCTAGGGACAGAAAACTGTAGGTAGGGAGAGTGTCAGTTTATTTCACTCTGCAAGTCCTTGTTTCCAGGGACCTGGAAGGACAGTGACTGAATTGTCCTTGTGCTATATTGTGATTAAAAAAAACATTTATTCTAGGGACAGAAAACTGTAGGTAGGGAGAGTGTCAGTTTATTTCACTCTGCAAGTCCTTGTTTCCAGGGACCTGGAAGGACAGTGACTGAATTGTCCTTGTGCTATATTGTGATTAAAAAAAACATTTATTCTAGGGACAGAAAACTGTAGGTAGGGAGAGTGTCAGTTTATTTCACTCTGCAAGTCCTTGTTTCCAGGGACCTGGAAGGACAGTGACTGAATTGTCCTTGTGCTATATTGTGATTAAAAAAAACATTTATTCTAGGGACAGAAAACTGTAGGTAGGGAGAGTGTCAGTTTATTTCACTCTGCAAGTCCTTGTTTCCAGGGACCTGGAAGGACAGTGACTGAATTGTCCTTGTGCTATATTGTGATTAAAAAAAACATTTATTCTAGGGACAGAAAACTGTAGGTAGGGAGAGTGTCAGTTTATTTCACTCTGCAAGTCCTTGTTTCCAGGGACCTGGAAGGACAGTGACTGAATTGTCCTTGTGCTATATTGTGATTAAAAAAAACATTTATTCTAGGGACAGAAAACTGTAGGTAGGGAGAGTGTCAGTTTATTTCACTCTGCAAGTCCTTGTTTCCAGGGACCTGGAAGGACAGTGACTGAATTGTCCTTGTGCTATATTGTGATTAAAAAAACATTTATTCTAGGGACAGAAAACTGTAGGTAGGGAGAGTGTCAGTTTATTTCACTCTGCAAGTCCTTGTTTCCAGGGACCTGGAAGGACAGTGAGTGAATTGTCCTTGTGTTATATTGTGATTAAAAAAAACATTTTTTCTAGGGACAGAAAACTGTAGGTAGGGAGAGTGTTTTTTTTCTTTCACTCTGCAAGTCCTTGTTTCCAGGGACCTGTAAGGACAGTGAGTGAATTGTCCTTGTGCTATATTGTGCTTAAAAAAAACATTTATTCTAGGGACAGAAAACTGTAGGTAGGGAGAGTGTCAGTTTATTTCACTCTGCAAGTCCTTGTTTCCAGGGACCTGGAAGGACAGTGACTGAATTGTCCTTGTGCTATATTGTGATTAAAAAAAACATTTATTCTAGGGACAGAAAACTGTAGGTAGGGAGAGTGTCAGTTTATTTCACTCTGCAAGTCCTTCTTTCCAGGGACCTGGAAGGACAGTGACTGAATTGTCCTTGTGCTATATTGTGATTAAAAAAAACATTTATTCTAGGGACAGAAAACTGTAGGTAGGGAGAGTGTCAGTTTATTTCACTCTGCAAGTCCTTGTTTCCAGGGACCTGGAAGGACAGTGAGTGAATTGTCCTTGTGTTATATTGTGATTAAAAAAAAAAATTTTTCTAGGGACAGAAAACTGTAGGTAGGGAGAGTGTTTTTTTTCTTTCACTCTGCAAGTCCTTGTTTCCAGGGACCTGTAAGGACAGTGAGTGAATTGTCCTTGTGCTATATTGTGCTTAAAAAAAACATTTATTCTAGGGACAGAAAACTGTAGGTAGGGAGAGTGTCAGTTTATTTCACTCTGCAAGTCCTTGTTTCCAGGGACCTGGAAGGACAGTGAGTGAATTGTCCTTGTGTTATATTGTGATTAAAAAAAACATTTTTTCTAGGGACAGAAAACTGTAGGTAGGGAGAGTGTTTTTTTTCTTTCACTCTGCAAGTCCTTGTTTCCAGGGACCTGTAAGGACAGTGAGTGAATTGTCCTTGTGCTATATTGTGCTTAAAAAAAACATTTATTCTAGGGACAGAAAACTGTAGGTAGGGAGAGTGTCAGTTTATTTCACTCTGCAAGTCCTTGTTTCCAGGGACCTGGAAGGACAGTGAGTGAATTGTCCTTGTGTTATATTGTGATTAAAAAAAACATTTTTTCTAGGGACAGAAAACTGTAGGTAGGGAGAGTGTTTTTTTTCTTTCACTCTGCAAGTCCTTGTTTCCAGGGACCTGTAAGGACAGTGAGTGAATTGTCCTTGTGCTATATTGTGCTTAAAAAAACATTTATTCTAGGGACAGAAAACTGTAGGTAGGGAGAGTGTCAGTTTATTTCACTCTGCAAGTCCTTGTTTCCAGGGACCTGGAAGGACAGTGACTGAATTGTCCTTGTGCTATATTGTGATTAAAAAAAACATTTATTCTAGGGACAGAAAACTGTAGGTAGGGAGAGTGTCAGTTTATTTCACTCTGCAAGTCCTTGTTTCCAGGGACCTGGAAGGACAGTGACTGAATTGTCCTTGTGCTATATTGTGATTAAAAAAAACATTTATTCTAGGGACAGAAAACTGTAGGTAGGGAGAGTGTCAGTTTATTTCACTCTGCAAGTCCTTGTTTCCAGGGACCTGGAAGGACAGTGAGTGAATTGTCCTTGTGTTATATTGTGATTAAAAAAAAAAAATTTTCTAGGGACAGAAAACTGTAGGTAGGGAGAGTGTTTTTTTTCTTTCACTCTGCAAGTCCTTGTTTCCAGGGACCTGTAAGGACAGTGAGTGAATTGTCCTTGTGCTATATTGTGCTTAAAAAAAACATTTATTCTAGGGACAGAAAACTGTAGGTAGGGAGAGTGTCAGTTTATTTCACTCTGCAAGTCCTTGTTTCCAGGGACCTGGAAGGACAGTGAGTGAATTGTCCTTGTGTTATATTGTGATTAAAAAAAACATTTTTTCTAGGGACAGAAAACTGTAGGTAGGGAGAGTGTTTTTTTTCTTTCACTCTGCAAGTCCTTGTTTCCAGGGACCTGTAAGGACAGTGAGTGAATTGTCCTTGTGCTATATTGTGCTTAAAAAAAACATTTATTCTAGGGACAGAAAACTGTAGGTAGGGAGAGTGTCAGTTTATTTCACTCTGCAAGTCCTTGTTTCCAGGGACCTGGAAGGACAGTGAGTGAATTGTCCTTGTGTTATATTGTGATTAAAAAAAACATTTTTTCTAGGGACAGAAAACTGTAGGTAGGGAGAGTGTCAGTTTATTTCACTCTGCAAGTCCTTGTTTCAAGGGACAGAGAAGGACACCTGAAGGTAGCCCTTATTGCTTTTTTCCCATCTCCCTGCAGGCCATCTATTAGAATGTCTGGAAGGCAAACAAGGAGAGGCAGACAGTCAGGAGGCAATAAAAGAGGGCAAGCAGGCTCTGTGTCTGGGGGCAACAGTGCTGGTCGTGGACGCGGTGCATTGTCATCAGCACATGGCCATGGGACACGCTTGTCCTTCTTTTCGGCAGCTGGACATGTTGAGCCACATCATGCCGAAGACTTGGTAGAGTGGATGACCAAGCCCTCCTCCTCCTCCTCATCCTCTCTCACCCAGGCTCAGGGTACTGGAAAAGCAGCTGCCAAAGCGTCGTCTTCCCTGGTATCAATGTCAGACAAATCATCAGTCACTCCTTCCCTAGACCCACCATGTCCTCCTCCTGAGGAGTCCCCCGAACTGTTTCAGCACAGTGTTGGGTACATGCTCCAGGAGGATGCCCAGCGTTTCGAAGGGTCTGATGATGAAACCCAGCTAGAGGAAGGCAGTAGCGTGAGAGCAGACAGAGGGGATGCTCAAGAAGGACACCAATCTGGCAGTCATGTTCCAGCAGCTGCAGCATACTGCCAGATTGGCTCCAGTGATGAGGAGGGAGGGGATGATGAGGTCACTGACTCCACGTGGGTGCCTAATAGGAGAGAGGAGGAGGAGGAGGATGAGGAGGAGGCACATCTCCAACGAGGCAGGATGCCCTTTGGTGGCCAGCGTAAGGGCAGTACACCGACGGAATCACACCGCAGAGCTCCGCCTGTGCAGGGCGCTGCCTCTGCCCGTCATTCAAAAAGTTCTTTGGTGTGGGCCTTTTTTGAGGCTAGTGCATCAGATCGCACAGCTGCTGTTTGCAACATATGTCTCAAGCGTATATCGCGTGGCCAAAACATCAGCCGCTTGGGTACCACATGCCTGACCAGACATATGTTGACCTGCCATGCAGCTCGTTGGCAAGCCTACCTCAAAGACCCACACCAAAGAACAAAGCGGACCTCTCCTTGCACCGCATCAGCTGGGATCTCCAACCCCACTATAACTTCAGTCCTCTCTGAAACATGCACTGAGAGGAATGAAGGTGTAGAATTAGGTGTGTCACAGCCAAGTACTTGCGCCCACTCTGCTAGCAGTACACCGACGTCCGATTCTAGCAGGCAAATTTCCCTGCCCCAGCTGCTGGACCGTCGAAAGAAGTTCACTCCCAGCCATCCACATGCCCAGCGGTTGAATGCTAGCTTGGCTAAATTGCTAGCGCTTCAACTGCTGCCTTTTCAGTTGGTAGACTCGGCCCCCTTCCGTGAGTTTGTGCAATGTGCAGTTCCTCAGTGGCAGGTTCCCAAACGCCACTTTTTCTCACGGAAGGCTATTCCGGCTCTCTACCGGCATGTGGAAGGCAATGTCTTGGCCTCGCTGGACAGGGCGGTCAGCGGTAAGGTGCATATTACCGCTGACTCATGGTCCAGCAGGCATGGACAGGGACGTTACCTTTCTTTCACGGCCCATTGGGTCACTCTTTTGGCAGCTGGGAAGGATTCAGGACAAGGTGCAGTAGTGTTGGAGGTTGTCCCACCGCCACGCCTCCAAAATGCTACTACTGGTTGTGACACACCTCTCTCCTCCACCCCCTCCTCTTCTTCTTCCTCCATGGCCTCTTCCTGTGGTTTGTCCTATGAACCAGCGGTGCTCCGTAGCCGTTCACGGGGCTACGCAAGTACGCAGGCAAAAAGATGCCATGCCGTGCTTGCGCTGGTGTGTTTGGGGGACAGAAGCCACACTGGGGCAGAGGTCCTGTCTGCTCTGCAGGGCCAGGCCGAGAGGTGGTTGACGCCACGCCAGCTTAAGCCAGGAATGGTGGTTTGCGACAATGGCACCAACCTCCTCTCCGCCCTCCGACAGGGACAACTGACCCATGTGCCCTGTGTGGCTCACGTCCTTAACCTGGTGGTGCAGCGCTTCTTGGGCAGGTACCCGGGCTTACAGGATGTCCTGAGGCAGGCCAGGAAAGTCTGTGTGCATTTCCGCAGATCTTATAATGCCAGTGCTCGCCTGGCTGAGCTGCAAAAGGAGTTGAACCTGCCCAAGAACCGCCTTATATGTGACATGCCCACCAGGTGGAACTCAACGTTGGCCATGCTGCAGCGGCTGCACACGCAGCAGAGGGCCATCAATGAGTACCTGTGCGACTACGGCACCAGGACAGGGTCAGGGGAGCTTGGTTTTTTTTCTCCACGCCAGTGGGGCATGATCAGGGATGCATGCACTGTCCTGGCACCATTTGAGGAGGCCACGAGGATGGTGAGCAGTGACAGTGCATGCATCAGTGACACTGTACCTCTTGTCCACCTGTTGGAGCACACGCTGCGTGGAATAATGGACAGGGCACTTGAGGCAGAACAGAGGCAGGAAGAGGAGGACTTCCTTGCCTCTCAAGGCCCCCTTTACCCAGACAGTGTTCCTTCTGTCCCACCCATCGCACAGGAAGAGGAGGAGGAGGAGGAGGAGGAGGAGGAGGAGGAGGATTGTGTCAGCATGGAGGTGGAGGCTGGCACTCAGCATCATCAGCAGCAGTCTTTTAGGGATGATTTACAGTCCCAAGAAACCAGTGGACTTGTACGTGGCTGGGAGGAGGTGGCTGCGGATCATGTCGTCCTTAGTGACCCAGAGGACTCCGGAGCGAATGCCTCAGCAAACCTACGCTGCATGGCCTCCCTGATCCTGCAAAGTCTGCGGAAGGATCCTCGTATTCTTCGGATCAAGGAGAGGGACCATTACTGGCTGGCCACTCTCCTTGATCCACGGTACAAGGGTAAGGTTGCGGACCTTATGTTACCGTCGCAGAGGGAGCAGAGGATGAGACAACTCCGGGAGGCCTTGCAGAAAGGTCTGTGCAACGCGTTCCCAGAGACTGGGAGGTTGCAAACTCCTGGTCCTGGACAACGAGTTGCTGAGGCTTCGGCCAGTCAAAGAAGGAGCGGTGGGGAAGGTGGCCGTCTGACCGATGCGTTCAGACAATTCTTTAGTCCGCAGCCCCAAAGTATGATCGGTTCCAGCAACCATCGCCAGCGTCTGATAAACATGGTGCAGGAATATCTAGGGGCAAGGTCAGACTTGGACACCTTCCCCACCGAAAATCCTCTGGCTTACTGGGTCTTGAGGATGGATCACTGGCCAGAGCTTGCACAGTATGCAATTGAGCTACTGGCCTGTCCTGCATCCAGCGTTCTTTCGGAACGCACATTCAGTGCTGCTGGAGGATTTGTCACGGATCACAGGGTGCGCCTGTCCACCGACTCGGTTGATCGACTGACTTTCATCAAGATGAACCAGTCTTGGATCACCACCAGCTACCACACACCTGATGCTGATATAACAGACTAATTGATTTTAACATGTCACATCCCTTCAAGACTGATGCTGATGCTGAGTGCCTGTGCTGTTATGTTGACTGGCTATCCTCCTCCTCCGAGTCCTCAATGATACGATTGATGATGATAGCTTGTAAGATCATTTTTGTTTATGGGTGCCGCCACCAGTGCCTAACGCCCAATTTTTCAGCCCCTGTTTAACAGGGGCGTGTAATTACAATTTTTGAAGCAATACTTTGCAACAGGGCTCATTGCTGTGCTCCAAGTACAGTATCTGTGAGGAGTTGCAGTGTTGTGCCACCAGTGCCTAACGCCCAATTTTTCAGCCCCTGTTTAACAGGGGCGTGTAATTACAATTTTTGAAGCAATACTTTGCAACAGGGCTCATTGCTGTGCTCCAAGTACAGTATCTGTGAGGAGTTGCAGTGTTGTGCCACCAGTGCCTAAGGCCCAATTTTTCAGCCCCTGTTTAACAGGGGCGTGTCATTACAATTTTTGAAGCAATACTTTGCAACAGGGCTCATTGGTGTGCTCCAAGTACAGTATCTGTGAGGAGTTGCAGTGTTGTGCCACCAGTGCCTAAGGCCCAATTTTTCAGCCCCTGTTTAACAGGGGCGTGTCATTACAATTTTTGAAGCAATACTTTGCAACAGGGCTCATTGCTGTGCTCCAAGTACAGTTGCTGTGAGGGGTTGCAGTGTTGTGCCACCAGTGCCTAAGGCCCAATTTTTCAGCCCCTGTTCAACAGGGGCATGTAATTACAATTCTTGATCTAATAATTCACAGCAGGGCCCATTGCTGCACCCACCAAGAGTAACTGTCAGGGCTTACAGTGTTGTGGCACCAGCACCACCATCAAAGGCCCAATTTTTACTACCACTGTTCAACAATTATATGTAATTAAAATTCCTGATATAATAGTTGACAGCAGGGCGTTCCAGCACCAACCAAGAGTAACTGTGAGTGCTTACAGTGTTGTGCCAACACCAACAACTAAGGGGCCTATTTCTGCAGAGTATATACGGCAGGTCCCTACTTTCAAACATCCAACTTACAAACGACTCCTACTTGCAAACGCAAGAAGACAACAGGAAGTGAGAGGAAATCTACCACTAGGAAGGAAAATTCTCTCCTGTAAGAATAAATATGGGAGAAAGGTGTCTCCTCTGTACTGATGCTTTATCAGCAATCCTTGTTTCAAGAAAAACACCACATTTCAAAAACAGTTGTCATTGGGACGGAAAGTGAGGTGAAATGTTCTGAACAGGGGCACAGACAGCAAAACAAATGTTACAGGGGTGATAACCCTTACCTATGTTTTCCAAAAAGTTTAAAAATAGATTTTTGGGCTGGAGCTACACTTCAACAATGTACCTGTTCAAAATTACAAACAGACTCTACATAAGAACAAACCTACAGTCCCTGTCTTGTATGCACCGCCTGTATAGGGCTGTTCAGAGTATATAGGGCCTTTTTTATTTTATGTGCGGGGTTCCCCTTAATATCCATACAAGACCCAAAGGGGCTGGTAATGGGCTGGGGTAGGGGGGGGGGGGGTCATGGGGTAGCTATGCCATTTTTCTTAAAGAATTTCATCCATATTACCGGGACCAGACATTACATTAAAGCCGCAAGCAGTTTTAAATGGCTTTTTTTTCCTTTAGAAGTGTCATTTTGTGCAGGGACAGTTCTAAACACGGGAAACACGTGGCACTTCACAGGCATACTTTAGACACCCCCCAGGTACGATATTTAAAGGAATATTTGACTTTTTTTTTTTCACTTTATGCATCATTAAAATGACTGCTCCCGAAAAACGACCGTTTTTAAAACTTCTTTTTGCATTGATACATGTCCCCTGGTGCAGAACCCGGGTTCCCAAACCCTTTTTAGGACAATAACATGCATAATAGTTGTTATAATTAGCACTTTAGAATTCGAACGTTCGCATCCATTGTATTTAATAGGGTTCTAATGTTCGTTCGAACTTTCGGTCCGTTCGCGGGTTCTGGTGCGAACCGAACCCGGGGGTGTTCGGCTCATCACTAATCCCCAGCAGCAGCTAATAACACACTAACTGTGCAATCAGCAGCAATGAACGATCAATGACTTAGGTAGCAATGGTTTAGCAAAGAAATAGCCAATGGTTTAGCAAAGAAGAGCAAATCTTTCAGTATCAAGCAAAGACAGAATCAGCAGACTAATCTCTCCTAAAGCCGGAACTCATGTGACCGGGGCCGATGGCGTGGCGGCCTTTTAAATGGTGGGGCGTGTACTAAAGCCCCTGAGCTGTAATTGGCTACAGCCGTCCTGCCTGTAGCCAATTATTGCTCTCCGAGTTTCGGGCGCTGTGATTGGCCAAGCATGCGGGGTCACAGTGCATGCTTGGCCAATCATCAGCCAGCAATGCACTGCGCCGGCCGCGCCGGCCGCAATGCATTGCGGGGCCGCTCGCATCACACGAATGTGATGCGAACGGCCCAAATAGTTCTGGGCTCGACGAGCGAGCGAACGCCCGATGCTCGATTCGAACATGGGTTCGAATCGAGCACCGGGCCCATCCCTACTGTTCATCTATCAAGCAGAATATTGGGCTTATTTCATTTCAAGCATACAGGAAATATTAGAATTTTCTTGTGCAATCCACTGAACATAAACGAAAAGATGGTCATTAAACTTCAATATTTTTGGTAGCTAAGTAAAGGGATCAGCCATAGTTGATTGTCAGGTCTTCGGAACAGCATGCTCTGGTGCAATTCATTCCAAGCTTACGATGTGCTCTCAAATCCTTCAGAACTACAGTCCAAAATACTGTTACTTTTGTTGATTGACTTTTTCTTCTCTCTGCAGACTGAAAAGGCATTGTACTGAGATATGCTCATAGCTCCTGCCACATGTACAAATTTACCTTTAGGTTTGTTTGTGTATATCTAAGTCAATGATGTCTTTTTTCCCTCTACAGTTATCAGCCACAAACTTGATAATGTAGAACTTGAGGAAAAGATTGGCCGGGAATCGAACCCGGGCCTCCCGCATGGCAGGCGAGAATTCTACCACTGAACCACCAATGCATTTATACAAAACATTTGATTTATATTGTCTGTTGAAAAAATACAGAAGTCCATCCAGTTCAACCATAAAACAAATAATAAAATAAAATAATATCATACAATCCCATATACCCAATTCTATACCCACAGTTGATCCAGAGGAAAGCAAAAAACCCCAGCAGAGCATGATCCAATTTGCTACAGCAGGGGAAAAAATTCCTTCCTGATCCCCTGAGAGGCAATCGGATTTTCCCCGGATCAACTTTACCTATAAATGTTAGTACCCAGTTATATTATATACATTTAGGAAAGATAGCTTTCTTAAAGCAATCTACTGAGCTGGCCAGAACCACCTCTGCAGGGAGTCTATTCCACATTTTCACAGCTCTTACTGTGAAGAAACCTTTCCGTATTTGAAGATGAAATCTCTTATTATCTAGACGTAAAGAGTGCCCCCTTGTCCTTTGTGTTGACCGTAAACTGAAAAACTCTTCTCAAGAGTGAATACATTCAGTTCCTCTAATCTTTCCTCATAGCTGAGCTCATCCATGCCTCTTATCAGTTTGGTTGCCCTTCTCTGCACTTTCTGCAGTTCCCCAATATCATTTTTGAGAACTGAATATCCGTCCTAAACCTAATCCTAACCCTAGCTGTAGCCCTAACCACTAACCCCCAACCCTAACTTCCAACCCTAACCCTAACCATAAACCCTAGCCATAACCCTAGCCCTAACCCTAACCCTAACCCTTAACCATAAAACCTAACCCTCTAACCATAACCCTAACCCTAAGTCCTCACCCCTAATCCTCTAACCCTAACCCTCTAACCCTAACCCTAACCACTAACCCTAACCCTAAATCTAACACCCTAAACCTATCCCCTAACCCTAACTGCTAACCCTAAGCCCCAACCCCTAACCCTAACACCCTAACCCTAAGAATTTCCTAACTTCGAATTTTTGAATTTCGAGTTTTCAAATTTCCGAATTTGGAATTTACAAATTTTCGAAATTTCCAATTTTAAATTTTCGAATTTTCGAATTTCCAAAATTCAGATTTTCATGAAATTTCCAATTTTCGAAATTCCAAATTCTGAAATTCGAAATTTCTGAAATGTCATATTTCAGAAATTCGAAATTTCGGTATTCGAAAATTTGAAAAACCGAAAATTCCGAAATGGAAAAATTCGGAAATTCGGAAATTTCGGCATTAACTAATTTGTCAAAATTTCTTAAAAAACGAATTCAGAACTAAACAAATTGCACATGTCTAGTCTAGGGTGAGTTGCTCATCCAAAGATATAGTACGGTGAGTGAACATTATTACTGGCTTGCAGTCTCTGCTCTAGTTTATCCCAAAGGTGTTCTATCGGGTTCATCATGGCCTCCGACAGTAGAGGTGTTGGACAGAAGTGTGGACACATGCTTGCCACCAGCTAGACACACTTTCCCCAACACTTCTCTCCTTCTATTATGCAGCTGTTTTCTTTTTGATTTATTGTCCAACAGTTCCATAGCTCCCAACTGTCCCTTATTTGGAGGAACTGTCCATCACCAGGAACCAAATCCATTTGTCCGTCTTTCCTTCTCAGAGGACCTTCTTTATAGTCTGGAGTACATACCAATATACTGTTCATCTATCAAGCAGAATATTGGGCTTATTTCATTTCAAGCATACAGGAAATATTAGAATTTTCTTGTGCAATCCACTGAACATAAACGAAAAGATGGTCATTAAACTTCAATATTTTTGGTAGCTAAGTAAAGGGATCAGCCATAGTTGATTGTCAGGTCTTCGGAACAGCATGCTCTGGTGCAATTCATTCCAAGCTTACGATGTGCTCTCAAATCCTTCAGAACTACAGTCCAAAATACTGTTACTTTTGTTGATTGACTTTTTCTTCTCTCTGCAGACTGAAAAGGCATTGTACTGAGATATGCTCATAGCTCCTGCCACATGTACAAATTTACCTTTAGGTTTGTTTGTGTATATCTAAGTCAATGATGTCTTTTTTCCCTCTACAGTTATCAGCCACAAACTTGATAATGTAGAACTTGAGGAAAAAAAGTATTCTTTGCATTGGCCGGGAATCGACCCCGGGCCTCCCGCGTGGCAGGCGAGAATTCTACCACTGAACCACCAATGCATTTATACAAAACATTTGATTTATATTGTCTGTTGAAAAAATACAGAAGTCCATCCAGTTCAACCATAAAACAAATAATAAAATAAAATAATATCATACAATCCCATATACCCAATTCTATACCCACAGTTGATCCAGAGGAAAGCAAAAAACCCCAGCAGAGCATGATCCAATTTGCTACAGCAGGGGAAAAAATTCCTTCCTGATCCCCTGAGAGGCAATCGGATTTTCCCCGGATCAACTTTACCTATAAATGTTAGTACCCAGTTATATTATATACATTTAGGAAAGATAGCTTTCTTAAAGCAATCTACTGAGCTGGCCAGAACCACCTCTGCAGGGAGTCTATTCCACATTTTCACAGCTCTTACTGTGAAGAAACCTTTCCGTATTTGAAGATGAAATCTCTTATTATCTAGACGTAAAGAGTGCCCCCTTGTCCTTTGTGTTGACCGTAAACTGAAAAACTCTTCTCAAGAGTGAATACATTCAGTTCCTCTAATCTTTCCTCATAGCTGAGCTCATCCATGCCTCTTATCAGTTTGGTTGCCCTTCTCTGCACTTTCTGCAGTTCCCCAATATCATTTTTGAGAACTGAATATCTGTCCTAAACCTAATCCTAACCCTAGCTGTAGCCCTAACCACTAACCCCCAACCCTAACTTCCAACCCTAACCCTAACCATAAACCCTAGCCATAACCCTAGCCCTAACCCTAACCCTAACCCTTAACCATAAAACCTAACCCTCTAACCATAACCCTAACCCTAAGTCCTCACCCCTAATCCTCTAACCCTAACCCTCTAACCCTAACCCTAACCACTAACCCTAACCCTAAACCTAACACCCTAAACCTATCCCCTAACCCTAACTGCTAACCCTAAGCCCCAACCCCTAACCCTAACACCCTAACCCTAAGAATTTCCTAACTTCGAATTTTTGAATTTCGAGTTTTCAAATTTCCGAATTTGGAATTTACAAATTTTCGAAATTTCCAATTTTAAATTTTCGAATTTTCGAATTTCCAAAATTCAGATTTTCATGAAATTTCCAATTTTCGAAATTCCAAATTCTGAAATTCGAAATTTCTGAAATGTCATATTTCAGAAATTCGAAATTTCGGTATTCGAAAATTTGAAAAACCGAAAATTCCGAAATGGAAAAATTCGGAAATTCGGAAATTTCGGCATTAACTAATTTGTCAAAATTTCTTAAAAAACGAATTCAGAACTAAACAAATTGCACATGTCTAGTCTAGGGTGAGTTGCTCATCCAAAGATATAGTACGGTGAGTGAACATTATTACTGGCTTGCAGTCTCTGCTCTAGTTTATCCCAAAGGTGTTCTATCGGGTTCATCATGGCCTCCGACAGTAGAGGTGTTGGACAGAAGTGTGGACACATGCTTGCCACCAGCTAGACACACTTTCCCCAACACTTCTCTCCTTCTATTATGCAGCTGTTTTCTTTTTGATTTATTGTCCAACAGTTCCATAGCTCCCAAATGTCCCTTATTTGGAGGAACTGTCCATCACCAGGAACCAAATCCATTTGTCCGTCTTTCCTTCTCAGAGGACCTTCTTTATAGTCTGGAGTACATACCAATATACTGTTCATCTATCAAGCAGAATATTGGGCTTATTTCATTTCAAGCATACAGGAAATATTAGAATTTTCTTGTGCAATCCACTGAACATAAACGAAAAGATGGTCATTAAACTTCAATATTTTTGGTAGCTAAGTAAAGGGATCAGCCATAGTTGATTGTCAGGTCTTCGGAACAGCATGCTCTGGTGCAATTCATTCCAAGCTTACGATGTGCTCTCAAATCCTTCAGAACTACAGTCCAAAATACTGTTACTTTTGTTGATTGACTTTTTCTTCTCTCTGCAGACTGAAAAGGCATTGTACTGAGATATGCTCATAGCTCCTGCCACATGTACAAATTTACCTTTAGGTTTGTTTGTGTATATCTAAGTCAATGATGTCTTTT
>CM055118.1:338820329-338822829 GCA_029206835.1 Rana muscosa
AAGATACGGGTGCTGCGCCGAAGGCCACAGAAATCCATGCGCCGAAGGCCACAGAAATCCATCGCTGTTGGAATAAAAGGGCATTGGCCCGTACGGGGATCGAACCCGCGACCTTGGCGTTATTAGCACCACGCTCTAACCAACTGAGCTAACCGGCCCAATCTTGCACAGGGATCGCCAGCCCAAGCTGGCACAGGGCTACCGCCGGTGCAACCAAGCCATTCTGTGGGAAACCACCAAAGAATTGACACAGGAGTTGCCAAAATCTTGAATCAGCCAGCGCAAAAGACCTCGTGGCGCAACGGTAGCGCGTCTGACTCCAGATCAGAAGGTTGCGTGTTCAAATCACATCGGGGTCATATTGGTTTTCAGAGTCGCCTACCTAACCCAGGTTCATTTAGCATTTCCACCACCCATCACACCGCTGGGGCTCCCACCTACGCAGGGACCACTCGCCTCTAGATTACCTTCAGAAGGCTGGGTGAACCGCCAAAACCAAAAAAGACGTGGGCCTGGAAGAAGCTTTACAGCATTGGGTGGAGGCTAGCAAAGCCTCAAATTAATAAGAACGAAGCAATTAAAACCTGCAAGGGTCACAAGGTGCTTTCTGGCTTTCCAAGGCTTTCCTTTTTGATGGGGGACCTAGCAAAGGAATGCTGAGGGACTGTCCCGCGTCCACTGTATGTTAGAAAAACATGCTCCCTCCCTAAGTTCTGAGTGCCCGGGAAAGGCTATGTGGGGCACTGGCTGGCAGAATCTTGGACCGTTTACACATTTTACCTAGGGTTCTTAACATATGCTGTCCCTCCTGCTCTCTCTGTGCTTTGGGAGCCTGCTGCTGGCTCAAAGGCCTGAGTGCTGGCAGAACACCTCAAAAAAAGATACGGGTGCTGCGCCGAAGGCCACAGAAATCCATGCGCCGAAGGCCACAGAAATCCATCGCTGTTGGAATAAAAGGGCATTGGCCCGTACGGGGATCGAACCCGCGACCTTGGCGTTATTAGCACAACGCTCTAACCAACTGAGCTAACCGGCCCAATCTCGCACAGGGATCGCCGGCCCAAGCTGGCACAGGGCTACCGCCGGTGCAACCAAGCCATTCTGTGGGAAACCACCAAAGAATTGAGACAGGAGTTGCCAAAATCTTGAAACAGCCAGCGCAAAAGACCTCGTGGCGCAACGGTAGCGCGTCTGACTCCAGATCAGAAGGTTGCGTGTTCAAATCACGTTGGGGTCATATTGGTTTTCAGAGTCGCCTACCTAACCCAGGTTCATTTAGCATTTCCACCACCCATCACACCGCTGGGGCTCCCACCTACGCAGGGACCACTCGCCTCTAGATTACCTTCAGAAGGCTGGGTGAACCGCCAAAACCAAAAAAGACGTGGGCCTGGAAGAAGCTTTACAGCATTGGGTGGAGGCTAGCAAAGCCTCAAATTAATAAGAACGAAGCAATTAAAACCTGCAAGGGTCACAAGGTGCTTTCTGGCTTTCCAAGGCTTTCCTTTTTGATGGGGGACCTAGCAAAGGAATGCTGAGGGACTGTCCCGCGTCCACTGTATGTTAGAAAAACATGCTCCCTCCCTAAGTTCTGAGTGCCCGGGAAAGGCTATGTGGGGCACTGGCTGGCAGAATCTTGGACCGTTTACACATTTTACCTAGGGTTCTTAACATATGCTGTCCCTCCTGCTCTCTCTGTGCTTTGGGAGCCTGCTGCTGGCTCAAAGGCCTGAGTGCTGGCAGAACACCTCAAAAAAAGATACGGGTGCTGCGCCGAAGGCCACAGAAATCCATGCGCCGAAGGCCACAGAAATCCATCGCTGTTGGAATAAAAGGGCATTGGCCCGTACGGGGATCGAACCCGCGACCTTGGCGTTATTAGCACCACGCTCTAACCAACTGAGCTAACCGGCCCAATCTCGCACAGGGATCGCCGGCCCAAGCTGGCACAGGGCTACCGCCGGTGCAACCAAGCCATTCTGTGGGAAACCACCAAAGAATTGACACAGGAGTTGCCAAAATCTTGAAACAGCCAGCGCAAAAGACCTCGTGGCGCAACGGTAGCGCGTCTGACTCCAGATCAGAAGGTTGCGTGTTCAAATCACGTCGGGGTCACATTGGTTTTCAGAGTCGCCTACCTAACCCAGGTTCATTTAGCATTTCCACCACCCATCACACCGCTGGGGCTCCCACCTACGCAGGCACAGGGCTACCGCCGGTGCAACCAAGCCATTCTGTGGGAAACCACCAAAGAATTGACACAGGAGTTGCCAAAATCTTGAAACAGCCAGCGCAAAAGACCTCATGGCGCAACGGTAGCGCGTCTGACTCCAGATCAGAAGGTTGCGTGTTCAAATCACGTCGGGGTCACATTGGTTTTCAGAGTCGCCTACCTAACCCAGGTTCATTTAGCATTTCCACCACCCATCACACCGCTGGGGCTCCCACCTACGCAGGGACCACTCGCCTCTAGATTACCTTCAGAAGGCTGGGTGAACCG
>CM055118.1:338827829-338837829 GCA_029206835.1 Rana muscosa
TGACACAGGAGTTGCCAAAATCTTGAAACAGCCAGCGCAAAAGACCTCGTGGCGCAACGGTAGCGCGTCTGACTCCAGATCAGAAGGTTGCGTGTTCAAATCACGTCGGGGTCATATTGGTTTTCAGAGTCGCCTACCTAACCCAGGTTCATTTAGCATTTCCACCACCCATCACACCGCTGGGGCTCCCACCTACGCAGGGACCACTCGCCTCTAGATTACCTTCAGAAGGCTGGGTGAACCGCCAAAACCAAAAAAGACGTGGGCCTGGAAGAAGCTTTACAGCATTGGGTGGAGGCTAGCAAAGCCTCAAATTAATAAGAACGAAGCAATTAAAACCTGCAAGGGTCACAAGGTGCTTTCTGGCTTTCCAAGGCTTTCCTTTTTGATGGGGGACCTAGCAAAGGAATGCTGAGGGACTGTCCCGCGTCCACTGTATGTTAGAAAAACATGCTCCCTCCCTAAGTTCTGAGTGCCCGGGAAAGGCTATGTGGGGCACTGGCTGGCAGAATCTTGGACCGTTTACACATTTTACCTAGGGTTCTTAACATATGCTGTCCCTCCTGCTCTCTCTGTGCTTTGGGAGCCTGCTGCTGGCTCAAAGGCCTGAGTGCTGGCAGAACACCTCAAAAAAAGATACGGGTGCTGCGGCGAAGGCCACAGAAATCCATGCGCCGAAGGCCACAGAAATCCATCGCTGTTGGAATAAAAGGGCATTGGCCCGTACGGGGATCGAACCCGCGACCTTGGCGTTATTAGCACCACGCTCTAACCAACTGAGCTAACCGGCCCAATCTCGCACAGGGATCGCCGGCCCAAGCTGGCACAGGGCTACCGCCGGTGCAACCAAGCCATTCTGTGGGAAACCACCAAAGAATTGACACAGGAGTTGCCAAAATCTTGAAACAGCCAGCGCAAAAGACCTCGTGGCGCAACGGTAGCGCGTCTGACTCCAGATCAGAAGGTTGCGTGTTCAAATCACGTCGGGGTCATATTGGTTTTCAGAGTCGCCTACCTAACCCAGGTTCATTTAGCATTTCCACCACCCATCACACCGCTGGGGCTCCCACCTACGCAGGGACCACTCGCCTCTAGATTACCTTCAGAAGGCTGGGTGAACCGCCAAAACCAAAAAAGACGTGGGCCTGGAAGAAGCTTTACAGCATTGGGTGGAGGCTAGCAAAGCCTCAAATTAATAAGAACGAAGCAATTAAAACCTGCAAGGGTCACAAGGTGCTTTCTGGCTTTCCAAGGCTTTCCTTTTTGATGGGGGACCTAGCAAAGGAATGCTGAGGGACTGTCCCGCGTCCACTGTATGTTAGAAAAACATGCTCCCTCCCTAAGTTCTGAGTGCCCGGGAAAGGCTATGTGGGGCACTGGCTGGCAGAATCTTGGACCGTTTACACATTTTACCTAGGGTTCTTAACTAGTGATGAGCCGAACACCCCCCTGTTCGGTTCGCACCAGAACCCGCGAACGGACCGAAAGTTCGAACGAACATTAGAACCCTATTAAATAGAATGGATGCGAACGTTCGAATTCTAAAGTGCTAATTATAACAACTATTATGCATGTTATTGTCCTAAAAAGGGTTTGGGAACCCGGGTTCTGCACCAGGGGACATGTATCAATGCAAAAAGAAGTTTTAAAAACGGTCGTTTTTCGGGAGCAGTCATTTTAATGATGCATAAAGTGAAAAAAAAAGTCAAATATTCCTTTAAATATCGTACCTGGGGGGTGTCTAAAGTATGCCTGTGAAGTGCCACGTGTTTCCCGTGTTTAGAACTGTCCCTGCACAAAATGACACTTCTAAAGGAAAAAAAAGCCATTTAAAACTGCTTGCGGCTTTAATGTAATGTCTGGTCCCGGTAATATGGATGAAATTCTTTAAGAAAAATGGCATAGCTACCCCATGACCCCCCCCCCCCCCTACCCCAGCCCATTACCAGCCCCTTTGGGTCTTGTATGGATATTAAGGGGAACCCCGCACATAAAATAAAAAAGGCCCTATATACTCTGAACAGCCCTATACAGGCGGTGCATACAAGACAG
The DNA here is from genome assembly GCA_029206835.1 of Rana muscosa. Classification (NCBI taxonomy): domain Eukaryota; kingdom Metazoa; phylum Chordata; class Amphibia; order Anura; family Ranidae; genus Rana; species Rana muscosa. Next base: position 338,829,882 of record CM055118.1, read on the forward strand.
GGACTGTAGGTTTGTTCTTATGTAGAATCTGTTTGTAATTTTGAACAGGTACATTGTTGAAGTGTAGCTCCAGACCAAAAATCTATTTTTAAACTTTTTGGAAAACATAGGTAAGGGTTATCACCCCTGTAACATTTGTTTTGCTGTCTGTGCCCCTGTTCAGAACATTTCACCTCACTTTCCGTCCCAATGACAACTGTTTTTGAAATGTGGTGTTTTTCTTGAAACAAGGATTGCTGATAAAGCATCAGTACAGAGGAGACACCTTTCTCCCATATTTATTCTTACAGGAGAGAATTTTCCTTCCTAGTGGTAGATTTCCTCTCACTTCCTGTTGTCTTCTTGCGTTTGCAAGTAGGAGTCGTTTGTAAGTTGGATGTTTGAAAGTAGGGACCTGCCGTATATACTCTGCAGAAATAGGCCCCTTAGTTGTTGGTGTTGGCACAACACTGTAAGCACTCACAGTTACTCTTGGTTGGTGCTGGAACGCCCTGCTGTCAACTATTATATCAGGAATTTTAATTACATATAATTGTTGAACAGTGGTAGTAAAAATTGGGCCTTTGATGGTGGTGCTGGTGCCACAACACTGTAAGCCCTGACAGTTACTCTTGGTGGGTGCAGCAATGGGCCCTGCTGTGAATTATTAGATCAAGAATTGTAATTACATGCCCCTGTTGAACAGGGGCTGAAAAATTGGGCCTTAGGCACTGGTGGCACAACACTGCAACCCCTCACAGATACTGTACTTGGAGCACAGCAATGAGCCCTGTTGCAAAGTATTGCTTCAAAAATTGTAATGACACGCCCCTGTTAAACAGGGGCTGAAAAATTGGGCCTTAGGCACTGGTGGCACAACACTGCAACTCCTCACAGATACTGTACTTGGAGTACAGCAATGAGCCCTGTTGCAAAGTATTGCTTCAAAAATTGTAATTACACGCCCCTGTTAAACAGGGGCTGAAAAATTGGGCGTTAGGCACTGGTGGCGGCACCCATAAACAAAAATGATCTTCCAAGCTATCATCATCAATCGTATCATTGAGGACTCGGAGGAGGAGGATAGCCAGTCAACATAACAGCACAGGCACTCAGCATCAGCATCAGTCTTGAAGGGATGTGACATGTTAAAATCAATTAGTCTGTTATATCAGCATCAGGTGTGTGGTAGCTGGTGGTGATCCAAGACTGGTTCATCTTGATGAAAGTCAGTCGATCAACCGAGTCGGTGGACAGGCGCACCCTGTGATCCGTGACAAATCCTCCAGCAGCACTGAATGTGCGTTCCGAAAGAACGCTGGATGCAGGACAGGCCAGTAGCTCAATTGCATACTGTGCAAGCTCTGGCCAGTGATCCATCCTCAAGACCCAGTAAGCCAGAGGATTTTCGGTGGGGAAGGTGTCCAAGTCTGACCTTGCCCCTAGATATTCCTGCACCATGTTTATCAGACGCTGGCGATGGTTGCTGGAACCGATCATACTTTGGGGCTGCGGACTAAAGAATTGTCTGAACGCATCGGTCAGACGGCCACCTTCCCCACCGCTCCTTCTTTGACTGGCCGAAGCCTCAGCAACTCGTTGTCCAGGACCAGGAGTTTGCAACCTCCCAGTCTCTGGGAACGCATTGCACAGACCTTTCTGCAAGGCCTCCCGGAGTTGTCTCATCCTCTGCTCCCTCTGCGACGGTACGATAAGGTCCGCAACCTTACCCTTGTACCGTGGATCAAGGAGAGTGGCCAGCCAGTAATGGTCCCTCTCCTTGATCCGAAGAATACGAGGATCCTTCCGCAGACTTTGCAGGATCAGGGAGGCCATGCAGCGTAGGTTTGCTGAGGCATTCGCTCCGGAGTCCTCTGGGTCACTAAGGACGACATGATCCGCAGCCACCTCCTCCCAGCCACGTACAAGTCCACTGGTTTCTTGGGACTGTAAATCATCCCTAAAAGACTGCTGCTGATGATGCTGAGTGCCAGCCTCCACCTCCATGCTGACACAATCCTCCTCCTCCTCCTCCTCCTCCTCCTCCTCTTCCTGTGCGATGGGTGGGACAGAAGTAACACTGTCTGGGTAAAGGGGGCCTTGAGAGGCAAGGAAGTCCTCCTCTTCCTGCCTCTGTTCTGCCTCAAGTGCCCTGTCCATTATTCCACGCAGCGTGTGCTCCAACAGGTGGACAAGAGGTACAGTGTCACTGATGCATGCACTGTCACTGCTCACCATCCTCGTGGCCTCCTCAAATGGTGCCAGGACAGTGCATGCATCCCTGATCATGCCCCACTGGCGTGGAGAAAAAAAACCAAGCTCCCCTGACCCTGTCCTGGTGCCGTAGTCGCACAGGTACTCATTGATGGCCCTCTGCTGCGTGTGCAGCCGCTGCAGCATGGCCAACGTTGAGTTCCACCTGGTGGGCATGTCACATATAAGGCGGTTCTTGGGCAGGTTCAACTCCTTTTGCAGCTCAGCCAGGCGAGCACTGGCATTATAAGATCTGCGGAAATGCACACAGACTTTCCTGGCCTGCCTCAGGACATCCTGTAAGCCCGGGTACCTGCCCAAGAACCGCTGCACCACCAGGTTAAGGACGTGAGCCACACAGGGCACATGGGTCAGTTGTCCCTGTCGGAGGGCGGAGAGGAGGTTGGTGCCATTGTCGCAAACCACCATTCCTGGCTTAAGCTGGCGTGGCGTCAACCACCTCTCGGCCTGGCCCTGCAGAGCAGACAGGACCTCTGCCCCAGTGTGGCTTCTGTCCCCCAAACACACCAGCGCAAGCACGGCATGGCATCTTTTTGCCTGCGTACTTGCGTAGCCCCGTGAACGGCTACGGAGCACCGCTGGTTCATAGGACAAACCACAGGAAGAGGCCATGGAGGAAGAAGAGGAGGGGGTGGAGGAGAGAGGTGTGTCACAACCAGTAGTAGCATTTTGGAGGCGTGGCGGTGGGACAACCTCCAACACTACTGCACCTTGTCCTGAATCCTTCCCAGCTGCCAAAAGAGTGACCCAATGGGCCGTGAAAGAAAGGTAACGTCCCTGTCCATGCCTGCTGGACCATGAGTCAGCGGTAATATGCACCTTACCGCTGACCGCCCTGTCCAGCGAGGCCAAGACATTGCCTTCCACATGCCGGTAGAGAGCCGGAATAGCCTTCCGTGCGAAAAAGTGGCGTTTGGGAACCTGCCACTGAGGAACTGCACATTGCACAAACTCACGGAAGGGGGCCGAGTCTACCAACTGAAAAGGCAGCAGTTGAAGCGCTAGCAATTTAGCCAAGCTAGCATTCAACCGCTGGGCATGTGGATGGCTGGGAGTGAACTTCTTTCGACGGTCCAGCAGCTGGGGCAGGGAAATTTGCCTGCTAGAATCGGACGTCGGTGTACTGCTAGCAGAGTGGGCGCAAGTACTTGGCTGTGACACACCTAATTCTACACCTTCATTCCTCTCAGTGCATGTTTCAGAGAGGACTGAAGTTATAGTGGGGTTGGAGATCCCAGCTGATGCGGTGCAAGGAGAGGTCCGCTTTGTTCTTTGGTGTGGGTCTTTGAGGTAGGCTTGCCAACGAGCTGCATGGCAGGTCAACATATGTCTGGTCAGGCATGTGGTACCCAAGCGGCTGATGTTTTGGCCACGCGATATACGCTTGAGACATATGTTGCAAACAGCAGCTGTGCGATCTGATGCACTAGCCTCAAAAAAGGCCCACACCAAAGAACTTTTTGAATGACGGGCAGAGGCAGCGCCCTGCACAGGCGGAGCTCTGCGGTGTGATTCCGTCGGTGTACTGCCCTTACGCTGGCCACCAAAGGGCATCCTGCCTCGTTGGAGATGTGCCTCCTCCTCATCCTCCTCCTCCTCCTCTCTCCTATTAGGCACCCACGTGGAGTCAGTGACCTCATCATCCCCTCCCTCCTCATCACTGGAGCCAATCTGGCAGTATGCTGCAGCTGCTGGAACATGACTGCCAGATTGGTGTCCTTCTTGAGCATCCCCTCTGTCTGCTCTCACGCTACTGCCTTCCTCTAGCTGGGTTTCATCATCAGACCCTTCGAAACGCTGGGCATCCTCCTGGAGCATGTACCCAACACTGTGCTGAAACAGTTCGGGGGACTCCTCAGGAGGAGGACATGGTGGGTCTAGGGAAGGAGTGACTGATGATTTGTCTGACATTGATACCAGGGAAGACGACGCTTTGGCAGCTGCTTTTCCAGTACCCTGAGCCTGGGTGAGAGAGGATGAGGAGGAGGAGGAGGGCTTGGTCATCCACTCTACCAAGTCTTCGGCATGATGTGGCTCAACATGTCCAGCTGCCGAAAAGAAGGACAAGCGTGTCCCATGGCCATGTGCTGATGACAATGCACCGCGTCCACGACCAGCACTGTTGCCCCCAGACACAGAGCCTGCTTGCCCTCTTTTATTGCCTCCTGACTGTCTGCCTCTCCTTGTTTGCCTTCCAGACATTCTAATAGATGGCCTGCACGGAGATGGGAAAAAAGCAATAAGGGCTACCTTCAGGTGTCCTTCTCTGTCCCTTGAAACAAGGACTTTCACAGTGAAAGAAACTGACACTCTCCCTACCTACAGTTTTCTGTCCCTAGAAAAAATGTTTTTTTTAATCACAATATAGCACAAGAAAAATTCACTCACTGTCCTTACAGGTCCCTGGAAACAAGGACTTGCAGAGTGAAAGAAAAAAAACACTCTCCCTACCTACAGTTTTCTGTCCCTAGAAAAAATGTTTTTTTTAATCACAATATAGCACAAGAACAATTCACTCACTGTCCTTACAGGTCCCTGGAAACAAGGACTTGCAGAGTGAAAGAAAAAAAACACTCTCCCTACCTACAGTTTTCTGTCCCTAGAAAAAATGTTTTTTTTAATCACAATATAGCACAAGAAAAATTCACTCACTGTCCTTACAGGTCCCTGGAAACAAGGACTTGCAGAGTGAAAGAAAAAAAACACTCTCCCTACCTACAGTTTTCTGTCCCTAGAAAAAATGTTTTTTTTTAATCACAATATAGCACAAGAACAATTCACTCACTGTCCTTACAGGTCCCTGGAAACAAGGACTTGCAGAGTGAAAGAAAAAAAACACTCTCCCTACCTACAGTTTTCTGTCCCTAGAAAAAATGTTTTTTTTAATCACAATATAGCACAAGAAAAATTCACTCACTGTCCTTACAGGTCCCTGGAAACAAGGACTTGCAGAGTGAAAGAAAAAAAACACTCTCCCTACCTACAGTTTTCTGTCCCTAGAAAAAATGTTTTTTTTAATCACAATATAGCACAAGAAAAATTCACTCACTGTCCTTACAGGTCCCTGGAAACAAGGACTTGCAGAGTGAAAGAAAAAAAACACTCTCCCTACCTACAGTTTTCTGTCCCTAGAAAAAATGTTTTTTTTAATCACAATATAGCACAAGAACAATTCACTCACTGTCCTTACAGGTCCCTGGAAACAAGGACTTGCAGAGTGAAAGAAAAAAAACACTCTCCCTACCTACAGTTTTCTGTCCCTAGAAAAAATGTTTTTTTTAATCACAATATAGCACAAGAACAATTCACTCACTGTCCTTACAGGTCCCTGGAAACAAGGACTTGCAGAGTGAAAGGAAAAAAACACTCTCCCTACCTACAGTTTTCTGTCCCTAGAAAAAATGTTTTTTTTAATCACAATATAGCACAAGAAAAATTCACTCACTGTCCTTACAGGTCCCTGGAAACAAGGACTTGCAGAGTGAAAGAAAAAAAACACTCTCCCTACCTACAGTTTTCTGTCCCTAGAAAAAATGTTTTTTTTAATCACAATATAGCACAAGAAAAATTCACTCACTGTCCTTACAGGTCCCTGGAAACAAGGACTTGCAGAGTGAAAGAAAAAAAACACTCTCCCTACCTACAGTTTTCTGTCCCTAGAAAAAATGTTTTTTTTAATCACAATATAGCACAAGAAAAATTCACTCACTGTCCTTACAGGTCCCTGGAAACAAGGACTTGCAGAGTGAAAGAAAAAAAACACTCTCCCTACCTACAGTTTTCTGTCCCTAGAAAAAATGTTTTTTTTAATCACAATATAGCACAAGAAAAATTCACTCACTGTCCTTACAGGTCCCTGGAAACAAGGACTTGCAGAGTGAAAGAAAAAAAACACTCTCCCTACCTACAGTTTTCTGTCCCTAGAAAAAATGTTTTTTTTAATCACAATATAGCACAAGAAAAATTCACTCACTGTCCTTACAGGTCCCTGGAAACAAGGACTTGCAGAGTGAAAGAAAAAAAACACTCTCCCTACCTACAGTTTTCTGTCCCTAGAAAAAATGTTTTTTTTAATCACAATATAGCACAAGAAAAATTCACTCACTGTCCTTACAGGTCCCTGGAAACAAGGACTTGCAGAGTGAAAGAAAAAAAACACTCTCCCTACCTACAGTTTTCTGTCCCTAGAAAAAATGTTTTTTTTAATCACAATATAGCACAAGAACAATTCACTCACTGTCCTTACAGGTCCCTGGAAACAAGGACTTGCAGAGTGAAAGAAAAAAAACACTCTCCCTACCTACAGTTTTCTGTCCCTAGAAAAAATGTTTTTTTTAATCACAATATAGCACAAGAACAATTCACTCACTGTCCTTACAGGTCCCTGGAAACAAGGACTTGCAGAGTGAAAGGAAAAAAACACTCTCCCTACCTACAGTTTTCTGTCCCTAGAAAAAATGTTTTTTTTAATCACAATATAGCACAAGAAAAATTCACTCACTGTCCTTACAGGTCCCTGGAAACAAGGACTTGCAGAGTGAAAGAAAAAAAACACTCTCCCTACCTACAGTTTTCTGTCCCTAGAAAAAATGTTTTTTTTAATCACAATATAGCACAAGAAAAATTCACTCACTGTCCTTACAGGTCCCTGGAAACAAGGACTTGCAGAGTGAAAGAAAAAAAACACTCTCCCTACCTACAGTTTTCTGTCCCTAGAAAAAATGTTTTTTTTAATCACAATATAGCACAAGAAAAATTCACTCACTGTCCTTACAGGTCCCTGGAAACAAGGACTTGCAGAGTGAAAGAAAAAAAACACTCTCCCTACCTACAGTTTTCTGTCCCTAGAAAAAATGTTTTTTTTAATCACAATATAGCACAAGAACAATTCACTCACTGTCCTTACAGGTCCCTGGAAACAAGGACTTGCAGAGTGAAAGGAAAAAAACACTCTCCCTACCTACAGTTTTCTGTCCCTAGAAAAAATGTTTTTTTTAATCACAATATAGCACAAGAAAAATTCACTCACTGTCCTTACAGGTCCCTGGAAACAAGGACTTGCAGAGTGAAAGAAAAAAAACACTCTCCCTACCTAGAGTTTTCTGTCCCTAGAAAAAATGTTTTTTTTAATCACAATATAGCACAAGAAAAATTCACTCACTGTCCTTACAGGTCCCTGGAAACAAGGACTTGCAGAGTGAAAGAAAAAAAACACTCTCCCTACCTACAGTTTTCTGTCCCTAGAAAAAATGTTTTTTTTAATCACAATATAGCACAAGAAAAATTCACTCACTGTCCTTACAGGTCCCTGGAAACAAGGACTTGCAGAGTGAAAGAAAAAAAACACTCTCCCTACCTACAGTTTTCTGTCCCTAGAAAAAATGTTTTTTTTAATCACAATATAGCACAAGGACAATTCACTCACTGTCCTTACAGGTCCCTGGAAACAAGGACTTGCAGAGTGAAATAAACTGACACTCTCCCTACCTACAGTTTTCTGTCCCTAGAATAAATGTTTTTTTAAGCACAATATAGCACAAGGACAATTCACTCACTGTCCTTCCAGGTCCCTGGAAACAAGGACTTGCAGAGTGAAAGAAAAAAAACACTCTCCCTACCTACAGTTTTCTGTCCCTAGAAAAAATGTTTTTTTTAATCACAATATAGCACAAGAAAAATTCACTCACTGTCCTTA
>CM055118.1:338842829-338867829 GCA_029206835.1 Rana muscosa
GCTACCGCCGGTGCAACCAAGCCATTCTGTGGGAAACCACCAAAGAATTGACACAGGAGTTGCCAAAATCTTGAAACAGCCAGCGCAAAAGACCTCGTGGCGCAACGGTAGCGCGTCTGACTCCAGATCAGAAGGTTGCGTGTTCAAATCACGTCGGGGTCACATTGGTTTTCAGAGTCGCCTACCTAACCCAGGTTCATTTAGCATTTCCACCACCCATCACACCGCTGGGGCTCCCACCTACGCAGGGACCACTCGCCTCTAGATTACCTTCAGAAGGCTGGGTGAACCGCCAAAACCAAAAAAGACGTGGGCCTGGAAGAAGCTTTACAGCATTGGGTGGAGGCTAGCAAAGCCTCAAATTAATAAGAACGAAGCAATTAAAACCTGCAAGGGTCACAAGGTGCTTTCTGGCTTTCCAAGGCTTTCCTTTTTGATGGGGGACCTAGCAAAGGAATGCTGAGGGACTGTCCCGCGTCCACTGTATGTTAGAAAAACATGCTCCCTCCCTAAGTTCTGAGTGCCCGGGAAAGGCTATGTGGGGCACTGGCTGGCAGAATCTTGGACCGTTTACACATTTTACCTAGGGTTCTTAACATATGCTGTCCCTCCTGCTCTCTCTGTGCTTTGGGAGCCTGCTGCTGGCTCAAAGGCCTGAGTGCTGGCAGAACACCTCAAAAAAAGATACGGGTGCTGCGCCGAAGGCCACAGAAATCCATGCGCTGAAGGCCACAGAAATCCATCGCTGTTGGAATAAAAGGGCATTGGCCCGTACGGGGATCGAACCCGCGACCTTGGCGTTATTAGCACCACGCTCTAACCAACTGAGCTAACCGGCCCAATCTCGCACAGGGATCGCCGGCCCAAGCTGGCACAGGGCTACCGCCGGTGCAACCAAGCCATTCTGTGGGAAACCACCAAAGAATTGACACAGGAGTTGCCAAAATCTTGAAACAGCCAGCGCAAAAGACCTCGTGGTGCAACAGTAGCGCGTCTGACTCCAGATCAGAAGGTTGCGTGTTCAAATCACGTCGGGGTCATATTGGTTTTCAGAGTCGCCTACCTAACCCAGGTTCATTTAGCATTTCCACCACCCATCACACCGCTGGGGCTCCCACCTACGCAGGGACCACTCGCCTCTAGATTACCTTCAGAAGGCTGGGTGAACCGCCAAAACCAAAAAAGACGTGGGCCTGGAAGAAGCTTTACAGCATTGGGTGGAGGCTAGCAAAGCCTCAAATTAATAAGAACGAAGCAATTAAAACCTGCAAGGGTCACAAGGTGCTTTCTGGCTTTCCAAGGCTTTCCTTTTTGATGGGGGACCTAGCAAAGGAATGCTGAGGGACTGTCCCGCGTCCACTGTATGTTAGAAAAACATGCTCCCTCCCTAAGTTCTGAGTGCCCGGGAAAGGCTATGTGGGGCACTGGCTGGCAGAATCTTGGACCGTTTACACATTTTACCTAGGGTTCTTAACATATGCTGTCCCTCCTGCTCTCTCTGTGCTTTGGGAGCCTGCTGCTGGCTCAAAGGCCTGAGTGCTGGCAGAACACCTCAAAAAAAGATACGGGTGCTGCGGCGAAGGCCACAGAAATCCATGCGCCGAAGGCCACAGAAATCCATCGCTGTTGGAATAAAAGGGCATTGGCCCGTACGGGGATCGAACCCGCGACCTTGGCGTTATTAGCACCACGCTCTAACCAACTGAGCTAACCGGCCCAATCTCGCACAGGGATCGCCGGCCCAAGCTGGCACAGGGCTACCGCCGGTGCAACCAAGCCATTCTGTGGGAAACCACCAAAGAATTGACACAGGAGTTGCCAAAATCTTGAAACAGCCAGCGCAAAAGACCTCGTGGCGCAACGGTAGCGCGTCTGACTCCAGATCAGAAGGTTGCGTGTTCAAATCACGTCGGGGTCATATTGGTTTTCAGAGTCGCCTACCTAACCCAGGTTCATTTAGCATTTCCACCACCCATCACACCGCTGGGGCTCCCACCTACGCAGGGACCACTCGCCTCTAGATTACCTTCAGAAGGCTGGGTGAACCGCCAAAACCAAAAAAGACGTGGGCCTGGAAGAAGCTTTACAGCATTGGGTGGAGGCTAGCAAAGCCTCAAATTAATAAGAACGAAGCAATTAAAACCTGCAAGGGTCACAAGGTGCTTTCTGGCTTTCCAAGGCTTTCCTTTTTGATGGGGGACCTAGCAAAGGAATGCTGAGGGACTGTCCCGCGTCCACTGTATGTTAGAAAAACATGCTCCCTCCCTAAGTTCTGAGTGCCCGGGAAAGGCTATGTGGGGCACTGGCTGGCAGAATCTTGGACCGTTTACACATTTTACCTAGGGTTCTTAACTAGTGATGAGCCGAACACCCCCCTGTTCGGTTCGCACCAGAACCCGCGAACGGACCGAAAGTTCGAACGAACATTAGAACCCTATTAAATAGAATGGATGCGAACGTTCGAATTCTAAAGTGCTAATTATAACAACTATTATGCATGTTATTGTCCTAAAAAGGGTTTGGGAACCCGGGTTCTGCACCAGGGGACATGTATCAATGCAAAAAGAAGTTTTAAAAACGGTCGTTTTTCGGGAGCAGTCATTTTAATGATGCATAAAGTGAAAAAAAAAGTCAAATATTCCTTTAAATATCGTACCTGGGGGGTGTCTAAAGTATGCCTGTGAAGTGCCACGTGTTTCCCGTGTTTAGAACTGTCCCTGCACAAAATGACACTTCTAAAGGAAAAAAAAGCCATTTAAAACTGCTTGCGGCTTTAATGTAATGTCTGGTCCCGGTAATATGGATGAAATTCTTTAAGAAAAATGGCATAGCTACCCCATGACCCCCCCCCCCCCCCTACCCCAGCCCATTACCAGCCCCTTTGGGTCTTGTATGGATATTAAGGGGAACCCCGCACATAAAATAAAAAAGGCCCTATATACTCTGAACAGCCCTATACAGGCGGTGCATACAAGACAGGGACTGTAGGTTTGTTCTTATGTAGAATCTGTTTGTAATTTTGAACAGGTACATTGTTGAAGTGTAGCTCCAGACCAAAAATCTATTTTTAAACTTTTTGGAAAACATAGGTAAGGGTTATCACCCCTGTAACATTTGTTTTGCTGTCTGTGCCCCTGTTCAGAACATTTCACCTCACTTTCCGTCCCAATGACAACTGTTTTTGAAATGTGGTGTTTTTCTTGAAACAAGGATTGCTGATAAAGCATCAGTACAGAGGAGACACCTTTCTCCCATATTTATTCTTACAGGAGAGAATTTTCCTTCCTAGTGGTAGATTTCCTCTCACTTCCTGTTGTCTTCTTGCGTTTGCAAGTAGGAGTCGTTTGTAAGTTGGATGTTTGAAAGTAGGGACCTGCCGTATATACTCTGCAGAAATAGGCCCCTTAGTTGTTGGTGTTGGCACAACACTGTAAGCACTCACAGTTACTCTTGGTTGGTGCTGGAACGCCCTGCTGTCAACTATTATATCAGGAATTTTAATTACATATAATTGTTGAACAGTGGTAGTAAAAATTGGGCCTTTGATGGTGGTGCTGGTGCCACAACACTGTAAGCCCTGACAGTTACTCTTGGTGGGTGCAGCAATGGGCCCTGCTGTGAATTATTAGATCAAGAATTGTAATTACATGCCCCTGTTGAACAGGGGCTGAAAAATTGGGCCTTAGGCACTGGTGGCACAACACTGCAACCCCTCACAGATACTGTACTTGGAGCACAGCAATGAGCCCTGTTGCAAAGTATTGCTTCAAAAATTGTAATGACACGCCCCTGTTAAACAGGGGCTGAAAAATTGGGCCTTAGGCACTGGTGGCACAACACTGCAACTCCTCACAGATACTGTACTTGGAGTACAGCAATGAGCCCTGTTGCAAAGTATTGCTTCAAAAATTGTAATTACACGCCCCTGTTAAACAGGGGCTGAAAAATTGGGCGTTAGGCACTGGTGGCGGCACCCATAAACAAAAATGATCTTCCAAGCTATCATCATCAATCGTATCATTGAGGACTCGGAGGAGGAGGATAGCCAGTCAACATAACAGCACAGGCACTCAGCATCAGCATCAGTCTTGAAGGGATGTGACATGTTAAAATCAATTAGTCTGTTATATCAGCATCAGGTGTGTGGTAGCTGGTGGTGATCCAAGACTGGTTCATCTTGATGAAAGTCAGTCGATCAACCGAGTCGGTGGACAGGCGCACCCTGTGATCCGTGACAAATCCTCCAGCAGCACTGAATGTGCGTTCCGAAAGAACGCTGGATGCAGGACAGGCCAGTAGCTCAATTGCATACTGTGCAAGCTCTGGCCAGTGATCCATCCTCAAGACCCAGTAAGCCAGAGGATTTTCGGTGGGGAAGGTGTCCAAGTCTGACCTTGCCCCTAGATATTCCTGCACCATGTTTATCAGACGCTGGCGATGGTTGCTGGAACCGATCATACTTTGGGGCTGCGGACTAAAGAATTGTCTGAACGCATCGGTCAGACGGCCACCTTCCCCACCGCTCCTTCTTTGACTGGCCGAAGCCTCAGCAACTCGTTGTCCAGGACCAGGAGTTTGCAACCTCCCAGTCTCTGGGAACGCGTTGCACAGACCTTTCTGCAAGGCCTCCCGGAGTTGTCTCATCCTCTGCTCCCTCTGCGACGGTACGATAAGGTCCGCAACCTTACCCTTGTACCGTGGATCAAGGAGAGTGGCCAGCCAGTAATGGTCCCTCTCCTTGATCCGAAGAATACGAGGATCCTTCCGCAGACTTTGCAGGATCAGGGAGGCCATGCAGCGTAGGTTTGCTGAGGCATTCGCTCCGGAGTCCTCTGGGTCACTAAGGACGACATGATCCGCAGCCACCTCCTCCCAGCCACGTACAAGTCCACTGGTTTCTTGGGACTGTAAATCATCCCTAAAAGACTGCTGCTGATGATGCTGAGTGCCAGCCTCCACCTCCATGCTGACACAATCCTCCTCCTCCTCCTCCTCCTCCTCCTCCTCTTCCTGTGCGATGGGTGGGACAGAAGTAACACTGTCTGGGTAAAGGGGGCCTTGAGAGGCAAGGAAGTCCTCCTCTTCCTGCCTCTGTTCTGCCTCAAGTGCCCTGTCCATTATTCCACGCAGCGTGTGCTCCAACAGGTGGACAAGAGGTACAGTGTCACTGATGCATGCACTGTCACTGCTCACCATCCTCGTGGCCTCCTCAAATGGTGCCAGGACAGTGCATGCATCCCTGATCATGCCCCACTGGCGTGGAGAAAAAAAACCAAGCTCCCCTGACCCTGTCCTGGTGCCGTAGTCGCACAGGTACTCATTGATGGCCCTCTGCTGCGTGTGCAGCCGCTGCAGCATGGCCAACGTTGAGTTCCACCTGGTGGGCATGTCACATATAAGGCGGTTCTTGGGCAGGTTCAACTCCTTTTGCAGCTCAGCCAGGCGAGCACTGGCATTATAAGATCTGCGGAAATGCACACAGACTTTCCTGGCCTGCCTCAGGACATCCTGTAAGCCCGGGTACCTGCCCAAGAACCGCTGCACCACCAGGTTAAGGACGTGAGCCACACAGGGCACATGGGTCAGTTGTCCCTGTCGGAGGGCGGAGAGGAGGTTGGTGCCATTGTCGCAAACCACCATTCCTGGCTTAAGCTGGCGTGGCGTCAACCACCTCTCGGCCTGGCCCTGCAGAGCAGACAGGACCTCTGCCCCAGTGTGGCTTCTGTCCCCCAAACACACCAGCGCAAGCACGGCATGGCATCTTTTTGCCTGCGTACTTGCGTAGCCCCGTGAACGGCTACGGAGCACCGCTGGTTCATAGGACAAACCACAGGAAGAGGCCATGGAGGAAGAAGAGGAGGGGGTGGAGGAGAGAGGTGTGTCACAACCAGTAGTAGCATTTTGGAGGCGTGGCGGTGGGACAACCTCCAACACTACTGCACCTTGTCCTGAATCCTTCCCAGCTGCCAAAAGAGTGACCCAATGGGCCGTGAAAGAAAGGTAACGTCCCTGTCCATGCCTGCTGGACCATGAGTCAGCGGTAATATGCACCTTACCGCTGACCGCCCTGTCCAGCGAGGCCAAGACATTGCCTTCCACATGCCGGTAGAGAGCCGGAATAGCCTTCCGTGCGAAAAAGTGGCGTTTGGGAACCTGCCACTGAGGAACCGCACATTGCACAAACTCACGGAAGGGGGCCGAGTCTACCAACTGAAAAGGCAGCAGTTGAAGCGCTAGCAATTTAGCCAAGCTAGCATTCAACCGCTGGGCATGTGGATGGCTGGGAGTGAACTTCTTTCGACGGTCCAGCAGCTGGGGCAGGGAAATTTGCCTGCTAGAATCGGACGTCGGTGTACTGTTAGCAGAGTGGGCGCAAGTACTTGGCTGTGACACACCTAATTCTACACCTTCATTCCTCTCAGTGCATGTTTCAGAGAGGACTGAAGTTATAGTGGGGTTGGAGATCCCAGCTGATGCGGTGCAAGGAGAGGTCCGCTTTGTTCTTTGGTGTGGGTCTTTGAGGTAGGCTTGCCAACGAGCTGCATGGCAGGTCAACATATGTCTGGTCAGGCATGTGGTACCCAAGCGGCTGATGTTTTGGCCACGCGATATACGCTTGAGACATATGTTGCAAACAGCAGCTGTGCGATCTGATGCACTAGCCTCAAAAAAGGCCCACACCAAAGAACTTTTTGAATGACGGGCAGAGGCAGCGCCCTGCACAGGCGGAGCTCTGCGGTGTGATTCCGTCGGTGTACTGCCCTTACGCTGGCCACCAAAGGGCATCCTGCCTCGTTGGAGATGTGCCTCCTCCTCATCCTCCTCCTCCTCCTCTCTCCTATTAGGCACCCACGTGGAGTCAGTGACCTCATCATCCCCTCCCTCCTCATCACTGGAGCCAATCTGGCAGTATGCTGCAGCTGCTGGAACATGACTGCCAGATTGGTGTCCTTCTTGAGCATCCCCTCTGTCTGCTCTCACGCTACTGCCTTCCTCTAGCTGGGTTTCATCATCAGACCCTTCGAAACGCTGGGCATCCTCCTGGAGCATGTACCCAACACTGTGCTGAAACAGTTCGGGGGACTCCTCAGGAGGAGGACATGGTGGGTCTAGGGAAGGAGTGACTGATGATTTGTCTGACATTGATACCAGGGAAGACGACGCTTTGGCAGCTGCTTTTCCAGTACCCTGAGCCTGGGTGAGAGAGGATGAGGAGGAGGAGGGGGGCTTGGTCATCCACTCTACCAAGTCTTCGGCATGATGTGGCTCAACATGTCCAGCTGCCGAAAAGAAGGACAAGCGTGTCCCATGGCCATGTGCTGATGACAATGCACCGCGTCCACGACCAGCACTGTTGCCCCCAGACACAGAGCCTGCTTGCCCTCTTTTATTGCCTCCTGACTGTCTGCCTCTCCTTGTTTGCCTTCCAGACATTCTAATAGATGGCCTGCACGGAGATGGGAAAAAAGCAATAAGGGCTACCTTCAGGTGTCCTTCTCTGTCCCTTGAAACAAGGACTTTCACAGTGAAAGAAACTGACACTCTCCCTACCTACAGTTTTCTGTCCCTAGAAAAAATGTTTTTTTTAATCACAATATAGCACAAGAAAAATTCACTCACTGTCCTTACAGGTCCCTGGAAACAAGGACTTGCAGAGTGAAAGAAAAAAAACACTCTCCCTACCTACAGTTTTCTGTCCCTAGAAAAAAAGTTTTTTTTAATCACAATATAGCACAAGAACAATTCACTCACTGTCCTTACAGGTCCCTGGAAACAAGGACTTGCAGAGTGAAAGAAAAAAAACACTCTCCCTACCTACAGTTTTCTGTCCCTAGAAAAAATGTTTTTTTTAATCACAATATAGCACAAGAAAAATTCACTCACTGTCCTTACAGGTCCCTGGAAACAAGGACTTGCAGAGTGAAAGAAAAAAAACACTCTCCCTACCTACAGTTTTCTGTCCCTAGAAAAAATGTTTTTTTTTAATCACAATATAGCACAAGAACAATTCACTCACTGTCCTTACAGGTCCCTGGAAACAAGGACTTGCAGAGTGAAAGAAAAAAAACACTCTCCCTACCTACAGTTTTCTGTCCCTAGAAAAAATGTTTTTTTTAATCACAATATAGCACAAGAAAAATTCACTCACTGTCCTTACAGGTCCCTGGAAACAAGGACTTGCAGAGTGAAAGAAAAAAAACACTCTCCCTACCTACAGTTTTCTGTCCCTAGAAAAAATGTTTTTTTTAATCACAATATAGCACAAGAAAAATTCACTCACTGTCCTTACAGGTCCCTGGAAACAAGGACTTGCAGAGTGAAAGAAAAAAACCACTCTCCCTACCTACAGTTTTCTGTCCCTAGAAAAAATGTTTTTTTTAATCACAATATAGCACAAGAACAATTCACTCACTGTCCTTACAGGTCCCTGGAAACAAGGACTTGCAGAGTGAAAGAAAAAAAACACTCTCCCTACCTACAGTTTTCTGTCCCTAGAAAAAATGTTTTTTTTAATCACAATATAGCACAAGAACAATTCACTCACTGTCCTTACAGGTCCCTGGAAACAAGGACTTGCAGAGTGAAAGGAAAAAAACACTCTCCCTACCTACAGTTTTCTGTCCCTAGAAAAAATGTTTTTTTTAATCACAATATAGCACAAGAAAAATTCACTCACTGTCCTTACAGGTCCCTGGAAACAAGGACTTGCAGAGTGAAAGAAAAAAAACACTCTCCCTACCTACAGTTTTCTGTCCCTAGAAAAAATGTTTTTTTTAATCACAATATAGCACAAGAAAAATTCACTCACTGTCCTTACAGGTCCCTGGAAACAAGGACTTGCAGAGTGAAAGAAAAAAAACACTCTCCCTACCTACAGTTTTCTGTCCCTAGAAAAAATGTTTTTTTTAATCACAATATAGCACAAGAAAAATTCACTCACTGTCCTTACAGGTCCCTGGAAACAAGGACTTGCAGAGTGAAAGAAAAAAAACACTCTCCCTACCTACAGTTTTCTGTCCCTAGAAAAAATGTTTTTTTTAATCACAATATAGCACAAGAAAAATTCACTCACTGTCCTTACAGGTCCCTGGAAACAAGGACTTGCAGAGTGAAAGAAAAAAAACACTCTCCCTACCTACAGTTTTCTGTCCCTAGAAAAAATGTTTTTTTTAATCACAATATAGCACAAGAAAAATTCACTCACTGTCCTTACAGGTCCCTGGAAACAAGGACTTGCAGAGTGAAAGAAAAAAAACACTCTCCCTACCTACAGTTTTCTGTCCCTAGAAAAAATGTTTTTTTTAATCACAATATAGCACAAGAAAAATTCACTCACTGTCCTTACAGGTCCCTGGAAACAAGGACTTGCAGAGTGAAAGAAAAAAAACACTCTCCCTACCTACAGTTTTCTGTCCCTAGAAAAAATGTTTTTTTTAATCACAATATAGCACAAGAACAATTCACTCACTGTCCTTACAGGTCCCTGGAAACAAGGACTTGCAGAGTGAAAGAAAAAAAACACTCTCCCTACCTACAGTTTTCTGTCCCTAGAAAAAATTTTTTTTTAATCACAATATAGCACAAGAACAATTCACTCACTGTCCTTACAGGTCCCTGGAAACAAGGACTTGCAGAGTGAAAGGAAAAAAACACTCTCCCTACCTACAGTTTTCTGTCCCTAGAAAAAATGTTTTTTTTAATCACAATATAGCACAAGAAAAATTCACTCACTGTCCTTACAGGTCCCTGGAAACAAGGACTTGCAGAGTGAAAGAAAAAAAACACTCTCCCTACCTACAGTTTTCTGTCCCTAGAAAAAATGTTTTTTTTAATCACAATATAGCACAAGAAAAATTCACTCACTGTCCTTACAGGTCCCTGGAAACAAGGACTTGCAGAGTGAAAGAAAAAAAACACTCTCCCTACCTACAGTTTTCTGTCCCTAGAAAAAATGTTTTTTTTAATCACAATATAGCACAAGAAAAATTCACTCACTGTCCTTACAGGTCCCTGGAAACAAGGACTTGCAGAGTGAAAGAAAAAAAACACTCTCCCTACCTACAGTTTTCTGTCCCTAGAAAAAATGTTTTTTTTAATCACAATATAGCACAAGGACAATTCACTCACTGTCCTTACAGGTCCCTGGAAACAAGGACTTGCAGAGTGAAATAAACTGACACTCTCCCTACCTACAGTTTTCTGTCCCTAGAATAAATGTTTTTTTAAGCACAATATAGCACAAGGACAATTCACTCACTGTCCTTCCAGGTCCCTGGAAACAAGGACTTGCAGAGTGAAAGAAAAAAAACACTCTCCCTACCTACAGTTTTCTGTCCCTAGAAAAAATGTTTTTTTTAATCACAATATAGCACAAGAAAAATTCACTCACTGTCCTTACAGGTCCCTGGAAACAAGGACTTGCAGAGTGAAAGAAAAAAAACACTCTCCCTACCTACAGTTTTCTGTCCCTAGAAAAAATGTTTTTTTTAATCACAATATAGCACAAGGACAATTCACTCACTGTCCTTACAGGTCCCTGGAAACAAGGACTTGCAGAGTGAAATAAACTGACACTCTCCCTACCTACAGTTTTCTGTCCCTAGAATAAATGTTTTTTTAAGCACAATATAGCACAAGGACAATTCACTCACTGTCCTTCCAGGTCCCTGGAAACAAGGACTTGCAGAGTGAAAGAAAAAAAACACTCTCCCTACCTACAGTTTTCTGTCCCTAGAAAAAATGTTTTTTTTAATCACAATATAGCACAAGAACAATTCACTCACTGTCCTTACAGGTCCCTGGAAACAAGGACTTGCAGAGTGAAAGAAAAAAAACACTCTCCCTACCTACAGTTTTCTGTCCCTAGAAAAAATGTTTTTTTTAATCACAATATAGCACAAGGACAATTCACTCACTGTCCTTCCAGGTCCCTGGAAACAAGGACTTGCAGAGTGAAAGAAACTGACACTCTCCCTACCTACAGTTTTCTGTCCCTAGAATAAATGTTTTTTTAAGCACAATATAGCACAAGGACAATTCACTCACTGTCCTTCCAGGTCCCTGGAAACAAGGACTTGCAGAGTGAAAGAAACTGACACTGTCCCTACCTACAGTTTTCTGTCCCTAGAATAAATGTTTTTTTTAAGCACACTATAGCACAAGCACAAAACACACTGACACTCTCCCTACCTATCCTTCTCTTTCCCTAAACTAAAGGAATCCAGGTTAAGCAAGAAAGAAATAACAGTCACTGTCCCTGCCTATGCTGCTCTATCCCTGCTCCGGAACACACTACACTAGGCCGCCGTGCTGGCGGCCTTTTATAGTGTGGGGCGTGTACTAAACACCCTCAGCAATAATTGGCCACAGGCATCCTGCCTGTGGCCAATCATTGCTCTCCTCGCTGCCGGCGCTGTGATTGGCCAAGCATGCGGGGTCACAGTGCATGCTTGGCCAATCACAGCGCCTGGATGACACTGCGATGGCGTAGTGCATTGTGGGCCGTTCGCGTCACTCGAATTTGGCGCGAACGGCCCAAATCGTTCGATCTTCGTCGAACGATCGAACAGCCGATGTTCGAGTCGAACGTATGTTCGACTCGAACACGAAGCTCATCCCTATTCTTAACATATGCTGTCCCTCCTGCTCTCTCTGTGCTTTGGGAGCCTGCTGCTGGCTCAAAGGCCTGAGTGCTGGCAGAACACCTCAAAAAAAGATACGGGTGCTGCGCCGAAGGCCACAGAAATCCATGCGCCGAAGGCCACAGAAATCCATCGCTGTTGGAATAAAAGGGCATTGGCCCGTACGGGGATCGAACCCGCGACCTTGGCGTTATTAGCACCACGCTCTAACCAACTGAGCTAACCGGCCCAATCTCGCACAGGGATCGCCGGCCCAAGCTGGCACAGGGCTACCGCCGGTGCAACCAAGCCATTCTGTGGGAAACCACCAAAGAATTGACACAGGAGTTGCCAAAATCTTGAAACAGCCAGCGCAAAAGACCTCGTGGCGCAACGGTAGCGCGTCTGACTCCAGATCAGAAGGTTGCGTGTTCAAATCACGTCGGGGTCATATTGGTTTTCAGAGTCGCCTACCTAACCCAGGTTCATTTAGCATTTCCACCACCCATCACACCGCTGGGGCTCCCACCTACGCAGGGACCACTCGCCTCTAGATTACCTTCAGAAGGCTGGGTGAACCGCCAAAACCAAAAAAGACGTGGGCCTGGAAGAAGCTTTACAGCATTGGGTGGAGGCTAGCAAAGCCTCAAATTAATAAGAACGAAGCAATTAAAACCTGCAAGGGTCACAAGGTGGTTTCTGGCTTTCCAAGGCTTTCCTTTTTGATGGGGGACCTAGCAAAGGAATGCTGAGGGACTGTCCCGCGTCCACTGTATGTTAGAAAAACATGCTCCCTCCCTAAGTTCTGAGTGCCCGGGAAAGGCTATGTGGGGCACTGGCTGGCAGAATCTTGGACCGTTTACACATTTTACCTAGGGTTCTTAACATATGCTGTCCCTCCTGCTCTCTCTGTGCTTTGGGAGCCTGCTGCTGGCTCAAAGGCCTGAGTGCTGGCAGAACACCTCAAAAAAAGATACGGGTGCTGCGCCGAAGGCCACAGAAATCCATGCGCCGAAGGCCACAGAAATCCATCGCTGTTGGAATAAAAGGGCATTGGCCCATACGGGGCTCGAACCCACGACCTTGGTGTTATTAGCACCACGCTCTAACCAACTGAGCTAACCGGCCCAATCTCGCACAGGGATCGCCGGCCCAAGCTGGCACAGGGCTACCGCCGGTGCAACCAAGCCATTCTGTGGGAAACCACCAAAGAATTGACACAGGAGTTGCCAAAATCTTGAAACAGCCAGCGCGAAAGACCTCGTGGCGCAACGGTAGCGCGTCTGACTCCAGATCAGAAGGTTGCGTGTTCAAATCACGTCGGGGTCATATTGGTTTTTAGAGTCGCCTACCTAACCCAGATTCATTTAGCATTTCCACCACCCATCACACCGCTGGGGCTCCCACCTACGCAGGGACCACTCGCCTCTAGATTACCTTCAGAAGGCTGGGTGAACCGCCAAAACCAAAAAAGACGTGGGCATGGAAGAAGCTTTACAGCATTGGGTGGAGGCTAGCAAAGCCTCAAATTAATAAGAACGAAGCAATTAAAACCTGCAAGGGTCACAAGGTGGTTTCTGGCTTTCTAAGGCTTTCCTTTTTGATGGGGGACCTAGCAAAGGAATGCTGAGGGACTGTCCCGCGTCCACTGTATGTTAGAAAAACATGCTCCCTCCCTAAGTTCTGAGTGCCCGGGAAAGGCTATGTGGGGCACTGGCTGGCAGAATCTTGGACCGTTTACACATTTTACCTAGGGTTCTTAACATATGCTGTCCCTCCTGCTCTCTCTGTGCTTTGGGAGCCTGCTGCTGGCTCAAAGGCCTGAGTGCTGGCAGAACACCTCAAAAAAAGATACGGGTGCTGCGCCGAAGGCCACAGAAATCCATGCGCCGAAGGCCACAGAAATCCATTGCTGTTGGAATAAAAGGGCATTGGCCCGTACGGGGATCGAGCCCGCGACCTTGGCGTTATTAGCACCACGCTCTAACCAACTGAGCTAACCGGCCCAATCTCGCACAGGGATCGCCGGCCCAAGCTGGCACAGGGCTACCGCCGGTGCAACCAAGCCATTCTGTGGGAAACCACCAAAGAATTGACACAGGAGTTGCCAAAATCTTGAAACAGCCAGCGCAAAAGACCTCGTGGCGCAACGGTAGCGCGTCTGACTCCAGATCAGAAGGTTGCGTGTTCAAATCACGTCGGGGTCATATTGGTTTTCAGAGTCGCCTACCTAACCCAGGTTCATTTAGCATTTCCACCACCCATCACACCGCTGGGGCTCCCACCTACGCAGGGACCACTCGCCTCTAGATTACCTTCAGAAGGCTGGGTGAACCGCCAAAACCAAAAAAGACGTGGGCCTGGAAGAAGCTTTACAGCATTGGGTGGAGGCTAGCAAAGCCTCAAATTAATAAGAACGAAGCAATTAAAACCTGCAAGGGTCACAAGGTGGTTTCTGGCTTTCTAAGGCTTTCCTTTTTGATGGGGGACCTAGCAAAGGAATGCTGAGGGACTGTCCCGCGTCCACTGTATGTTAGAAAAACATGCTCCCTCCCTAAGTTCTGAGTGCCCGGGAAAGGCTATGTGGGGCACTGGCTGGCAGAATCTTGGACCGTTTACACATTTTACCTAGGGTTCTTAACATATGCTGTCCCTCCTGCTCTCTCTGTGCTTTGGGAGCCTGCTGCTGGCTCAAAGGCCTGAGTGCTGGCAGAACACCTCAAAAAAAGATACGGGTGCTGCGCCGAAGGCCACAGAAATCCATGCGCCGAAGGCCACAGAAATCCAATAAAAGGGCATTGGCCCGTACGGGGATCGAACCCGCGACCTTGGCGTTATTAGCACCACACTCTAACCAACTGAGCTAACCGGCCCAATCTCGCACAGGGATTGCCGGCCCAAGCTGGCACAGGGCTACCGCTGGTGCAACCAAGCCATTCTGTGGGAAACCACCAAAGAATTGACACAGGAGTTGCCAAAATCTTGAAACAGCCAGCACAAAAGACCTCGTGGCGCAACGGTAGCGCGTCTGACTCCAGATCAGAAGGTTGCGTGTTCAAATCACGTCGGGGTCATATTGGTTTTCAGAGTCGCCTACCTAACCCAGGTTCATTTAGCATTTCCACCACCCATCACACCGCTGGGGCTCCCACCTACGCAGGGACCACTCGCCTCTAGATTACCTTCAGAAGGCTGGGTGAACCGCCAAAACCAAAAAAGACGTGGGCCTGGTGCATTTCCACCACCCATCACACCGCTGGGGCTCCCACCTACGCAGGGACCACTCGCCTCTAGATTACCTTCAGAAGGCTGGGTGAACCGCCAAAACCAAAAAGACGTGGGCCTGGAAGAAGCTTTACAGCATTGGGTGGAGGCTAGCAAAGCCTCAAATTAATAAGAACGAAGCAATTAAAACCTGCAAGGGTCACAAGGTGGTTTCTGGCTTTCCAAGGCTTTCCTTTTTGATGGGGGACCTAGCAAAGGAATGCTGAGGGACTGTCCCGCGTCCACTGTATGTTAGAAAAACATGCTCCCTCCCTAAGTTCTGAGTGCCCGGGAAAGGCTATGTGGGGCACTGGCTGGCAGAATCTTGGACCGTTTACACATTTTACCTAGGGTTCTTAACATATGCTGTCCCTCCTGCTCTCTCTGTGCTTTGGGAGCCTGCTGCTGGCTCAAAGGCCTGAGTGCTGGCAGAACACCTCAAAAAAAGATACGGGTGCTGCGCCGAAGGCCACAGAAATCCATGCGCCGAAGGCCACAGAAATCCATCGCTGTTGGAATAAAAGGGCATTGGCCCGTACGGGGATCGAACCCGCGACCTTGGCGTTATTAGCACCACGCTCTAACCAACTGAGCTAACCGGCCCAATCTCGCACAGGGATCGCCGGCCCAAGCTGGCACAGGGCTACCGCCGGTGCAACCAAGCCATTCTGTGGGAAACCACCAAAGAATTGACACAGGAGTTGCCAAAATCTTGAAACAGCCAGCGCAAAAGACCTCGTGGCGCAACGGTAGCGCGTCTGACTCCAGATCAGAAGGTTGCGTGTTCAAATCACGTCGGGGTCATATTGGTTTTCAGAGTCGCCTACCTAACCCAGGTTCATTTAGCATTTCCACCACCCATCACACCGCTGGGGCTCCCACCTACGCAGGGACCACTCGCCTCTAGATTACCTTCAGAAGGCTGGGTGAACCGCCAAAACCAAAAAAGACGTGGGCCTGGAAGAAGCTTTACAGCATTGGGTGGAGGCTAGCAAAGCCTCAAATTAATAAGAACGAAGCAATTAAAACCTGCAAGGGTCACAAGGTGGTTTCTGGCTTTCCAAGGCTTTCCTTTTTGATGGGGGACCTAGCAAAGGAATGCTGAGGGACTGTCCCGCGTCCATTGTATGTTAGAAAAACATGCTCCCTCCCTAAGTTCTGAGTGCCCGGGAAAGGCTATGTGGGGCACTGGCTGGCAGAATCTTGGACCGTTTACACATTTTACCTAGGGTTCTTAACATATGCTGTCCCTCCTGCTCTCTCTGTGCTTTGGGAGCCTGCTGCTGGCTCAAAGGCCTGAGTGCTGGCAGAACACCTCAAAAAAAGATACGGGTGCTGCGCCGAAGGCCACAGAAATCCATGCGCCGAAGGCCACAGAAATCCATCGCTGTTGGAATAAAAGGGCATTGGCCCGTACGGGGATCGAACCCGCGACCTTGGCGTTATTAGCACCACGCTCAAACCAACTGAGCTAACAATCCCAATCTCGCACAGGGATCGCCGGCCCAAGCTGGCACAGGGCTACCGCCGGTGCAACCAAGCCATTCTGTGGGAAACCACCAAAGAATTGACACAGGAGTTGCCAAAATCTTGAAACAGCCAGCGCAAAAGACCTCGTGGCGCAACGGTAGCGCGTCTGACTCCAGATCAGAAGGTTGCGTGTTCAAATCACGTCGGGGTCATATTGGTTTTCAGAGTCGCCTACCTAACCCAGGTTCATTTAGCATTTCCACCACCCATCACACCACTGGGGCTCCCACCTACGCAGGGACCACTCGCCTCTAGATTACCTTCAGAAGGCTGGGTGAACCGCCAAAACCAAAAAAGACGTGGGCCTGGAAGAAGCTTTACAGCATTGGGTGGAGGCTAGCAAAGCCTCAAATTAATAAGAACGAAGCAATTAAAACCTGCAAGGGTCACAAGGTGGTTTCTGGCTTTCCAAGGCTTTCCTTTTTGATGGGGGACCTAGCAAAGGAATGCTGAGGGACTGTCCCGCGTCCACTGTATGTTAGAAAAACATGCTCCCTCCCTAAGTTCTGAGTGCCCGGGAAAGGCTATGTGGGGCACTGGCTGGCAGAATCTTGGACCGTTTACACATTTTACCTAGGGTTCTTAACATATGCTGTCCCTCCTGCTCTCTCTGTGCTTTGGGAGCCTGCTGCTGGCTCAAAGGCCTGAGTGCTGGCAGAACACCTCAAAAAAAGATACAGGTGCTGCGCCGAAGGCCACAGAAATCCATGCGCCGAAGGCCACAGAAATCCATCGCTGTTGGAATAAAAGGTCGCCTACCTAACCCAGGTTCATTTAGCATTTCCACCACCCATCACACCGCTGGGGCTCCCACCTACGCAGGGACCACTCGCCTCTAGATTACCTTCAGAAGGCTGGGTGAACCGCCAAAACCAAAAAAGACGTGGGCCTGGAAGAAGCTTTACAGCATTGGGTGGAGGCTAGCAAAGCCTCAAATTAATAAGAACGAAGCAATTAAAACCTGCAAGGGTCACAAGGTGGTTTCTGGCTTTCCAAGGCTTTCCTTTTTGATGGGGGACCTAGCAAAGGAATGCTGAGGGACTGTCCCGCGTCCACTGTATGTTAGAAAAACATGCTCCCTCCCTAAGTTCTGAGTGCCCGGGAAAGGCTATGTGGGGCACTGGCTGGCAGAATCTTGGACCGTTTACACATTTTACCTAGGGTTCTTAACATATGCTGTCCCTCCTGCTCTCTCTGTGCTTTGGGAGCCTGCTGCTGGCTCAAAGGCCTGAGTGCTGGCAGAACACCTCAAAAAAAGATACGGGTGCTGCGCCGAAGGCCACAGAAATCCATGCGCCGAAGGCCACAGAAATCCATCGCTGTTGGAATAAAGGGGCATTGGCCCGTACGGGGATCGAACCCGCGACCTTGGCGTTATTAGCACCACGCTCTAACCAACTGAGCTAACCGGCCCAATCTCGCACAGGGATCGCCGGCCCAAGCTGGCACAGGGCTACCGCCGGTGCAACCAAGCCATTCTGTGGGAAACCACCAAAGAATTGACACAGGAGTTGCCAAAATCTTGAAACAGCCAGCGCAAAAGACCTCGTGGCGCAACGGTAGCGCGTCTGACTCCAGATCAGAAGGTTGCGTGTTCAAATCACGTTGGGGTCTTATTGGTTTTCAGAGTCGCCTACCTAACCCAGGTTCATTTAGCATTTCCACCACCCATCACACCGCTGGGGCTCCCACCTACGCAGGGACCACTCGCCTCTAGATTACCTTCAGAAGGCTGGGTGAACCGCCAAAACCAAAAAAGACGTGGGCCTGGAAGAAGCTTTACAGCATTGGGTGGAGGCTAGCAAAGCCTCAAATTAATAAGAACGAAGCAATTAAAACCTGCAAGGGTCACAAGGTGGTTTCTGGCTTTCCAAGGCTTTCCTTTTTGATGGGGGACCTAGCAAAGGAATGCTGAGGGACTGTCCCGCGCCCACTGTATGTTAGAAAAACATGCTCCCTCCCTAAGTTCTGAGTGCCCGGGAAAGGCTATGTGGGGCACTGGCTGGCAGAATCTTGGACCGTTTACACATTTTACCTAGGGTTCTTAACATATGCTGTCCCTCCTGCTCTCTCTGTGCTTTGGGAGCCTGCTGCTGGCTCAAAGGCCTGAGTGCTGGCAGAACACCTCAAAAAAAGATACGGGTGCTGCGCCGAAGGCCACAGAAATCCATGCGCCGAAGGCCACAGAAATCCATCGCTGTTGGAATAAAGGGGCATTGGCCCGTACGGGGATCGAACCCGCGACCTTGGCGTTATTAGCACCACGCTCTAACCAACTGAGCTAACCGGCCCAATCTCGCACAGGGATCGCCGGCCCAAGCTGGCACAGGGCTACCGCCGGTGCAACCAAGCCATTCTGTGGGAAACCACCAAAGAATTGACACAGGAGTTGCCAAAATCTTGAAACAGCCAGCGCAAAAGACCTCGTGGCGCAACGGTAGCGCGTCTGACTCCAGATCAGAAGGTTGCGTGTTCAAATCACGTTGGGGTCATATTGGTTTTCAGAGTCGCCTACCTAACCCAGGTTCATTTAGCATTTCCACCACCCATCACACCGCTGGGGCTCCCACCTACGCAGGGACCACTCGCCTCTAGATTACCTTCAGAAGGCTGGGTGAACCGCCAAAACCAAAAAAGACGTGGGCCTGGAAGAAGCTTTACAGCATTGGGTGGAGGCTAGCAAAGCCTCAAATTAATAAGAACGAAGCAATTAAAACCTGCAAGGGTCACAAGGTGGTTTCTGGCTTTCCAAGGCTTTCCTTTTTGATGGGGGACCTAGCAAAGGAATGCTGAGGGACTGTCCCGCGTCCATTGTATGTTAGAAAAACATGCTCCCTCCCTAAGTTCTGAGTGCCCGGGAAAGGCTATGTGGGGCACTGGCTGGCAGAATCTTGGACCGTTTACACATTTTACCTAGGGTTCTTAACATATGCTGTCCCTCCTGCTCTCTCTGTGCTTTGGGAGCCTGCTGCTGGCTCAAAGGCCTGAGTGCTGGCAGAACACCTCAAAAAAAGATACGGGTGCTGCGCCGAAGGCCACAGAAATCCATGCGCCGAAGGCCACAGAAATCCATCGCTGTTGGAATAAAAGGGCATTGGCCCGTACGGGGATCGAACCCGCGACCTTGGCGTTATTAGCACCACGCTCAAACCAACTGAGCTAACAATCCCAATCTCGCACAGGGATCGCCGGCCCAAGCTGGCACAGGGCTACCGCCGGTGCAACCAAGCCATTCTGTGGGAAACCACCAAAGAATTGACACAGGAGTTGCCAAAATCTTGAAACAGCCAGCGCAAAAGACCTCGTGGCGCAACGGTAGCGCGTCTGACTCCAGATCAGAAGGTTGCGTGTTCAAATCACGTCGGGGTCATATTGGTTTTCAGAGTCGCCTACCTAACCCAGGTTCATTTAGCATTTCCACCACCCATCACACCACTGGGGCTCCCACCTACGCAGGGACCACTCGCCTCTAGATTACCTTCAGAAGGCTGGGTGAACCGCCAAAACCAAAAAAGACGTGGGCCTGGAAGAAGCTTTACAGCATTGGGTGGAGGCTAGCAAAGCCTCAAATTAATAAGAACGAAGCAATTAAAACCTGCAAGGGTCACAAGGTGGTTTCTGGCTTTCCAAGGCTTTCCTTTTTGATGGGGGACCTAGCAAAGGAATGCTGAGGGACTGTCCCGCGTCCACTGTATGTTAGAAAAACATGCTCCCTCCCTAAGTTCTGAGTGCCCGGGAAAGGCTATGTGGGGCACTGGCTGGCAGAATCTTGGACCGTTTACACATTTTACCTAGGGTTCTTAACATATGCTGTCCCTCCTGCTCTCTCTGTGCTTTGGGAGCCTGCTGCTGGCTCAAAGGCCTGAGTGCTGGCAGAACACCTCAAAAAAAGATACAGGTGCTGCGCCGAAGGCCACAGAAATCCATGCGCCGAAGGCCACAGAAATCCATCGCTGTTGGAATAAAAGGTCGCCTACCTAACCCAGGTTCATTTAGCATTTCCACCACCCATCACACCGCTGGGGCTCCCACCTACGCAGGGACCACTCGCCTCTAGATTACCTTCAGAAGGCTGGGTGAACCGCCAAAACCAAAAAAGACGTGGGCCTGGAAGAAGCTTTACAGCATTGGGTGGAGGCTAGCAAAGCCTCAAATTAATAAGAACGAAGCAATTAAAACCTGCAAGGGTCACAAGGTGGTTTCTGGCTTTCCAAGGCTTTCCTTTTTGATGGGGGACCTAGCAAAGGAATGCTGAGGGACTGTCCCGCGTCCACTGTATGTTAGAAAAACATGCTCCCTCCCTAAGTTCTGAGTGCCCGGGAAAGGCTATGTGGGGCACTGGCTGGCAGAATCTTGGACCGTTTACACATTTTACCTAGGGTTCTTAACATATGCTGTCCCTCCTGCTCTCTCTGTGCTTTGGGAGCCTGCTGCTGGCTCAAAGGCCTGAGTGCTGGCAGAACACCTCAAAAAAAGATACGGGTGCTGCGCCGAAGGCCACAGAAATCCATGCGCCGAAGGCCACAGAAATCCATCGCTGTTGGAATAAAGGGGCATTGGCCCGTACGGGGATCGAACCCGCGACCTTGGCGTTATTAGCACCACGCTCTAACCAACTGAGCTAACCGACCCAATCTCGCACAGGGATCGCCGGCCCAAGCTGGCACAGGGCTACCGCCGGTGCAACCAAGCCATTCTGTGGGAAACCACCAAAGAATTGACACAGGAGTTGCCAAAATCTTGAAACAGCCAGCGCAAAAGACCTCGTGGCGCAACGGTAGCGCGTCTGACTCCAGATCAGAAGGTTGCGTGTTCAAATCACGTTGGGGTCTTATTGGTTTTCAGAGTCGCCTACCTAACCCAGGTTCATTTAGCATTTCCACCACCCATCACACCGCTGGGGCTCCCACCTACGCAGGGACCACTCGCCTCTAGATTACCTTCAGAAGGCTGGGTGAACCGCCAAAACCAAAAAAGACGTGGGCCTGGAAGAAGCTTTACAGCATTGGGTGGAGGCTAGCAAAGCCTCAAATTAATAAGAACGAAGCAATTAAAACCTGCAAGGGTCACAAGGTGGTTTCTGGCTTTCCAAGGCTTTCCTTTTTGATGGGGGACCTAGCAAAGGAATGCTGAGGGACTGTCCCGCGCCCACTGTATGTTAGAAAAACATGCTCCCTCCCTAAGTTCTGAGTGCCCGGGAAAGGCTATGTGGGGCACTGGCTGGCAGAATCTTGGACCGTTTACACATTTTACCTAGGGTTCTTAACATATGCTGTCCCTCCTGCTCTCTCTGTGCTTTGGGAGCCTGCTGCTGGCTCAAAGGCCTGAGTGCTGGCAGAACACCTCAAAAAAAGATACGGGTGCTGCGCCGAAGGCCACAGAAATCCATGCGCCGAAGGCCACAGAAATCCATCGCTGTTGGAATAAAAGGGCATTGGCCCGTACAGGGATCGAACCCGCGACCTTGGCTTTATTAGCACCACTCTCTAACCAACTGAGCTAACCGGCCCAATCTCGCACAGGGATCGCCGGCCCAAGCTGGCACAGGGCTACCGCCGGTGCAACCAAGCCATTCTGTGGGAAACCACCAAAGAATTGACACAGGAGTTGCCAAAATCTTGAAACAGCCAGCGCAAAAGACCTCGTGGCGCAACGGTAGCGCGTCTGACTTCAGATCAGAAGGTTGCGTGTTCAAATCACGTCGGGGTCATATTGGTTTTCAGAGTCGCCTACCTAACCCAGGTTCATTTAGCATTTCCACCACCCATCACACCGCTGGGGCTCCCACCTACGCAGGGACCACTCGCCTCTAGATTACCTTCAGAAGGCTGGGTGAACCGCCAAAACCAAAAAAGATGTGGGCCTGGAAGAAGCTTTACAGCATTGGGTGGAGGCTAGCAAAGCCTCAAATTAATAAGAACGAAGCAATTAAAACCTGCAAGGGTCACAAGGTGGTTTCTGGCTTTCCAAGGCTTTCCTTTTTGATGGGGGACCTAGCAAAGGAATGCTGAGGGACTGTCCCGCGTCCACTGTATGTTAGAAAAACATGCTCCCTCCCTAAGTTCTGAGTGCCCGGGAAAGGCTATGTGGGGCACTGGCTGGCAGAATCTTGGACCGTTTACACATTTTACCTAGGGTTCTTAACATATGCTGTCCCTCCTGCTCTCTCTGTGCTTTGGGAGCCTGCTGCTGGCTCAAAGGCCTGAGTGCTGGCAGAACACCTCAAAAAAAGATACGGGTGCTGCGCCGAAGGCCACAGAAATCCATGCGCCGAAGGCCACAGAAATCCATCGCTGTTGGAATAAAAGGGCATTGGCCCGTACGGGGATCGAACCCGCGACCTTGGCGTTATTAGCACCACGCTCTAACCAACTGAGCTAACCGGCCCAATCTCGCACACGGATCGCCGGCCCAAGCTGGCACAGGGCTACCGCCGGTGCAACCAAGCCATTCTGTGGGAAACCACCAAAGAATTGACACAGGAGTTGCCAAAATCTTGAAACAGCCAGCGCAAAAGACCTCGTGGCGCAACGGTAGCGTGTCTGACTCCAGATCAGAAGGTTGCGTGTTCAAATCACGTCGGGGTCATATTGGTTTTCAGAGTCGCCTACCTAACCCAGGTTCATTTAGCATTTCCACCACCCATCACACCGCTGGGGCTCCCACCTACGCAGGGACCACTCGCCTCTAGATTACCTTCAGAAGGCTGGGTGAACCGCCAAAACCAAAAAAGACGTGGGCCTGGAAGAAGCTTTACAGCATTGGGTGGAGGCTAGCAAAGCCTCAAATTAATAAGAACGGAGCAATTAAAACCTGCAAGGGTCACAAGGTGGTTTCTGGCTTTCCAAGGCTTTCCTTTTTGATGGGGGACCTAGCAAAGGAATGCTGAGGGACTGTCCCGCGTCCACTGTATGTTAGAAAAACATGCTCCCTCCCTAAGTTCTGAGTGCCCGGGAAAGGCTATGTGGGGCACTGGCTGGCAGAATCTTGGACCGTTTACACATTTTACCTAGGGTTCTTAACATATGCTGTCCCTCCTGCTCTCTCTGTGCTTTGGGAGCCTGCTGCTGGCTCAAAGGCCTGAGTGCTGGCAGAACACCTCAAAAAAAGATACGGGTGCTGCGCCGAAGGCCACAGAAATCCATGCGCCGAAGGCCACAGAAATCCATCGCTGTTGGAATAAAAGGGCATTGGCCCGTGCGGGGATCGAACCCGCGACCTTGGCGTTATTAGCACCACGCTCTAACCAACTGAGCTAACCGGCCCAATCTCGCACAGGGATCGCCGGCCCAAGCTGGCACAGGGCTACCGCCGGTGCAACCAAGCCATTCTGTGGGAAACCACCAAAGAATTGACACAGGAGTTGCCAAAATCTTGAAACAGCCAGCGCAAAAGACCTCGTGGCGCAACGGTAGCGCGTCTGACTCCAGATCAGAAGGTTGCGTGTTCAAATCACGTCGGGGTCACATTGGTTTTCAGAGTCGCCTACCTAACCCAGGTTCATTTAGCATTTCCACCACCCATCACACCGCTGGGGCTCCCACCTACGCAGGGACCACTCGCCTCTAGATTACCTTCAGAAGGCTGGGTGA
Organism: Rana muscosa; assembly: GCA_029206835.1. Taxonomy (NCBI): domain Eukaryota; kingdom Metazoa; phylum Chordata; class Amphibia; order Anura; family Ranidae; genus Rana; species Rana muscosa. The sequence continues at coordinate 338,866,837 of CM055118.1, forward strand.
ACCGCCAAAACCAAAAAAGACGTGGGCCTGGAAGAAGCTTTACAGCATTGGGTGGAGGCTAGCAAAGCCTCAAATTAATAAGAACGAAGCAATTAAAACCTGCAAGGGTCACAAGGTGCTTTCTGGCTTTCCAAGGCTTTCCTTTTTGATGGGGGACCTAGCAAAGGAATGCTGAGGGACTGTCCCGCGTCCACTGTATGTTAGAAAAACATGCTCCCTCCCTAAGTTCTGAGTGCCCGGGAAAGGCTATGTGGGGCACTGGCTGGCAGAATCTTGGACCGTTTACACATTTTACCTAGGGTTCTTAACATATGCTGTCCCTCCTGCTCTCTCTGTGCTTTGGGAGCCTGCTGCTGGCTCAAAGGCCTGAGTGCTGGCAGAACACCTCAAAAAAAGATACGGGTGCTGCGCCGAAGGCCACAGAAATCCATGCGCCGAAGGCCACAGAAATCCATCGCTGTTGGAATAAAAGGGCATTGGCCCATACGGGGATCGAACCCGCGACCTTGGCGTTATTAGCACCACGCTCTAACCAACTGAGCTAACCGGCCCAATCTCGCACAGGGATCGCCGGCCCAAGCTGGCACAGGGCTACCGCCGGTGCAACCAAGCCATTCTGTGGGAAACCACCAAAGAATTGACACAGGAGTTGCCAAAATCTTGAAACAGCCAGCGCAAAAGACCTCGTGGCGCAACGGTAGCGCGTCTGACTCCAGATCAGAAGGTTGCGTGTTCAAATCACGTCGGGGTCTTATTGGTTTTCAGAGTCGCCTACCTAACCCAGGTTCATTTAGCATTTCCACCACTCATCACACCGCTGGGGCTCCCACCTACGCAGGGACCACTCGCCTCTAGATTACCTTCAGAAGGCTGGGTGAACCGCCAAAACCAAAAAAGACGTGGGCCTGGAAGAAGCTTTACAGCATTGGGTGGAGGCTAGCAAAGCCTCAAATTAATAAGAACGAAGCAATTAAAACCTGCAAGGGTCACAAG
>CM055118.1:338872829-338880329 GCA_029206835.1 Rana muscosa
TTGCGTGTTCAAATCACGTCGGGGTCATATTGGTTTTTAGAGTCGCCTACCTAACCCAGATTCATTTAGCATTTCCACCACCCATCACACCGCTGGGGCTCCCACCTACGCAGGGACCACTCGCCTCTAGATTACCTTCAGAAGGCTGGGTGAACCGCCAAAACCAAAAAAGACGTGGGCCTGGAAGAAGCTTTACAGCATTGGGTGGAGGCTAGCAAAGCCTCAAATTAATAAGAACGAAGCAATTAAAACCTGCAAGGGTCACAAGGTGGTTTCTGGCTTTCCAAGGCTTTCCTTTTTGATGGGGGACCTAGCAAAGGAATGCTGAGGGACTGTCCCGCGTCCACTGTATGTTAGAAAAACATGCTCCCTCCCTAAGTTCTGAGTGCCCGGGAAAGGCTATGTGGGGCACTGGCTGGCAGAATCTTGGACCGTTTACACATTTTACCTAGGGTTCTTAACATATGCTGTCCCTCCTGCTCTCTCTGTGCTTTGGGAGCCTGCTGCTGGCTCAAAGGCCTGAGTGCTGGCAGAACACCTCAAAAAAAGATACGGGTGCTGCGCCGAAGGCCACAGAAATCCATGCGCCGAAGGCCACAGAAATCCATCGCTGTTGGAATAAAAGGGCATTGGCCCGTACGGGGATCGAAGCCGCGACCTTGGCGTTATTAGCACCACGCTCTAACCAACTGAGCTAACCGGCCCAATCTCGCACAAGGATCGCCGGCCCAAGCTGGCACAGGGCTACCGCCGGTGCAACCAAGCCATTCTGTGGGAAACCACCAAAGAATTGACACAGGAGTTGCCAAAATCTTGAAACAGCCAGCGCAAAAGACCTAGTGGCGCAACGGTAGCGCGTCTGACTCCAGATCAGAAGGTTGCGTGTTCAAATCACGTCGGGGTCACATTGGTTTTCAGAGTCGCCTACCTAACCCAGGTTCATTTAGCATTTCCACCACCCATCACACCGCTGGGGCTCCCACCTACGCAGGGACCACTCGCCTCTAGATTACCTTCAGAAGGCTGGGTGAACCGCCAAAACCAAAAAAGACGTGGGCCTGGAAGAAGCTTTACAGCATTGGGTGGAGGCTAGCAAAGCCTCAAATTAATAAGAACGAAGCAATTAAAACCTGCAAGGGTCACAAGGTGCTTTCTGGCTTTCCAAGGCTTTCCTTTTTGATGGGGGACCTAGCAAAGGAATGCTGAGGGACTGTCCCGCGTCCACTGTATGTTAGAAAAACATGCTCCCTCCCTAAGTTCTGAGTGCCCGGGAAAGGCTATGTGGGGCACTGACTGGCAGAATCTTGGACCGTTTACACATTTTACCTAGGGTTCTTAACATATGCTGTCCCTCCTGCTCTCTCTGTGCTTTGGGAGCCTGCTGCTGGCTCAAAGGCCTGAGTGCTGGCAGAACACCTCAAAAAAAGATACGGGTGCTGCGCCGAAGGCCACAGAAATCCATGCGCCGAAGGCCACAGAAATCCATCGCTGTTGGAATAAAAGGGCATTGGCCCGTACGGGGATCGAACCCGCGACCTTGGCGTTATTAGCACCACGCTCTAACCAACTGAGCTAACCGGCCCAATCTCGCACAGGGATCGCCGGCCCAAGCTGGCACAGGGCTACCGCCGGTGCAACCAAGCCATTCTGTGGGAAACCACCAAAGAATTGACACAGGAGTTGCCAAAATCTTGAAAGAGCCAGCGCAAAAGACCTCGTGGCGCAACGGTAGCGCGTCTGACTCCAGATCAGAAGGTTGCGTGTTCAAATCACGTCGGGGTCACATTGGTTTTCAGAGTCGCCTACCTAACCCAGGTTCATTTAGCATTTCCACCACCCATCACACCGCTGGGGCTCCCACCTACGCAGGGACCACTCGCCTCTAGATTACCTTCAGAAGGCTGGGTGAACCGCCAAAACCAAAAAAGACGTGGGCCTGGAAGAAGCTTTACAGCATTGGGTGGAGGCTAGCAAAGCCTCAAATTAATAAGAACGAAGCAATTAAAACCTGCAAGGGTCACAAGGTGCTTTCTGGCTTTCCAAGGCTTTCCTTTTTGATGGGGGACCTAGCAAAGGAATGCTGAGGGACTGTCCCGCGTCCACTGTATGTTAGAAAAACATGCTCCCTCCCTAAGTTCTGAGTGCCCGGGAAAGGCTATGTGGGGCACTGGCTGGCAGAATCTTGGACCGTTTACACATTTTACCTAGGGTTCTTAACATATGCTGTCCCTCCTGCTCTCTCTGTGCTTTGGGAGCCTGCTGCTGGCTCAAAGGCCTGAGTGCTGGCAGAACACCTCAAAAAAAGATACGGGTGCTGCGCCGAAGGCCACAGAAATCCATGCGCCGAAGGCCACAGAAATCCATCGCTGTTGGAATAAAAGGGCATTGGCCCGTACGGGGATCGAACCCGCGACCTTGGCGTTATTAGCACCACGCTCTAACCAACTGAGCTAACCGGCCCAATCTCGCACAGGGATCACCGGCCCAAGCTGGCACAGGGCTACCGCCGGTGCAACCAAGCCATTCTGTGGGAAACCACCAAAGAATTGACACAGGAGTTGCCAAAATCTTGAAACAGCCAGCGCAAAAGACCTCGTGGCGCAACGGTAGCGCGTCTGACTCCAGATCAGAAGGTTGCGTGTTCAAATCACGTTGGGGTCTTATTGGTTTTCAGAGTCGCCTACCTAACCCAGGTTCATTTAGCATTTCCACCACCCATCACACCGCTGGGGCTCCCACCTACGCAGGGACCACTCGCCTCTAGATTACCTTCAGAAGGCTGGGTGAACCGCCAAAACCAAAAAAGACGTGGGCCTGGAAGAAGCTTTACAGCATTGGGTGGAGGCTAGCAAAGCCTCAAATTAATAAGAATGAAGCAATTAAAACCTGCAAGGGTCACAAGGTGGTTTCTGGCTTTCCAAGGCTTTCCTTTTTGATGGGGGACCTAGCAAAGGAATGCTGAGGGACTGTCCCGCGTCCACTGTATGTTAGAAAAACATGCTCCCTCCCTAAGTTCTGAGTGCCCGGGAAAGGCTATGTGGGGCACTGGCTGGCAGAATCTTGGACCGTTTACACATTTTACCTAGGGTTCTTAACATATGCTGTCCCTCCTGCTCTCTCTGTGCTTTGGGAGCCTGCTGCTGGCTCAAAGGCCTGAGTGCTGGCAGAACACCTCAAAAAAAGATACGGGTGCTGCGCCGAAGGCCACAGAAATCCATGCGCCGAAGGCCACAGAAATCCATCGCTGTTGGAATAAAAGGGCATTGGCCCGTACGGGGATCGAACCCGCGACCTTGGCGTTATTAGCACCACGCTCTAACCAACTGAGCTAACCGGCCCAATCTCGCACAGGGATCGCCGGCCCAAGCTGGCACAGGGCTACCGCCGGTGCAACCAAGCCATTCTGTGGGAAACCACCAAAGAATTGACACAGGAGTTGCCAAAATCTTGAAACAGCCAGCGCAAAAGACCTTGTGGCGCAACGGTAGCGCGTCTGACTCCAGATCAGAAGGTTGCGTGTTCAAATCACGTCGGGGTCATATTGGTTTTCAGAGTCGCCTACCTAACCCAGGTTCATTTAGCATTTCCACCACCCATCACACCGCTGGGGCTCCCACCTACGCAGGGACCACTCGCCTCTAGATTACCTTCAGAAGGCTGGGTGAACCGCCAAAACCAAAAAAGACGTGGGCCTGGAAGAAGCTTTACAGCATTGGGTGGAGGCTAGCAAAGCCTCAAATTAATAAGAACGAAGCAATTAAAACCTGCAAGGGTCACAAGGTGGTTTCTGGCTTTCCAAGGCTTTCCTTTTTGATGGGGGACCTAGCAAAGGAATGCTGAGGGACTGTCCCGCGTCCACTGTATGTTAGAAAAACATGCTCCCTCCCTAAGTTCTGAGTGCCCGGGAAAGGCTATGTGGGGCACTGGCTGGCAGAATCTTGGACCGTTTACACATTTTACCTAGGGTTCTTAACATATGCTGTCCCTCCTGCTCTCTCTGTGCTTTGGGAGCCTGCTGCTGGCTCAAAGGCCTGAGTGCTGGCAGAACACCTCAAAAAAAGATACGGGTGCTGCGCCGAAGGCCACAGAAATCCATGCGCCGAAGGCCACAGAAATCCATCGCTGTTGGAATAAAAGGGCATTGGCCCGTACGGGGATCGAACCCGCGACCTTGGCGTTATTAGCACCACGCTCTAACCAACTGAGCTAACCGGCCCAATCTCGCACAGGGATCGCCGGCCCAAGCTGGCACAGGGCTACCGCCGGTGCAACCAAGCCATTCTGTGGGAAACCACCAAAGAATTGACACAGGAGTTGCCAAAATCTGGAAACAGCCAGCGCAAAAGACCTTGTGGCGCAACGGTAGCGCGTCTGACTCCAGATCAGAAGGTTGCGTGTTCAAATCACGTCGGGGTCATATTGGTTTTCAGAGTCGCCTACCTAACCCAGGTTCATTTAGCATTTCCACCACCCATCACACCGCTGGGGCTCCCACCTACGCAGGGACCACTCGCCTCTAGATTACCCTCAGAAGGCTGGGTGAACCGCCAAAACCAAAAAAAAAGTGGGCCTGGAAGAAGCTTTACAGCATTGGGTGGAGGCTAGCAAAGCCTCAAATTAATAAGAACGAAGCAATTAAAACCTGCAAGGGTCACAAGGTGCTTTCTGGCTTTCCAAGGCTTTCCTTTTTGATGGGGGACCTAGCAAAGGAATGCTGAGGGACTGTCCCGCGTCCACTGTATGTTAGAAAAACATGCTCCCTCCCTAAGTTCTGAGTGCCCGGGAAAAGCTATGTGGGGCACTGGCTGGCAGAATCTTGGACCGTTTACACATTTTACCTAGGGTTCTTAACATATGCTGTCCCTCCTGCTCTCTCTGTGCTTTGGGAGCCTGCTGCTGGCTCAAAGGCCTGAGTGCTGGCAGAACACCTCAAAAAAAGATACGGGTGCTGCGCCGAAGGCCACAGAAATCCATGCGCCGAAGGCCACAGAAATCCATCGCTGTTGGAATAAAAGGGCATTGGCCCATACGGGGATCGAACCCGCGACCTTGGTGTTAGTAGCACCACGCTCTAACCAACTGAGCTAACCGGCCCAATCTCGCACAGGGATCGCCGGCCCAAGCTGGCACAGGGCTACCGCCGGTGCAACCAAGCCATTCTGTGGGAAACCACCAAAGAATTGACACAGGAGTTGCCAAAATCTTGAAACAGCCAGCGCAAAAGACCTCGTGGCGCAACGGTAGCGCGTCTGACTCCAGATCAGAAGGTTGCGTGTTCAAATCACGTCGGGGTCATATTGGTTTTTAGAGTCGCCTACCTAACCCAGATTCATTTAGCATTTCCACCACCCATCACACCGCTGGGGCTCCCACCTACGCAGGGACCACTCGCCTCTAGATTACCTTCAGAAGGCTGGGTGAACCGCCAAAACCAAAAAAGACGTGGGCCTGGAAGAAGCTTTACAGCATTGGGTGGAGGCTAGCAAAGCCTCAAATTAATAAGAACGAAGCAATTAAAACCTGCAAGGGTCACAAGGTGGTTTCTGGCTTTCCAAGGCTTTCCTTTTTGATGGGGGACCTAGCAAAGGAATGCTGAGGGACTGTCCCGCGTCCACTGTATGTTAGAAAAACATGCTCCCTCCCTAAGTTCTGAGTGCCCGGGAAAGGCTATGTGGGGCACTGGCTGGCAGAATCTTGGACCGTTTACACATTTTACCTAGGGTTCTTAACATATGCTGTCCCTCCTGCTCTCTCTGTGCTTTGGGAGCCTGCTGCTGGCTCAAAGGCCTGAGTGCTGGCAGAACACCTCAAAAAAAGATACGGGTGCTGCGCCGAAGGCCACAGAAATCCATGCGCCGAAGGCCACAGAAATCCATCGCTGTTGGAATAAAAGGGCATTGGCCCGTACGGGGATCGAAGCCGCGACCTTGGCGTTATTAGCACCACGCTCTAACCAACTGAGCTAACCGGCCCAATCTCGCACAAGGATCGCCGGCCCAAGCTGGCACAGGGCTACCGCCGGTGCAACCAAGCCATTCTGTGGGAAACCACCAAAGAATTGACACAGGAGTTGCCAAAATCTTGAAACAGCCAGCGCAAAAGACCTAGTGGCGCAACGGTAGCGCGTCTGACTCCAGATCAGAAGGTTGCGTGTTCAAATCACGTCGGGGTCACATTGGTTTTCAGAGTCGCCTACCTAACCCAGGTTCATTTAGCATTTCCACCACCCATCACACCGCTGGGGCTCCCACCTACGCAGGGACCACTCGCCTCTAGATTACCTTCAGAAGGCTGGGTGAACCGCCAAAACCAAAAAAGACGTGGGCCTGGAAGAAGCTTTACAGCATTGGGTGGAGGCTAGCAAAGCCTCAAATTAATAAGAACGAAGCAATTAAAACCTGCAAGGGTCACAAGGTGCTTTCTGGCTTTCCAAGGCTTTCCTTTTTGATGGGGGACCTAGCAAAGGAATGCTGAGGGACTGTCCCGCGTCCACTGTATGTTAGAAAAACATGCTCCCTCCCTAAGTTCTGAGTGCCCGGGAAAGGCTATGTGGGGCACTGACTGGCAGAATCTTGGACCGTTTACACATTTTACCTAGGGTTCTTAACATATGCTGTCCCTCCTGCTCTCTCTGTGCTTTGGGAGCCTGCTGCTGGCTCAAAGGCCTGAGTGCTGGCAGAACACCTCAAAAAAAGATACGGGTGCTGCGCCGAAGGCCACAGAAATCCATGCGCCGAAGGCCACAGAAATCCATCGCTGTTGGAATAAAAGGGCATTGGCCCGTACGGGGATCGAACCCGCGACCTTGGCGTTATTAGCACCACGCTCTAACCAACTGAGCTAACCGGCCCAATCTCGCACAGGGATCGCCGGCCCAAGCTGGCACAGGGCTACCGCCGGTGCAACCAAGCCATTCTGTGGGAAACCACCAAAGAATTGACACAGGAGTTGCCAAAATCTTGAAAGAGCCAGCGCAAAAGACCTCGTGGCGCAACGGTAGCGCGTCTGACTCCAGATCAGAAGGTTGCGTGTTCAAATCACGTCGGGGTCACATTGGTTTTCAGAGTCGCCTACCTAACCCAGGTTCATTTAGCATTTCCACCACCCATCACACCGCTGGGGCTCCCACCTACGCAGGGACCACTCGCCTCTAGATTACCTTCAGAAGGCTGGGTGAACCGCCAAAACCAAAAAAGACGTGGGCCTGGAAGAAGCTTTACAGCATTGGGTGGAGGCTAGCAAAGCCTCAAATTAATAAGAACGAAGCAATTAAAACCTGCAAGGGTCACAAGGTGCTTTCTGGCTTTCCAAGGCTTTCCTTTTTGATGGGGGACCTAGCAAAGGAATGCTGAGGGACTGTCCCGCGTCCACTGTATGTTAGAAAAACATGCTCCCTCCCTAAGTTCTGAGTGCCCGGGAAAGGCTATGTGGGGCACTGGCTGGCAGAATCTTGGACCGTTTACACATTTTACCTAGGGTTCTTAACATATGCTGTCCCTC